>NW_004624768.1:10540027-10596348 GCF_000247695.1 Heterocephalus glaber
AGGGAAGGCAGGGGAAGGGGGAAAAAAAAAGAACCAAGATACTCATGTAATGGTACAAGATCCCAATGATGAATATAACTGTATTTTATACCTAAAATGTACCAATAAACTTAATGGGAAAAAAAAATAAGGCAGCAGGTTAGTAAATGAAGTATTAAAGAGGTTAACAAAGAAAAAAATCTAATTTTTCTGACTGCAGAAGCAGTATGTGCTTATTTTAGTACACTTGGAAAATACCAAAAATTCGCAAAGCAAAAGCATTTCAATTGCTCAGAGGCCAAGTAGTCAGGAAGTGTATAGGGCTGTGTGTGTACACCATGTCTGTGTATATCCATACAAATGCGTTACCTTTTTATCTTTCTGCCCAAAATTGAAGTCATACAGACATTCTTATTTTGTAACTTTGTTTTTCACTTCACATATCACAAATTTTTCCCTTTTGTTTATACTCCTACATCACTTCCAAATTCACCCAGCCAGGGCTGGAGATTTAGCTCAGTGGTTTCGCCGCCTGCTGCACAAGCGCAAGGACCGGAGTTTGATCCCTGGTACCAAAAAAAAACACAACAAATTCACCCGGCCAGCCTCCCACGAATTCACACATTTTTCTCACTTTTCGCTGAAAGCAGACAGAGCGAGACAGAGAGACAAAGAGAGAATCATCAGGGAGCAATAACTTCCTTTTCCCTGTCCCTGGGACTGCAAACCTCGGTGCGCCTAGATCCACACCAGCTCGGCACAGCTCTCCCAAACCTGTCTTGCTGCAGCCGCTGGACTGGCCAGTGCCTCCCCTAAGCGTGGGCAAGAACAGCAGCAGCCTCCCAGCCTCCTCCACTTCCGAACAAACTGAAACTTTCTCCCCAAGCCGGCGCTCACTCAGTCTCTGCCATGCAGGAGTGGGTGTAAAAGACCCAGAGTCACGCTTCCCTCTGCCCTCCCTACCACACCATGTCCAGTCGGCCACAGAGGCTGTTCAGTCTCCTCCTGTTCACTCTCATCCACTCCATCCACTCTGCCCTCTTCCTGTTTAGTCTACAAACTACAGGCAGAGAGATCCTTTTCATATTCTAAATCATGCTGCTCCCTGGCTCAAAATCTTCCAGTGCTTCCCCTTGCGCTTGTACATCCTGGTTGGTGCCACCTCCTCAAGCTCATCTTGTGAGATGCTTCATGCTGTCTGCAACCCAGCCATGCTCCCATTCCTCATGCTCTTTCTGCTCACCATCACCACAGGACCTTTGCATAGACTGTTCCCCTTGTTCAGACTGTTTTTTCTCTCTTCCCTCCCTCTCCTAATTATCTAAGTATCACATCCTCAAGGAACCCTTTCTTAACCTCTTACAGGATTGAGCCCCACTATGGTAAGCTCTCAAATTACCTGTCACTCATAGCACATCACATCTGCACCATGGTGCCAGTGTATGTGTTTGAGGTCTATCCCCAGCAGATTCTGAGCTCCTGAAGGGCAAGAATCAGGTCTGACTGGCTCACATTCATATCCCCAGCACTTAGCGGTGTCTGCCATGTGGTGCCGCTTAATAAACATTTGAGAATCGATGAATAAGTAACAGTACACTGAACTCAACAGATCTGGGGTGAATTCAAAATCTTCTCCCTAAAACATGGCTGTCACCCAACATGTCCACGCACAGGAGAGATCCACCAGCCATCCGGTGGACTCGGCAGACATGGTTTGTTATGTGTTGGGTTTGGCCTACTCAAAAAAGATACGCTGATGTCCTAACTCCCAGCACTCAGAAGTTAAGAGGCGGTCACACGGGAGCGGGTTATGCTGATCCAATATGGAAGGTGTCTTCATGAAAAGCAGGAAGATTTGAACACAGACCCACACAACAGGGAAAACACTGTGTGAATGTGTAGGCGGAGATGGGGTGATGCCTCAAACAAGCCAAGGAACCCCAAAATTGCCAGCAAAGCACTAGAAACTAGGAAAGGGGCATGGAGCCGATTCTCCCTCACAGCCCTCGGGACAAACTAATCTCACCAACACCAGGACCGGAACTGTGAGAGAATAAATTTCAGGTGATTTAAGACACCCAGTTTGTGGTGTGTCATGGGAGCCTAGGAGGCTGGCCCACAAGCCCTGACCACCCTGCCCTCTTCCACCCACCTCCTGCAGTACCCAGCCCCCCCCCCCCCCCGCCACATCCCATCAGCTTCAGCTCCTAAATCTTCTCCTGTCCACACCCTTCTCACTGTCTCCACCTCCTCCCTGTCTCCACCTCCTCCCTGGGGCTCGGCCCCTTGTCTCCCTGGAGCTCTTGCAATGGCGTCCTGGCTGCCGCCACACCTCCTGGGCCCCCAGGAACCTTTATCCTCACTGTGATCACCGAGCTCTTTCTGCAGATCTGACTCTGTCACACACGCTCACCACCCTCAGCCCCTGCGCCAGCTCTGGCCACACTGGAGCTGCCCACTGTTCTTTGAATGAAGACCCCTCTCTCCACTCGAACCAGACAGCCAGATGGGCCTGGCTTCCTCTCCAGCCCCCACCCCAGAGCTCCCTCCTGTGTGCCAGCTGCCTCATCCCTTTCTTCTTCCTGGACAGCCCATGGTTATCTCCAAGCTGAGCCTTCACTAGGACCACGGCAGCTCCTCTACCTCACCTGTCCTTTTCCCCACACCATCTATTCGCCCTAGGTCCCCAGCTTGTTGTTCAGACCACACCTTGAGGTTACTGATTGTAGAGAAATCTTCTCCCATCCCCAGAAGCGGCTAAGTGCCACTGATAGGCCCGCGCACCCTAGTCCATTGCCACACTTGCCATGAGCTGTGATGTGCACTCACTCGGCATCATCTAACCATAGCCCTGCACTTCACCAGGGCAGGGACCACATCTCCAGTACCCACTGATCTCCAAGACCCTGTATGGGTCCAACAGGAGGCTATAGAAGGAATGAATAAAAATCATCTCTCTGCCAAACAAGGCATAATGTACCGGGCCAATCTTACTTGCAGCCATTTAAGTGCTTTCTGTTATTTTGTAATACTGTGATAAATCACCCAGGAAATAAAGCTTTGTGCAAATATCTGATTATTTCCTTAAGAAATTCTTGAAAGGAACTGATTGCTTAACACTTTTGAAGCTCAGCCTAATTAGGTTTCTTTTAGGTGGGAAGAAATACACAAGAGAGGAAAGAATGAAAGAAAGGAGGGAGGGAGGGAAGGAGAGGGGAGGGAAGGAAGAAAGGAAAGAAGGGAGGGAAGGACCCCCACCTAGGCTGACCAGGCTGTGGCCCCCTACGAAGTCTTCTCTGCTGAGATTGCTGCGGACCAGCCTCCTAGACCGCTCTTTCTGTATCCCTGCCAAACCCTCCCTGGGAAAGGCCAAGTCAGACCCTCTAAATCCCAAGTTTGAGATGATAAAGACCCTCAGAGCCAGGAGCAGCCATCCAAGGCTTTTTGTTCCCCTGTCCCTTTGTTCTAGTTTCTCCCATCTCAAAGGCTTTTCAATAGCACCAAGAGTCTGACACTTTGCCCATCCTCTTTCTCACAGATGTCTCCAGCAAAAGACAAAGCCGGGTTGGCACCAAGGAGGGCCTGCAATAAAGGGGGATAGAGAAAGAAGAAAGCACCCCTAGAATCTGGCTGGGCCCAATATATTCAGCTGTGCCGCAACTGAAAAGTTAAACAATGCAGAGGGGAGGGACAGCCATTTTCTTCACTCCATCCAGTTGTCATGGATACTGGGATTTTAAAAGTAAAGGGTTTTCTTTATGCTTTGGAAACAGTGCCTTTTTCACTCCCTTGGTCTGGATCCTTTCTCTGGGTTGGGAACCTTCTGCTGAGCCTTGCTGGAAGGAGTCTGCGGATGGGATTCGTTCTGTAAAGGTGACCTTCTGCCCACCAGCTCTGCCTCTGTTCCTGTGCAAAGCCGGGTCCGGAGGCCTCACACTGCAGGAAATGTCCATCCTCTGAAGCGTTCCTGTAGGCAGGAAGGCTGTCCTCCTCCTCGGGCTCTTCCCTCCCATCACTCGGATTCTCTCAGGAACACTCAAGTATGGAGTTAAGGTCTCAGCTCTGTCCCCTGCCGACCCCCTGCTGACCCCTAAGTAGCATCCTCTTCCAGGGCCTTCCAAGGCTCAGCTTCCTCCTCCGACTTTGTCTCCCACCTTTTCAGCCTGAGGCAGCACCAGGTCCTGACAGTGTGTTGCTGAGCTGGTCAGCACGGCATGGTCACCAGGTTTGGGAACCAAGCAAGGCTCAGCTCTGCCACCTACCAGGACCAACTTGGGCAGGGAACTTAATCCCTCTGAATCTTCTGCCCACACTTGATAAATCACACCATTGTACCAACCTGGTAGCATTGCTGAGAGTATTAAGTGAGAAATGATCATTGTCCTTTGTCGTCTAGCGGATGCTACAAAAGTAATCGTAGCTTTCCCTTCTTGTCAGTATTCACTCCCTCCACATTTACACACCAACACGAACTCACATGCACACACTCAGATACACTCTCACATGCTCACATATAAGCATACAGGTATATACATCGCACACTTTCTCACACACATCCTTACACTCTCTGCACACTCATTTGCACGCACTTAACTCTCCATTTGGAACCTGAAAGATGCCGGGATGTCTTATTTTAGTCCTTTCCAGCTGCTTGATATAAGCAATTCCATTCATCCATCCGACCAGCAAGCATTTGCTGAAGGCCTAAAAAATGCCACACACGTAAGTCCTAAGGACCCACTGGGCAGTGGCCAGCTGTTGGCTCCCATCTGCCCAGCTGCTGAGTTCCAGCCTCGCTCTGCTCCTGGACACCCAGGGTGGCCCTGAAACCTCATTCCCTGGGCCTCTGTGTGCCTTCATTTCCTGACTCCCAGCCATGCAGCCTGAATCCCCATCTGCACACGTGGATGGCTTCTGTTTGGATGACCGGGGCAAGGACAGGCTCACACTGTTATGCTGGCTACATGTGTGCTTCCAACGGCCCCGAAGCACTCCGTCTCTCTGCCAGAGCCCTGTAGGTCAAACTGATAACAGCATCTTGCAAACATTTGGAACAGATGCCTGTAAATCTTTATAGGAGATGATCTGACCTCCAAGGACTGTTTTTTCTGGTTTGGGCAGCACAAGAGTTCCAAGACTCCGCTCCAGTGCAGCCCATCCTTCACAGTGTGGGGTCAGCAAACAGGAAGTTAGCCCGGCAGACAGGAAGTCAGCCCAGCAGGTGGCAGGAGGTCACTTAAGGGTCCCAGTACCACTCGCCCAGGTCAGGTCTGAGCCATCAGTCTCTTCAGTGCTGCTTCCGACCCTGCCCACCCTGTTGAATACAGCGAAGAAGAAGGCACAAATATGGCTCCACTACTCGTCAAATGTGTGACTCGGAGTGTGTCAACATCCCTAATAGGATGCCCCTCAGCTTATGATGAAGGACATCTTAATAAACCTATCAAAAGTTGAAGAGATCTTCAAAATGCACATAATATACGAAACCTGTGGAACACCCCGGCTTAGCCTCTCCTACCTCATACACACTCAGAACACCTACTAGAACCTGCAGTTGTACAAAATCATCTAAAACAAGCCCTATTTTATGATGAGGTGTTGGACATCTCATGTAAATTCTTAAATATTGTACTGAAAGCAAAAAACAGAATGGCTGTGTAGGTTCGCTTTCAGACTGTCATACAGTTGAAAAATTATAAATTGAACCATCATAATTTAGGAACTGTCTATACTTAACTTTCTCACCTTTAAAATGGGAATATTAACGCATTTACCACAAAAGGATTGATGGGGAGTCCAAATTCATAGGAAGCACTTTTCCCTAGCACGTATCTAGGGCTCATAAATAATGGCTTTACTTTTTATTAGAATTATTACTATCAGCTCTATTCTGCTATGCAAAAATCATATACACATATTAAAAGGAACTGAAATGACCCAAAAAAGATTGAAAGCTGTCAATTTGTTTAAAGTAGTGGGATGGGACATTTTTTTTTTTTCATTTTAACATCGTTACAGTATTTCCAAAACATAAAAATTAAAATTATAAATGTGATATCAGGAGACTAATTAACAGGACACACATAAAGAGAATATTTAACTTACCATTATTCTATTTGTTTGCATAATATACCGGATTAATTTCTCCTAAAAGAATACAAAGGTGGAGGCAACTGCTGCTTCTACAGCTCGATCTTGAACAACATCAGAAACCCATCCAGAACCCCAAATCAAAAGGATTAATTCCATAATAATGGAAAAGTCATTCATAAACCTGGAAATCATCCCACCTATAAGGCTCACTAGGTCCTGAACGGAGCCTGCCAGGTGGCCATGGCACATAAAGATCATGTGGATGGCAGAAAAGATGACTGCTGCACTGAGCAGGACGTCACAAATAAATACTGCTGAAACGAACCGAGTGACTAGTGCCTTCCCTGGGATTTCTGAAGCCCTCAGTAACCGATTTAGAGAAACAGACTTGTATCTGCTAACTGATAGACACAGAAGTCAGAGGTGCACTGTCAGTCACTTTTCCTCTTGGCGGAGCAAAGAATCTGCCACCCACAACTTGAGAGAGGAGAGGTTTATTTCGGCTCACGGTTCAGAGGCTTCAGTCCATGTGCAGCACGATTAGATGCAGCAATGACCTGGGAGGAGGGAAGCAGAGAGAGAAAAAGGGAGCTGGAGAGGCAGATACACCCTTCCAGGTCACGTCCCCAGTGAGCCACCTCTTCCACCCTGATCCCAACTCTTAACAGCAAGGCAGCTATAGCATCCCCATGGTCCAGTCCTCTTCCAAAGCCCCACCTATGAGTGCATGAGGCCTTTGGAGGACATTCTTAGTATCAACCATAACCACATCCTCTTTAAGCAAGAGAGAGTTGTGGCACTCCCCTTTGCCTCCTAGGGAGCATTCACCACGAGCCAGCTGCTCTCTGATCACTTCCATGGCTTATCACATTCGATCATCATGTTCTATAGATGAGGGATGTGAGACGCATAGAGACAAAAGAGAAAATGTTAAGGGAGTATTGTGAGGGCACTGATTAGATTCATTGCCCAGTAGTGATTGTGTGGAAGAGAAATAGAAACTGGAGCTGCCAGGGTAGTCTGGGTCCTCCTGGTTGTCACCCAAGGGAGTTTGGTATTCTGTAGGGAGTTATCCAGGTCTCAGGGCAAGTGAGCAAAGCAATACTCTAAGATTTCACTAAGAGTTTAAGCACTAGAAATGAAGAAGCTAGGGGCATTTTCAACAGGATGCTAGGGAAAGAACTGGTCTTGCCAGTATCATCATTGCTGACCTCTGATCCTCACAATGTCCCCGAAGGGCAGGAATCACTGTCTCCATTTGATCATTACGATCTGATAGCAGGTTTTGTGGGGATTTTTGTTTTTTGAGACAGGCTCTTGCTATGTAGTCCAGGCTGGCCTCGAACTCATGGCAATCCTCCTAAGTGTTAGCTGGATATTTTTATAAAGTAGCACTGTTTGCTAAATAATTGTGACACAAGGAAATTCCAACATCTGAGAAATGTTGGCTTTCAGAGACAACAACTGTTATGTCCCCGTTCTTCACCTCTTCTTATTAAACTCCCTCTGGCCTCAAAGTCTCCATCTGAAACTCCAGCTGACCACAGTGCTTCTCCTGGAAACTACAGAAGAGATGCTCCTAGACTTCCAATGATGTCCCATCCTGATACACTTATTGTAAGCTGAAAATACTGCAGGTTGAAAGTGCATTGACCCCTTCTGGCTCTCTGAGCAGCACCATGGCGGTAGGCAAGAACCAGCACCTTATGAAAGGTGGCAAAAGGGAGCCAAGAAGAAAATGGTTGACCCATTTTCTAAAAAAGACTGGTATGGTATGAAGGCACCAGCTGTGTTCAACATAAGAAATATCGGAAGAAATATCAAGGAACCACAATTGCATCTGATGGGCTCAAAGGTCACGTGTCTGATGAGCGCCTCACTGATCTGCAGAGATGAAGTTGCCTTTAAGAAATTCAAGCTGATCACTGAAGATGTTCAAGGCAAAACTGCTGACTAATTTCCACAGCATGGATCTCACCCATGACAAAATCTGTTCCAAGGTCAAAAAATGGCAGCCCATGATGGAAGCTCATGTTGGTCTCAAGACTACCAATGGTTATTTGCTTTGTTTGTTCCATGTTGGTTTTATAAAACAAAAAACAAAAAACAATCAGATACGGAAGACCTCTTATGCTCAGCACCAACAGGTCGGCCCCATCCAGAAGAAGATGATGGAAATCACAACCCAAGAGGTGCAGACAAATGACCAGAAGGAAGTGGTCAATAAATCGATTCCAGACAGCATGGGAAAGACACAGAAGAGGCTTGCCAGTGTTCTTATCCTCTTCACAATGTCCTCATCAGAAAAGCGAAAATGCTGAAGAAGCCCAAGGCGGAACTGGGGAAACCCATGGAGATTCGTGGTGAAGGCAGCAGCTCTGGAAACCCTACTGCAGATGAGATGGGAGCTAACGTTGAATGAACAGATGGATATGAACCACCAGTCCAAGAGTCTGTTTAAAATTCAGATTTTTAATAGTGATAAATAAAATCCTGTTTGTGAAAAGAAAGAGAGAGAGAATGAATTGACCACGCCTACCCTGCCAAAATCCTACCTCCTGACAGCTCACTGTAGAGCCTGGCCTGCATCCCCCCCGATGGCATGAAGTGGAGCTGCAGCTTGAAATATGCATCAGATCGCATAGCCCAGCCCAGGAAGAGCTCAACATTCAGCATTCGAAGTACAAATTCTGCTTATTCGACCAGTCTGGCACCACTGTGAAGCTGAACGTGCAAGTCGGAAATGGAAGGAGTTGTATGTCGGGACCGTGTGCCTGGGCTGCCCTTCTGTGCTTTTGTTAGACTCTCTAGCACCTCTCTCCCGGTCCCCATGACCACCTCCAGGGCAGCTGGGAGCAGCTTGAGGTGACAACATCAAATGTCAGGTAGGACTGACAGCTGCAGAGCTACACATGCCAGTCTGTGGGGAGTCACTAAGAATGCAGGCCCGGAATCAGGCTGTCTGGCACACTCCCACTCTACGCTCCTTCTCTTCCCTTAGACTCTCATTCTGAAAACAGATTACTCTGCAGAGTCCCGGAGATGAGGCACAAAACGTGATCAGCACACACCGGGCAAGTAGCATGCACTCAAGAGCTGTGAGCTCCCTCACTATCAAATCCCACTTTGTGTCATTCACACAAGACCTGTGATGGAGACACAGCGCATAAGCAGAGAGAAGCAGAGAGGGCTTTGGGCTGAAGTGGCGAGTGTAGGACCAGCAGGGACCCGAGCATCTTGGTGTGAGGAGACAGGTGCTTTTCTGTCTGATTAAAAATGGTGAAGGTCAGCACAGTGTCTGGGGGCGCCCAGGGAAATACAAAGCATGGCAGGACTCTGTCCCCAGTGCCCAGGTTGGAGTCCTAGTGGAGCTTGTCCAGCTTTTATATGCATGACTCTGTGGGACCCTGGGAAGCAGCAGGGCTGCTTCACACAAGGTGACAAAATGTGGCAGGAGGGTGGGAGTGGGATAACACAAGTAGACGTGTCAGCAGACACGTAAGTCACCACTGGGAAGCCCTAAGAAATAAAGACAAGGAAAGGAGCGTGGTGAAGCCCAGGGGAGAGAGAACTGCTGAGTCCTGCAATGAGCCAGGGACAGGCTAGCAAGCTCCTGCTGTCTCACCTTCCTCCGGGTCTGTACCTGGAGGCTGGTAAGGCCTGAGACACAAATGTGAGCGAGGAGTTTACAGGAGGAGCTGAGGCTCCCGGGGGGTGGATGGCTTAGCCAACACCCCAGTTCTCCTGAGCTTCCTGGGCTGGGATCACTCCTGGTTTTTCCACAATAACACACAGTGGCCACTGGGCTGACAGCTTGGTGCAGACCGGACCTGTCACTTGAGCATCATATTATGAGGCTCAGCCTCCTGGTAACCAGCCTTAGATTAGGGGAACAATAACCTGAGCCCCAGGGGGCTGTCTCTCAGCACCGGCTCTGAAGATTGGGCCCATCTGTGTCAGAAGGCCCACGGCTGCGCCTGGTAATCCAAATTAGGTTCAAGCCCCCGCTCCATGCGCCATTGTAGTGCCGTATTTTTATTCAGTGCAGGATCAGAGATCTGCTAAAACCTCATGTTGCCAACAGAAAAGAAGAGATTTCCTTAATCCCAAAGAAAATGAATTCTTATGTTTTCCTGGAAAGCAAAATAAAGGAAACACAAGCGTATTACATTTGCCTCTCAAACTGAGAGAGAGAGAGAGAGAGAGATCCCAGCTATCATGAGATGGGTGACACATGCACCTTTTACAGCTCAACGCAAAGACCAGCCATTACACACCCCTTCACCTCTTGCTGGCTTGGCTTCTCACCCTGGATATTCCAACTGCTTTTTTTTCTTTTTCCTGGGAAGATTGTGGGTGCAATAATCCTGCCAGCCTTAAAATAAAGCAGCAGAAGAAAAGGAGAGGATGTTCATCGGGTTTGAGAGAGGGGAAGAGACCAAGGACAAGGAAACACTTGCCCTAAAAACTGGGTAGAGGGCTGGGGATTTACCTCAGTGGTTCCACTGCTTGCCTCGAAAGCGCAAGGCCCCGAGTTCGATACCCGGTACCAAAAAAAAAACTGGGTAGATTGCTGAGGAATCTGAGCATTTCAGAGCCACATGAAGCCTTGAAGATGACTTTTCATTAACAAATGCACACACACACACACACACACACACATGCGCAGGTGCACACACACACCGTGAAAGATTAGGGCAGTGCTGTGATTTGTTCAAGGAAACAGATGCGTCATTTAGGCCCTACCAGATTAAAAGGAGCCAAGACCATGCATGGGAATTTGTCTGGGAAGAGTTTTATGTAAATTTCAGCAAAAGTCTCCTAGGGGGAAAGGCCAGGATGACCTTCCTTTGTCTCATCAGTGCTTAATACTACTCCATCCTCTCCAAAACGCTCTGTGTGGCCCTTCTGCTCACTTACAAACACTGATAAGTAACGGAGCTGCGACAGAGAAAGTGGCAGCAATGCTGAAGATGCTTACTAGCAAACTTCCCGACCCCTGGTGCTTTGCTAGGTAGAAAAGGCTTTGATAGGCTGTTTGCATCCCCTCAGGGCCCTCTCCTCACCAGCACAAACACAGGGAAACCCGGCCCCCAGCCACCACTAAAAGGCTGCGTCACTGGACACATTTATGAGTGTCTCTACATTTTGTTTCCCTCCTCTGTAAAATGGAGATCATGTTAACTGAAACAGAATGACTGAAACCTAACTGGATGTCAGCTGAGGTCACCCTGCCCTCTGAGGTCTAAATAAAATTGGCTCAAGCACAAGCTCAAGGCCTGGCAAAGTCTCATGTCCACCCTGACCTTCCTTATATCTGTCCTCCTGGTCACTTTGGCTGCGAATCTCAGTTCCGCTCACTCTTTGATCTCACCCATCTGCCCCCTTCTTCAGCTCTGTACCAACACAGACACTGCAATTCAGGCAGCCATCCTTGAAAACCACCGCAGGAGGGGTTTTGTAGGAAGAAGTTCATACTGAGTGTTTCAGGCACAGAAAAAGGAATGAAAAGGCTAAATACCAGACAATTACAAACTAGGTGTTGAGCTTCCCTCCTTGCAGTAGCCTCAAGGCCAGGCTACCACAGCAGCTTCCCACTGTGCCTTCACTGTGGGCCCAGCCTTCTGCCACACACACAAGGCCCTCCTTCGTACCCACCCCTCCTGGAGATCCCCATGGCTACTTTCCACTTCTCTGTGGGCTCCACTGGGCTCAGGATCTCCCCACCTCGGGCTTGATAGTTACTTTCATGCAAAGCGGACACCGGACAAAGTAGCTTTCCACACTGCTGCCTATACTTCCATGGCCAAAGACTTAATATTTTTGCTAAACAAAAGGCCCCTTATTCTATCCCTCAACCGTTAGCAACTCAGATTGACAGAGCTTCAGTCATGCTTTCTGCTTGCTCCAGAAATCTCTAAGAATCCCACGGACAGGAATTGTGTCACTACCACCTCCCCCTAGAAGACAGAAGCAGTAGCAGTAGTTTTTTCCCCATTGAAGTAGTAAAAAAAAAAAAATATATATATATATATATATATATATATAGTTCTTTACACATTAAAAAAAGCACCAATAATCCGGGTGTGATGGTACAGTCCCATAATCCCAGCATTCATGAGGCTGAGGCAGAAGGACTGCCATGATTTCGAGGCTAGCCTGGGCTGCATGAGTTCAAGGCCAGCCTGAACTACACAGTGAGAAAAGCACTAATAAGTGCTACTTTCCTTCATATGATTACTTTCCCCCTTCAAAAAATAGGCAAAATGTATAACGTTATATGCATAATAATATATATTGCATGTTTATATGTATAATAATATATATTACATGTGCAGATTTTGAAGACACACTTGTCTACACTTGTCTTCATTTAGAGTGGATTGGGAGGATTGGGTTGGGGACCACCTAGGGCAAAGTGATTAAATTAACAGATTTCTTTTCCTCTACCATATAAATGTACCAGGGGCTGCATAAAAAGTCACCAGATGAAACCCTCTTAGACACTGACATATTCTGTCCTTGGCAGAAAAGAAGGATGCTACATCTTTGTATCTTCTGCATCTATGTGGCCCGGAGTGTTGTCTGACAATGATCTATTCCCTCTTCCCTCTGTGGTCTCTGATCCAGTCATGTTGGAACACCGACTCCGTACAACCCATCTTGTCCACTCCTCTGACTTTCTCATATGCTGCTATCTTTAACAGAACTCTCCTCTGCTGCCCAGTTTCTCTACTTTGCAAATGCTTGGGTGTCCATCAATGCTCAGCTCTGCACCTCCCAAGATTAATATGATAAATAAATTTTCAGTGTTCACAAAATTGCATTCAGTAGTTCTCAAAGCCTTCAAACTGGAAGACATTGGACAGCCAAGAGTCGAGGGGAACCCTGAAGGCGCTTCCCTTGGGTCTATTCGAGGACAGGCTTCCTGGGCATTTCTCCGGAAAGGTCACACTAGCAAGGAGAAAGGCTGATCCCACATCAGCCGCGCTGAACTGGCCAGCATCTGCCTCCTATGGGTCTCAGCAGCCTCTGGGCCCTAACACTGCCTGACTGCCCTCCTCATCTCAGCCGCCAGGCAGGCTGTCCCTTGGCTCAGTGCACAGAATCAGATGCGAGTGTAACTCAGATCAGTTGGAGTTTTGTTTCTTCCGACCTGTGTTGAAATTTACAGGCCCGAACAAAGGCTCTCAGTGTGTGCTGGTCTTGGCTTGGAAACACTAATTACCCAACAACAGCAGTCACTGCACTGGACGTGCATGCAGGAGAAAGTGGCCAGCTCCGATTGAGGAGCCCCACGGGAGGGTGTTGAGCATGATCTCTTCGTTTTCTCTCTTGAGTTGCCCTTCTCTCTGTCCCCGGTCGCTGCCCTGCTGGACATGAGGTGAGATGCCACACGGACACCTAGCTGGAGCAAGGCTTGCATGCCCTGGGTGCCATCCACATGCCAAGGCTGCTCAAGAGCCTCTTTGTGCCCGATGCTGTTCCTACAGCAACTCTGCAAAATCCACATCATTATCCCCAGTTGAAAGTCAAAAGGCCAAAATCCCAAAGCCATAAAACCAGAAAAAGTCTAAACCAGATTGTAACCCAGACTGAGCTCATAAGTCATGGCCCCTATTTCCAGAATAAAATATGAAGTGTAGCATTTCCCAGAACCTAGAATCATGGCATTTTATAGCTAGAAGGAACATTTCTAGAGATCATCTTGCTCAGCCCCAACCCAAAGCAGCAAGAGAAATTGACCAAGCACACATCTGACAGGTTACCTGGGACTGACCCAGGCTCCAGGCCCCAGAATTGAAAGCTATTTCTCATCTGTCTCACCCATTGTTGCCCTGGACTTCCCAAGGGCCACCCCTCTGACTACTGACCAGACCAATCCATGCTGGACAGGCAGATGTAATGAACTCTGAGGAGCACCCAGAGACCTGGAACTAGCCAAGCTGAAAATAGCAGGGTGGCTAGCATCTTAGTAAATTCAATCGGATACTGTACAAATATCAAACTTACAACCACAGAAGTCTCTATAGATCAAGTTTGACTATCTGTAAGATCGCATGTACAGAAATGTCCATCTTTTTGTCCCTGCAGATAGAGTAACTTCAAAGTAACCCCTGGACATCCAAACATACAGTCACTGAATAGAAGGCCCTCAGCGTGCTGCTGGAGGGAAGGCTTGAGTGGCAGAGGCCTTGTGGCAGCGCAGAGAGGAATCTGCCTGGTGTGCCCCTTGGCCCTGCAGGGTGCTAAGTTGGGGTGTGGCATGAGAGCCCAGGTGTGCAGAGAAGCACAGTCATGAGCCTTGGGACTAGAGAGAAACACCCTGAGGAAAAAGAATGGAACTGCAATAAAATAAACGCAAACTAGCCCTCTTCCCTGCCTGAAGGAAATCAGGTTGGACCAGATGACAATCAGGCAGTAAGCCAAATCAATTCTCTCTTGCCCCTGCAGTGCCTCCCTGGTATGTTTTCTCAGGGTTTTGTACCCTGGATACAAAGCAAGATTTGCCCCTGGCAGACACTTTTCTTTCTCTGAAAGTGACAATGGGAAGGAGGTGAGGCAGCTGGGAGTGGAGGATGGTGACCTTGTCCAAGATAGGAGGCAAAGAATTAAACCTCTCTCCATCGGGTAGGAGACACTGAGGTCAAACTTCATTAAGCTCTCCAAGAGAATAAAATATGGGAAAATAATCCCAGAGAGACATCTTTTCATAATCCACTAAGAGTAAGATGAGTAGCGAAAGTCTTAAATGGTAGTAGGAAACACTGAGTTGTAACATCAATCGCAATGGATAGAAGGTCAAAATTTAAACCAATTTGATTCAGTTAGGCAACAGAGTATCGTGGCTTAAGGTTCACATGGTGTCAGACTGGATTTAAATTTTGATTCAAGCACTTACAGGATATTTGCCTTTAAGTCAAAGCATAATGCCACGTCTCAGCTTTGATTACCTTCAGAATGCCCTAACTCTGGCACTCCCTCGTATCGATGCTGGCACCAGACACTGGAATACTGAATGTTGACAGCACTGAGGTCACTATCCTAAGCATTCTCCACATGTTATCTCATTTAAACTTCACAACAACCATATGAGGTGGTGACTTTCATTATAAGCATGTGTACATGCTTGCATGCTCTGTGCCCTCAGCAGCCTTCAGCTTCAGCTCTGTTCTAATGGCCCCTGAGTGGTAGACATCACAACCAGGCAGAGCTTCTCTGCAAATCTGCCGCCAGGGACCAGTGGATGCACTGGATGGCAGCTTGGGGCCTCATCCAGCCACAGGACAGGGCACCATCTCTCTTTAAACCAAGCCCTGAAGCCAGGTAGACACAATACATCCAATGTGGGGAACCAACCAGAGCTACCGAGATGAGTCTCTGTCTCAAAGTCCCACCTTGGGTTTGCAATCTTCACCTTGAAAATCAAGTTAAAGTCTACCCAAAGCATTGACCCAGGAGAATGCACAGTCTCTAATACTCAGTAATGAGTGTCCACCAGGCTGGGCCCCAGCTGGCTCCTCCCATAGATTCTCCCTTATTCTTCAGTTTGTAGGATCTAAACTGGTGGGAATGACTTAGGAGGGCGTGGGTCATGCTCTGTGCCTTTTGTCCCCCTGGTCACCTAGGACGGTTTTAAGGGTGACTCAGACTTGGCAGTGCAGAGCAGAGCGTGCATGCCATGGCAGCTGTGGCTTCACATAGCCACCACCACCACCCACACAGCTTACACAATGAGCGTGTTGCTCCAGGAGCCGGGTGCCTGCCAGCATTGTTTATTGCTGGTGTTATACAAGCCCATGGGAACCTTGCTTTCCTGCCAGCCAGTGAGGCTCTGGTTCTTGCCTGTCCTGACTGTCTAACTGAATGTCACAGCAGGGCTTTGCAAGAGAGGCTCCAAACCCACAAAACCTCAGATGCACACCAGTAGGGCAAGTTCTCCTTGCCTTCCTCCTCCCTTACCAGAGGCACTCCTTATTCAGTAGGCACCATAATTGCTTTCAAAAAGTAGAATTTGCTGGGGCAAAGTCTATAGAATGTAATAGAGGGCCTTCTATTCAGTGGGCATGTGTTTGGATTTCCAGGATTACTCTAAAGTTACTCTATCTGCAGGGATAAAAAGATGGGCATAGCCCCTCCATATATATATCTCCATACATAGACAGCCCTAGTTGAAACTGATCTATAGAGGACTCTAAAAGGAGCTCTAATCTACCTACCTAGAAATAGCTATTGCTGATATATCTGGTATAGGTTCTTCTGTCCATTTTGCCTTTTCATTATTTTTCATAAAATCGGGTACAAACGCATTCACCTTTTCATTCTCACTTAATATTGTTGTGAACATTTGTGGTGTATGTGTGTGTTTTGAAAATATCATAATTCTGTGTATTTCTTTGATTTCTTAGGAATATTTCCTTCTTATATTTACTAAATATTTTTATTCCTTCTTCTATTAAATTACCTGTTAACATACTTGACCCATTTTTATATTTAGAGAGGAGTTGTTTTTCTGATTATAGCCTTGTCAATTTTATTGCAAGTATTTTTTTCAGGTTTCTGATAGCTTTTTAATTGGATTTTGCTTTGAGATAATCAGCATCACATGTATGAACAACTACATTTATGATTTTTCCATTTCTTGCATATCTTCAAAGTTCTTCTCCATTCCTAAAAAGTTAAGCATTTATATTTCTTTCTCTTTTTTTGCTCCGGTTTTTACCATTAATTCTTTTTCAGTATTTCATTTGATGGTACTCTTTTTTAAAATAATTCCTTTTCCATTCACAAAAGTACTTCATTTTTAACATAGAAAATTTGAGAAATAAAGAAAAATATAAACATAATTAAAACCTCATCATATAGGGATGGTACTTAGTATTTTTTGTATTTTATTTATGATTTTTGTACTTTAATATATCTGTAGTAAAACTGAGTTATGTATTATCGAGGGCCCCAGCCAAGAGTCTCGATTTCCCATAAGGCAATATGATACAAGGCGACAGAAAGACACCAAGATAAGACTTAAAAACAAAAAGTGGGGAACTGGCATGGGTCACGCCAAATATGTGGCAAGGACACTGAGCATGTGGTGAGGACTCCAAGCAACTAGGACCATCATCATTTATTGATTACACAGGTGTGAGTAAGAATAGGGTAGGAGGACACTTGTGGCACCGTGTGATATCAGCTGACACAGGCAAGATTTATAGAAAGGAGGGTGAGTCATTCTTGCAAAAGGAGCAGAACAGACCTTGGTCAGTTGTTGTTAACTACTATGTTACTGAAACAATTAAGGGAGGGGTAGCTCTATGAATGGAATGTAGTCTGGAGCTATGTGGTCCTTGGCCTCAGTCATGTCACTTAAAAGCACTGCAGCTTCACAGATCAGGACTTTGCTCTCCGAGGCAGACATTGACATGGAAGCTACACTAGCCCAAGGCACCATCCTTCATGCTCTTAGGAGTTACGCAGGCTTTGGTCAGCCTCCAAGGGCAATGTGGCCAATTTTAAGGAAAGAATGCCTGCTCCATATTACAGCCTGCTCTAAGCCTGACCAAGGGATCTGCCACAATGTATCATCATTTGTTTGTGTAGAGGGTGAGTACTGAGGATTGCTCCAAGTCCCTCATGCCTACTAGGCAAGCACTCTAACGTTGAGCTATATACTCACCTTGTTGGTGTTTGTTTGTTTGTTTGTTTGGACATGGTGTCACTAAGTAGCCTAGGCTGGCCTCAAGTTTGTCATCTGTCTTAGTCACTTTCCTTGTCGCTGGCTTTAAATACCCAACACCTGTAATTTAAAGGAAGAAAGATTCATTTTGACTCATGTTTTAGAAGTTTTAATCTTTGCATGGTCAGAGGCCTGGTGGAAGGACCTGGCTGGAAGAAAGCTGCACACCTCATGACAGACAGGAAATAGAGAGTGAGCAGAGGAGCCAAGAAGAGGAATACATCCTTCCAAGCCACACATCTTCTCACCAGGCCCCACCTCCAAACAGGACCTTTAGGGTTAGTACCCATGATTCAATCACCTTTCAATAGCCCCACTCGTGAGCACAGGAGGCTTTGGTAGAACATCTACATATAAACCACAACACCATCCTCCTGCTTCAACCTTCCCAGTAGCTGGGATTACAGGTGTGCACCACTGCACCAGCAGCTTAGCATTATATCGTAAGTATCTTAGATGTCATTAGTCTTTAAAGCTTTTATTTGGGCCAGGGATTTAGCTCAGTGGTTCCGGCGCCTGCCTCGCAAGCGCAAGGTCCCGAGTTCGATCCCTGGTACCAAAAAAGAAAAAAGCTTTTATTTATTGACTACATAACATTTCATTATGGGGATTACAGGATATTTAACAAATTCCCAACTATTGAACCTAACATAAATATGACTGAAAAAAAAGATTTGTTAGTAAAATTTTGACTCCATATCTATCTATCTATCTATGTATCTATGTATCTGGCTTTCTATCTTTTCCTGGGTTAGATGCCAAGACGTGGAACTTGTAGGCTGAAAAGTTTGAATACTTTTAGATGAGCAGAATCCTTATGAGTCTCTACCACAAGTCTATGAACGGCTTTCTTCACCACATTCTCCTAAAATCAAATGGCTTTTAAAAACTTTTGCCAATGTAACAGGGGAAAAGTGATATTTTAATTTGCATTTGCTTGATTACAAATGCAGCAGAATATTTTTGCATTTAAATCTTGACTCCATCTGGAATTTATTTTGGGGTTTCAAGTCAGAAAAGGCTCTGATCCCTCCTCCCCAGCCAACACCATTTGTAAAAGATTGCATCCATTCTACCTCTGGCTTATACTCCTACATAGCCTGAAGTTTAAGGACTCACTGCCTTGTCACTTTTGGGGCTTCTAGTTTGGTTATTGTAGCTTTACAAGTTTACATATCTGACTATCATTCTTCTTTTAGTCCCATCTCATCCATAGCCCATGGACTATAGACTCATTTTATCAAGTTTTCACCAAAAAAAAAATACATTGGAAACTTTGACTGAAATTTATGAAGCCCGTAAGTAACTTAGGGTGAATCAGAATTTTTATATCATTAGTCCCATACAATGATGTATGATATGTATCCCATTTGAATCTTCTTTATGTGGCTCAATAAAATTCGGGAGTTTTGTCATAATACAGATTGCACACATGTCTTGCTAGCATTACTTTTAGGTATTGTGCTTTTTTTTCTTGCTAGTTTAATATAATCTTTTTGCTCATATATGGCAAAGCTATTAATTTTAGGGTGTTATACAGGATCAGAGTATTAAGTTTATATGTGTGTGTTGAGTTTTAGCAATTGTATTTCAGCATTGACTGATATTAAGTTGCTCTGAGCTCTAATGTTACGACTGGTGAGAAAAATCTCCTCACACAAAACTGTCCTTAAATTCTTTTCATGTATCCCGGTTTTGAAATAAGTCTTCATGGTTTTAAATTTTGCATACATACCCAGGCAGCATATTTATAACTTTCCTATTTGCACTACAGTGAAAGATTTAAGATCAGGACTAAGCTAGCTTTATAAAATTGGAGTTTTTTCCATGATTTTTTTCAGCATGAAAATAAGCTTTTCCTTAAAAGTTTAAAATAACTCACTAGAAATTTATCTGGCCTGAAATAAATTTAAGACTAAATTCTTTAATTATTTTTACTTTTTTTCCCAAATACATTGGTTTCTTTGGGGGTTTCAGTCTCCCTTAGAACAATTTCAAAGCTTTCCAGTAGAACATCCATTTCCATTTCTTCCGTAGAGTTTATTCTTTTATAAAAGTTTTAAAACACACTCCATAGCTGAGGTTTTCATTTTTTATTTTTCTCAAGTTTTGTTTTCTCTTTCTCTGTTGTTTTCCAGAAATGAAACCAGAAAACCAACTCTCAGTTACACTGTGATTTTTCTCTGTATTCTAAATCAGAATTTATACTTCAATTTTAATTTCTTTTCCACTGTTTGACTTGTACATTTGTGCTTTTCCTTGTTTTCTTGGTATGACTACCTCATGTATTTATTTTCATTCTTTGTTTAAAAAAATCATTTGCTTTGCCCATCTTCCCTTTAAGTACATTCCATTTAGCTACATTTCACATGCATTTTATATGTCTTCTCTTTTTATTGTTTTTCAAATAAACTATAAGTGAAATGGTTTTGGGTTTTGGAAGGCTTTACAGCTTTATTGTTCTATTTCTTAAGTGATTGGATTTCCTACTTAATTTTTATTCTTAGTTTGGATACATTGGAGTCAGAGATCACAATCTGTTTAGTTTCTGCATTTTGAATCAGCTTATTTTTTTGCACCGATGCATCTTCTAATCATTTCTGATAAAGGTTGTTAAAGTCATCAGATTATTTTATCAGCAACTTCTCCTCGCATTTTAAACATGGTTTGATTAATATATATTTTGTCAGGCTGTTGAGTAAGCAAAGGGAATTGTGCTGGTCAAGCTCCAGGCTCTGGGCACAGTCTAAATCTGTCCCCCAGCAGTTATAAAACTCTCTGAGCCTCAGTCTCACTTCCTAGGAAATGGCGATAACAGTTCTTGAGATATAAATTAGGACAAGTGTCCAGCAGAGTCACTGGGACCTTCTATGCATCCAAAAGTACACATTTTGTGAAATGCGCCGCTCAGTAAAACATGCATGAATCACTGTTCTCCATTTGGTGGGGGTTTTTTCGCTTGTTTCGGTTTGATTTGGTTTGGTTTGGTTTTTGTTTCTCCTTGAAGATCATTTTTTGGAAAATAACACTGCCAACCCTGCTTTCTTTGAATCTGTGTTTGTCTACTCAAACTTGGTTTACTTTATTTTTAACCCTGATGCAATTTATTTTAGATATATTCCTTATTAAGAGAATAAGTTCACTGCTTTTTAAATACAACTCAAAAGCCTTTGAATAAGAGCTTAAAGCAGTTATTTTTATTGTCTTAGCTAATACACTGTCTCATGCCTGTTGTATATTTTGTGCATTTTTGCTATAAGACTTTGGTGCCATATTTCTTATTTACTTTTATACAGTATTTTTTTATCTATGCTGATGTTATGGCCTTTATATTTATCATTTTTAAAATTCTACTACTTTATGTTTGAAGAGTTGTTTGTTTTATTAAGGTGAAATTCACATAAAATTATCCATTTTAAAGTGAACAGCTCAACAACATTTAGCACATTCACAATCTTTTGCACTCACCGCCTCTATTCCTTGAATCTTTATTGTGAAGATTATCACTTTATTAATCTTATTAAAGTTTACTTTTCCCTGAGTAAGATGAGGACCTCCTTGGGCCCTTTATTTTCTATCATTTCTCTACTACAGTTATGGTTTGCAACCCATTCATAAAAATTACCTGTGGGCTGTGGAATTTAGTCCAATACTTTTTCTCCAACTACTGACAGGATCCTATGGCTTTTGCCTTTTCTCTGTTAAAATGATGACTTTTGGGGGTGGATCTTCCAATGCTGAACCAACACTGCCATCCCTATAACAAAACCACTTTCTACATCCTGCCAGATCTGACTTCTAATAGTTTGTTTTGTTAAACAAATTTCTATCTATGTTCATACTTTTTTCTTCTATTATCTTTATCCAGTTTTAGGGTTAGCACAATGTTGATTTCCTAAAATGAGGGGAGAAGTGTTCCTTCTTTTTTCTGCTTTAATTGTTTGATATAATTTATCAGTTAAAATGTATATGAGCCTGCTGTTGTCATACAGGTAGGTTTTCAAGATAGGAATATCCTTTCTTTAATAGGTGCTATTCAAATTTTATATTTCCTCCAGAGTTAGTTTCATTAATTTGTCTTCTAAGTTACTTCTTAGAAGTTGTCAAATTTATTTCAAAACAGATTTTTGTAATATGCTTTCTATATCCTTTTAAATTCTGTAAAAGCTGTGGTAATGTCTCCTAGATCTTAATATTGTAATTTTAAAAATGTATAATTGATATTGTGTAATAGGAAGAAAAGGTCTAAAGGAGCAGGGGAATTGGGAGGGGTAGGGGAAGGGAAGAAAGGGAAAGGAAAAAATATGAGAATAGGAAAAAATGGAAACAAGGTCTTTGCAAATAGGGAAGGGTGGAGGGGGTGAAGGGAGGGCAGGGGAAGGGGAAAAAAATAAGAACCAAGAGACTCATGTAAAGGTACAAGATCCCAATGATGAATGTAACTGTGTTTCATACCTAAAATGTACCAATAAAATTAATGGGGGAAAAAATTACCTGTGGGAAGGATTAAGTTTCTTTAAACTCGAACTTCTTTCAAGAATTATGCTTATGATTAGCACACAATTTTGAAACTTGAAAATCTGCATTCAGTTATTTTATAGAGCATTAGGGATTGAGTTTTGCCCCCTTCCCCTTCGTATATTGAAGTCCTAACCTCAGGACCTCAGAATGGGGCTGTACTCGGAGACGGGGCCTGAAGAGGTAGCTGATCACTTTCTCACACACACACACACACACACACACACACACCTCCCCCATACACCCCCTTCTCCCACCCACCCCCATTCTCATGTGGGTGAGGTTCAATGTGTATATTTTGTTCATATCATGTGCAAGAACAAATCTACCAAAATAAAACCCATGAATCTGTATAACCAAGTTAAAGAAACAAGAAATAGCTGAATTAAAATGAATCTTTAGGGTGGGTCCTAAACCAATATGACAGGTGTTCTTACAGGAAGAGCTAATCTGGACACAGAGACACCCAGAGGGAAGACCTGTGAACACAAATGAAGAAGAAGGCTGTCTACCAGCTAAGGAGAGAGGCCTCAGAAGAAACCAACACTGCTGACCTCATGGTCTTGACTTCCAGCCTCCAGAGCTGTGAGGTAATTTCTCTTTAAGGCACCCAGTCTGTGGTTCTTTGTGATAGTATCTGTAACACAAGAGCACTTACACGAACTGCACTTCTGCTGCAGAACCTGAAATGCACTCTTCCATCTTCAGCACCAGCAGTACTACCAACATGGGCATGCACACATACACACACACACATACACACACACACACACATACACACACACATATACACACACACACATGCTCAGACACTTCCCCTAATTCCTGCCCAGCAAGGGACCCCTTTTGTGACCACTGCCACATGTCTGTATTCCTCTTTCTTTGCACCTTGCACTTGAGCTTCTGAGCCATTTGTACAGCCAGCCTTATAGATCTGTTTCCACGAAAATACTTTACTATATGTCCCCAGCACCAAGCTCACAGCTTGCCACATGTTTGGTGCCACAATTCTAAATGGATGAAATGCTTAATAAATTAAACAGACTAATTTTGCTACGTGCTCTGTTTTCTGTATAACACATTGCCTTCATTTGAACCCAAGTGGTTTTTGTTTCCTTAGAACAGATTAATTCATTTCCATTGCTTTGTTTTGGCCCTTAGCCCTTGTTTTGAAATGTCTGGCTAATACCAATTATTACAGCAATGCCCACAGAAACCCAGCTTGCAAGCAGCAAGTGCAGTTTGAGAAAGGCTGAGAATTTGTGTTAATATCACTCAGACCAATAAAGACAAAGCCCACATATTATGAAAATAAATAGCCCTCATTGGATTCCCCAAGCCCTAAACCTACATGCAGGCACCATGATTTATTTAAAATAAATTAATACAGCCAGGAAGGATTCGTAGGTATGTTTACACATACACAAGCTGAAATATTTCATAAAAACATACCCCACATAGCCTCATGCTCAGATCCCATAGATAATTAAAAAGCACACCAATGCACAGAGATGTATTTGCTGCCAGTGATTTTCAGGGGAAGAATAATTATTCTGACAGTTAGTCCTACAGCCACGTGCTCCTTGTCAAAGAGGCCAAATATGGCTGTAGATGCTTCTGCATCACCTTTTAAGAGCTTAATTAATTTGCTCACTGATAAATCTCAAAATTGCCCTGGGAATCTACCTGTTAATAAAATGATGGATGAAAGTCCAAGGCCTTCTTACCTAGCTTCTTTTGTATATTAGGAGCTCTTTGCATTTCTTGCCCAGCAGCTTCCCAGAGCCACTTGTAGCACAGCACTATTCCTATAAATTCAATTACTCTGCTTAGGGTCAGGGACATGTAGTTGGCCAGCATTTTTATACAGACTTTTTTCCTGCCCCTGGGCTACTGTTCCTCACTACAGCCTCTGATGTCCTTAATTCCTTACCAAAGAGGAGCTTTGTGATCCATCTGACACCAGTGGGGCCTCACAGCACGCACGTGGGGACATGTCTTTCTCGCCAGGGACTGTCACATTGTCCCCTCTGCCCTGCTCCCAGCTTAGAATCTGCCCTCTTGTCAATCAGAATTTCTCACAGCTGTCAGGAAGGCAGAGAAACTGTTCACTTAGGCAAAGGGCCTTTAATCCCACACCCCACAGCTCAGCAGAGCAAAATGGCAGCCAGCAGGATGCAAATGCAGGGTCCAGGCACAGACAAGTAGCTTCTGCCCAGGAATGTCACCAGACTGTGTACAAGCTTGGGGACAAGGGAGTTAGTAACTGTGGAGGAAATGAAATTACCTTCTTTTACCTCGTTTTCCTCCCTCATCCCCCTGCTTCAACTACCATTTTAAAACTCACACTGCAATCATAATAGGCCCAGCCCTCTGAGAGGCTGAGGCAGGAGGGTCACAAGTCCGACCTCAGCCTGGACAACTTAGTGACCTAGAGAGGCCTCATCTCGAAATTAAGAAGTAAAAAGAGGCCTGGGGATATAGCTCAGAGCAAAGGCCATGAGTTCAATCCCCAATACTGCAAAAAAGAAAAAAGAAGATATTAGATACAGATTCCACCCTCCAAGGAAAGAGGGAAGGGGAATTACAACACTTCCCTCAGTGCTACACCCCATGAGATGGGTCTGACCACTCCCTGCAGAAGCACAGAGATTTGGAGAAAATTATCCATCGTCCCACAGAAAGAGGAAAATGGGCCCCCGTAAAGATTCCTAAGCCAGGGCTTTCTACTCCCACCAGTGCCTTCTTTCTCACTCCTGCCAGGAACTCCATCCAGGATCTGCAGACCCAGGCAGGGGAAGCCACACTTAGACCGCCCCAGAATCCTCACCAAGGCACCAGCAGAAACAAAGGACACAAAGCAAGCTGGTGGCTTTTATAATCACTTTTCCTGCTATAAACAATTTCTTTTTGGCACTACTGTGTCTCTGGAACGGACTGGTACTCTTGGATCAGGAAATGCATGAGAAAGTCCCTTTCCCTCTCAAAATTAAGGGTTTCCATTGAGCTCAGCAAATGTGCCAACCCCCCCATCTGCCACCCCCAAGCGCTCCATGGTGAATGGCAGCAGGGGGCAGGAAGAGGGGCTGCCAAGGACTGTTCCCAGCTCAGGCTCCCCAGGCAGGACTCAGCTTCCCATGTCAATGCGAGGCCTCCTACTTTCTGAAGGCCTGGCCTTGATGAATATGTGAGAAAAACAAACATTTGTCCCTGGGTTTGGGAAAGAAAGGAAAGGAAGCTTGGAGAGAGACTCCCCCAGGCAGGCCTGGGAAACCCCAAGGGCCTAATTGAAAGGGTTTAAAATAGTAAATATGAAATCTAAACCCAGATGGTTCTTTTTCAAAGGAAGCAAACCACTCATTAAGCTATTCTGTTCCTATAGGATCACCTTAAAAACAACAACAAGAAGCAAACTTTCCCCCACCCTTCTCTGCCAGATCCCAGTTTGACCATATAGCTGAACAGAAAAAGACCAAGGCAGGGGTCCTTGGAATGAGGGGGGCAGATTTCTTCCTGACTGGCTATTTGGGGTCAGGCTGGTAGTAAGACTATTCCTAGGTTCTGTCTGAAAATCCTTCCCTGAAAGGGGACCCAAAGGAAATGGAAAACGGAACCAAAAGGCCTGTAGAAAACCAACAGGACAAGTTGGGAGATCAGCTGATAGAGGAAGACAGAACAAGACACACCAAGCTCCCTCTCGGCCCTCCCCACCCAAATCAAACTGCCTGGCTTGAAGTGTCCAACAGGAAATGCAGCAGAGCCAAGAATGGCAGACTGAGCAGGTGCCTGGTACCATGGAGCACATCCTGGAGAGGGCTGAGCCCACCCACCTTGCTTAGCCACCTTTCCTTAGACTTCCGCCTGCACAGAAGCCATTGGGGAGATGGACACAGCTTAGACCTGTGATTCTCCAACTTCCAGCATGCCCTCTGACCAACAACCCTGTACCTCAGCTCCCGACACACCTGTATTTCACCAAGTCTAGACAGCACCTGTTATAACATGCATTACTGTTTTAGAGACCACTAAGAAGAAAAAAAATGCTACCATTGAGACCTTGACATCCCATCAATTTTTAGAAGCAGGCTGATTTCAGAGATGTTAATGTGAAAAAAAAAGAGCATCTTAGAATCAACGAAATACATGAATAGCTGACATTTACTGGGAACACAGCCGGTGCCAGGCAGTGTGCCAAACGCTTCCCCTGGATTATCTCATTCACTCCCCACAACTATAATTATCCTCATTTTTCAAATGAGGAAAGCAGGTCTTCCAGCGCCGAGTGAAGTTGCCCGATATCACAGTGTGACCAGGATACACAGCCAGACCTGTCTAAATCTATAGTCCGAGCTTTACACTCTCAGGTCCCAAAATGACCTAGGCTGAATCTTGAAAACATACGTGGTCAGCCCTGCCTTCCCTGAGTTTCTGACTCTGTAAGTCTGGCGTGCTGTTGACAGGAATTCAGTTTATACGAGCATTCTAGTCACCCCCAATACAGCAGTCCGGGGGCTGTGCCTGAAGAACCTACAGGAAGTTCCATGTAGGGGTTCGTGAATGTCAGTCTTGGGGTGTCACTTCAGGGCTGCCACGAGCAGACAAATTTGAGTTCACTGAGCCCAGAGGGGAAAAAACAACTCATTTTTAATGCTATCACATCCCAGGGCTTCAGCACAATACCTCATCCCCACAGCAAAGGACAGAGCCTCCAGAAGGTGGAAACCATACCAGTTCTTTTCGTTAAAATAGTGATGCTCACCACTGGATAATTACAGTGCTGCCTGGAAGGAACCATGTTCAGTCACAGCTTCACTACAGCAGCCTTGCAACTTTGTCTCTAAACCTATGTGCTCATCTGTACGATTGGGGATTACTGATAACCCCCTTCAGTGGTGGTTGCTAATATACAGTGAGATCTTAAATTTTAAGCATTTAGTATAATACCTTGAAAATTATTAAGAACTTAATAAATAAGAGTTCTTTTCATTTCCTAAACCTAAAACATAAACAGTTCATTGTTCCTACATGGAAGGGAGATGTGTATGTCAAGAAATCAAATAGTAAGAGGAATAACAAGCGCGAAAAGAGAGAGGATAATCTTTCTGTTAGTAATTAAACTTTTCTAGTAAAAGAGCAGTTGTTATGGGCACTGGCTCTCGATTGCTGGTATTTACAGCCTGGCTAAGTGACCCTGTGCTAGCTTCTAACTCCGTGAAAAACCAGGGAAAACGCTGAAATAAGTAGAAAAGATAACTGGGTGTGCTTTTTGGTAAACCCTCTGGGTGACTGCCACCTTGCATTTACTTAGTTATTTTCCAAGGAAACCTGCAGTAATGCAAGTCCTTCTTGTCCATGGAAATGCAGATGTGTCCTGCAGGGAGACAGTTGTTTACTGCACCACACTGTGGGTTCTTGATTGCCTGGATAAGCTCTGGTCTTGGAGTCTCCTTTCCACAGGTTGTAACATCTTAGTGGTCCCTTCATTAATCAATCTGTGAAATAAAATCTCTGACCTGTGTTTATTTTTTGTTAGTATGACAGTCAAGATTTTACTGCTGGAAAACATTTAATCTTCACCAGTAAGCTTTCATTTTTGTCATCTGTGTGATGAAATCCATAAAAATATCCAAGTCACAGAGTGGTTGTGAGGCTAAGTAAAATATCCACACAGGATTCTTCCATGATGTCTGCCTTATCCTAAGTACCCAGCTAACTTTGCAAAACAAATCAATTAAGCTGTCCTAAATTAAGCAATGATTAATAAATACAGTGTCCTAATAATAAATACAATTTTTTCCTAAATATTTATCACTCATTATTGCTATTCTACTTGTGAGCACTCACATATCAAGCAGATAAACAAGTCACAGCAAATAAATATTAACTTTTAAAATTGCAGGAATATAGTTATAATCCATTTGAAAGCTTGGGTTTGTTTTTTGTTTACTTTTAATGGACACATGCATGATTGTGATGGCAATTTTATATCAACATATATTTCACTAATAAATTATTAATAGTTCATAAGATATGGACAACTGTATCAACATTTCATCACGTCTCTCAAACAATACAAGGAATTCTAAGCACCTGGACAAACTTGAAGACCACTGACACAGGGGGCTCCCTAGAAGCAGGAGATGGGTATCCGAGTCACTACTCCTGATGGGAATATTTTATAAGTGTGTGAACAAGTCATTCTAGTTCACTGAATCAAGGAATCTTCAGAGTGGGGACCGCTTAGAGAAAAGCAAAAAAAAAAAAAAAAAGAAGAAACAGCAGCTGCCATTCATACAGCAGTTGAATAATCTGTGTATTTACTCAGCAACAACTCAAGAAGTTCATAGTCTAGTGAAGGAGAGGGACAATCAATGAAGAAAGTTAAACAGGCAGAGATGTAAAGGCCAACCAGACTTCACCAGAGAGATGTCACATACAATGGTTCTTGAAGGATACAGTGAGCTGTAGAGGTGACAAGTAAGGGAATGATATTTCAGACAGAGGGAAGAGTCAGTGCAAAGACAGAGGTATGAAAGAGCTGCTGATGGAGGAAAGAGCAAGGGCATCAATCTGGCTTGAAATATTAGGAAAGAATCACACAGAGCTAGAAAGGCAGTGTTATGGTTTGCATTTAAATTGTCTCGTGTGTTCAGACACGAGGCTTTGGGACAGTGACTGAATTCTAAGGACCCTAACTTCATCAGTGGATTAATGCATTGATCAGATCATTGTGAGAGGCCATTACTCATTATTCAGAAATGACAGAACAGGAGGCAAGGCCCAGTTAGAGGAAGTCAGTCACTGGGAGTGTGGCTTCAAAGGATATATCTTATCTCCAGCTCCCTGCTCTCTGACATTTCCCATCTCTCTTGACTTCCTGGCTGCTATGAGGCAAGCAAATTTCCTCCACTTTGCCCTTCCACTGTGATGTTTATTCCTCAACAAAGGCCTTAAAGCAATGGAACTCACTGACCATGGACTGAAACCCCTGCAATTATGAGTTAAAATAAACCTTTCTCCCTTGAAATTGTTATGCAAGGATATTTTGTCACAGTGATGGAAAACTGACCAACACAGGTACCCCAGGATTGCATCATAACCAGCCTTTTGAGTCCTGTTACCCCTTAGCATTGGTTTAATGGTCCCCACTATATTCTACAGATGAAGGAGATTTAATACCCAAGAAGTACGTGTATCTAAAATTGTGTATCTTATGATCACTAACGCTGGATTTTCACAAACCTATGCTTTTCCTAAGTAGGTAGTCTTGTAAAGACCTAAGAAGCAAAGATTCAGAAAATACAGCCAAAGAAAGACTTAATAAGAAACAAATTTCTACAATACATCTCAGTCCCAGAGAAAATGTTCTTATTTATGGGGAAAACAAAGAATTGTTCTCTGGCCAGTCACAGATGCCCAAGCTCCTTCTAATTGTTGCTTAGCATGGCCTCTGTTAATAAATAAAAGAATCCATGGAAGTGCCTTCCTTCTTTCTACCCAGCTGTCTTTTATTTCCCCAAAGCTTTTCTCCACCAGGGAAGCAGTAGCCACTCACTCTTTCTCTGCAGCACTCTTCCCGCACTGAACTGGATCTGTGTTACCAGGCAGCCATCAGGGCTGGGAGAGGGGAGATACCCTCAAGGCCCTTCAACCTTTAGCCGTCCTTGACCCCTGAGAGCTCATGGCTACAAGAATCCTTGCAAGAGATCAAGAGAGTTTTCTTGGTTAATCTTTTCACTCCGTAGCCCTTGGGGAACATTTCCCAGCAAGGAAAAGATGGCCAGAAGATAGTGACACGTACACACGCTGGTCTATGCAAGTAATTGCCAGCACCTGGGCAGAGCAGCATGCCAACAGCAGCCATCTGAAGCCATCCGACCTGCAGTACATTCATCCCAGCTGAACAATAAGCACAAATAAAGGCTGCCTTTTTTCTACATTCTCCCTCTCCCCTATTACCAAATACGAGAAATCAATCTTTAGACTGTCAGAGGAGAAAGGCTGATGGGAACGTGTGCTCCAAGAATCAAACCCACTCATTCAAACCTTGCCTCCAACTTTCCAATATGGCGGCTCACATCTTAAGGGCCTAGATTGAGTCTCTTCCCTGTACTTCCCCAGCCACTCCCACCAAAGCACAAATTGGAAATGCCAGCTTACCCTGTAGCATGCTATACAGGAACACCAGCTTATACTTGGAGGAGAGTCAGGACTGCAGCCTTTATCATGTGTTATATCTAAAGCCAATGCCTTACTCACCATGTAAGAAAAGGAACTCAGTTTTGAGTGTGAAGACAGAATCACATAAATTTCCAATCATAACTCTGGAAGTAATTTGAGGAAGAGGAAGCTGAGGGGCTTTCAAAAACCTATCAATATTAGAGACAGGTATATTTTATAGCAGTATCCATATGTTCTGGGTTGTCCAGGACTCAGCCTTTTCTGTGTCCCTTTACACATCCTTCTCTGGGGTTGGAGCTGTTGTACAAAACAAACCAGCACAAAGGCCAGCTGCAGGCTGGGAGAACTCGGGAAGGTGGAAAAGTCAGCTCTACTCTCTGGAAAGTTGAGCAGACAGTGTCACTGGACCAGCTTGAAGCAGAGGAGTGATGACAATTATTCTTTATTACAAGGACCAAGTTTAAATAATGTGTGACTAGAACAAAAGTTGCAACACTTCATGGTATTTTGCAATTTACTGGGGATTAGATGTTTTGTTTCTCAGGTGCCAAAACAATCATTCTCTGGTTTTAATCACTAGGAAAATTGTAATTGTACAACATAAAGAAAAGGTAGGGCTGGGGAGTAGCTCAGTGATAGAATCCTAGCCTCACATGCATGAGAACCTGGATTTAATCCCCAGCACAGCAAGAAGAAGGGGGGAGGAAAGAAGGAAGGTGCAAAGGAAATCAAACAAAACATATATAGGGTTAAAGCAGAAGTTAGTGTACACGCTTAAAAAAATAATAACTGTTGAGCTTTTTTCCAATTATAGCAAGAATGTCAAAAAGTCAGAAACCACTGAAAATTATAAAGAAGATAGTACTCATAGTTCTAGCACCCAGACACAAACAACTGGGTACCTATGCTTCCATGCTTTTTTCTATTCATATATACCATTTAAGGTTTAAAAAGAAAAAAATAGGCCTGGGGATTTAGCTCAGTGGTGCTGCCGCCTGCCTTGAAAGTGCAAGGACCCGAGTTTGATCCCTGGTACCAAAAAAGAAAAAAGAAAAAACTAAGAAAGAACTATTCATAATATTTTATAGCTTGCTGTTTCCCCAGTGTTTCGTAAATATCTTTCCACATCGGTAAATATAAATCCACATTATCATTTTCAATGACTCTGTACTATTCCAGTAGGAGGAGACGCGCCATCATTTCTTAAACCCTCTACTGGGAGAAAATTAGGGTGATTCCAATCAAGCTGTATTGCAAACATTCCTGGGGCAAACACCCCTGTGTATAACTCTTCACTCTCTTGCCTAATAATTTTCTAAGGAAAATTAATTCCCAGAAGTGGAATTGCTGGGCATTTGCACTTTCTCTATAGGTGTTGATCTCTATTTCAGAAAAGCCCCAAGGAAATTCTGGGCCAATTTACCCCCGCCCCCAGCAACTTAAGAAAACATTCATTCCCCACCCCCTCGCCAGCCCTGGCTATAGTATAACGTTTTGAGCTCCATTTGCACATTCTCAAAGCACCAGATTGTTCTGCTTCTTCTGCCCCAGCCCGGCTAGACCGAAGCCCCGCCGCCCCGGGAGATGCCAGGCACAGCCAGGGGCTCTGGGGACCCGAGCTCCCTTCCCGTCCCGGGAGGAGAATGAAAAGGCCCCGGGGAACAACCTCTTTCTGTGTTGACTGCAGGTTGGAGAAACTCGAGGGAAAGCAGGGGTCGGGGTGGGGGTGGGGGCGCCTCCTCCTCCCGCCCAGGTGGGAAGCATTTCATGCCCCTGGCTTCCCTCATCCCGAGCAACATCTGCTGGGGAAACAGCTGGAGAGACCGGGAGAGCAAACCCTGGCCTGCAGGTGAGAAGGGCAGTCGGTTCCCACCGGGGACCGCTTTCAGCTGCAAAGTGCTGTATTTGACATTTCAATGCAACCCCGGGCGGGAGAGAAGAGAGCAAAGAGTGGCGGCCCCGCGGCCTGAGCGAGGCGAGGGAGACAAAAAAAAAAAAAAAAAATCCGCATCTCTTTAATTCTGCCACTTGTTCTTTCTCCCTTTTCTCCCCTCACCAGAATGTGACATTCAGAAGCAAAAGGGGTTTTCTCTCCCTCTTTCCCCTTTCCTTTGACATTTAAAAACAATACACACTTGGGTGCATCGGAAGTTGGGGAGGGGAGAGGAAGATTGTTTCTGGGAGAATCGGGCCTCTAGAAAGCCGCTTTCATCTTCCTGGGGACGCGTCCTGGCAGCCAGATTCCTTTTCATCACTTTGGAGAGGAAAAGCGAAAGGACGACCTTTGAAAACAAAAACGTGAAGTCTCCCCGGCTAGTGAAGGCGCTCCGCGGCGGCGGCGGAGGAGGGAAGAACTGCTGTCCTGGGAAGGAGTTTGGAGCTCAGGGGCCTGGCCGGGAATCCAACCTCAGACCGCGCTAGCAACGCGCCCTGTGCGCTTTGGTTAAGAGAGGGTCAGCGCGAGACTTTTCTCTCCCACCTCTCCACAGACTAAACCCTCCCGCTTTGGCTCCTGGACACACAGCTGCACAGAGGAAAGAATGTATCGGGCTTGTCTTCCGGTTCTCGCTCCAATGTACAGGGGAGAAGACTTAGGTCCAGGGAGATTAAATGCGATACTTAGAGTCACGGAGCTGGCCGAACCAGACCCAGAACACAAGACCTCTTTCACGGGCCAATGATCCACATGTCCCCGTCTGTCACACAGTCACCCAGTGACACTGGCTTTCCCCACCCACAGCAGACAGAAATAGCTGGGAAATCAAGTGAAGGGCCCCTGGGGCAGGGAAGGAGGAGGAATGACACTTATATTGGGCCGGAAACGGATGGGCTTGAAATGGAAGGCAAGGGACACTTTTCCCTCTGAATTCAGGGACTTCAGATGGCTAGCACTGACCCTGACCCTGAAGACACCTAGAGGAAGAGCCCTGTGTTCCTAGCCTGGAGAGCTGGGAACTGAAGGAGCCTGGGCCCACAGGGACCAACCCGGAGCTGAGATGAGCAGGCGGCCCCAGGAGGCCGCAGCTGTGGCTCCCCCAGCCCAGGTGAGGACGCCTTAGGTCATGCCCCACTGACTCCAGAGGATGGAGCCAAGCTAAGCCAAGGTCACAGAAGCCCATTGCCAGTTAGCCTAAGGAGAAGGGGCAGCCTCTATTCTGTACCCCAGGCTGGTGGCATGAGACATATGGATTACATAAATTCATGTCTAGACCTTTGCTACAGTATTTTAAATCCCTTCAGGCTCCATGTATGACCAGAAAGGACTAGACTGCATTTTTAAAAACCCTTTTCTTAAACTAAAAAATATTATGTAATGGAGCAGACCATTTTTTGGAAAAAATAAAGTTTTAATTGTAAAGTCATTTGGGATTGACAGAAAAATTGCAGTAACAGTACAGAAAGTTCCTATATATCCACCCCAAACCCAGTTTCCCCTGTTAATAACATCCTTCATTAATAAGGCACATTTGTTACAGTTACAGTTAATGCACCAATTATCAATGTACAATTATTAACAAAAGTCCATACTTGGTTCTTACTGCCTTTGTGGGGATTTCGCCCTCAAAAGCCCTCTTCCTGCTGCCGCTGAATCTAATCCAGAAAACCTGATCGCATTTAGAGGTCATGTCTCCAGAGCCTCCTCTGGCTCTAATGGTCTCCCACACTTCCCTCGTTTTTGATGACTTTAACAGATTTGAAAGGGATTGATCAGGTATTCTGTAGACAGTCCCTCTATTGGGGTTAGTCTGATTTTTTTTTTTAATGATTAAACTAGGGCTATAGGCTTGGAGGGAGGAAGACCACAAAATAAAATGCTATTCCTATCATGTTGTATCCAGGGTACATACAATCAACACGGCTTGTTGCTATTGCTGTGAACCTTGATCACCTGTCTAAGGTACTGTTGGTCGGGTTTCTCTATATGGGATTACTTCCCTCCCCTCTCCATCCTGTACAATTTGGAAGGAAACCATTATGTACAGCCCACACTATGGGAGTGGGAAGAGAGGTTTCACCTCCTTGAAAGTGTAGTGTCTGCACAAATTATTTGGAATTCTGTTTGGAAGGTTTGGAAGAGACCACCTTTTAAATCTAGGCTCAAATTACTCGTTTAGCAACTGCATTTTTAAAATATGGGTTTTGGAGTATGACAGGGGTTCCCAAATTATGCTCCATAATGCTGCAGGGTTCCAGGAAAGAACTATAAGGGCTTTGGAATGTTAAACTAAATTTGCTCTGAAGATCAGAACTCCTTATGAAAGGGACAGTAACCTAACTTAGTAGCTGACCACTAAAGGCCTAACTCCGAAGTGCCCTTATGTAACAAATAACTGAATCTCATCCAATAATGGCAGCCAAGCTTCAGCCAATTGCAGGTGGCCAGCTCTTCAAACCACGTCCAAATACAGCAAATGAAATGCAGAGCTGTAACCAATCAGCTGCCTCTCTCTGTACCTCACTTCTGGTTTCTGTCCATAAGAGTTCTTTGAACATAGTTTTTTTAATGCATTCTGGTTTTGAAGACTGCTTGATTCTGAAGTCATGAAGACAATCCAATTAAGATCTTTAAACTAAATTCATTTTAATTTTTTCTCTTAACAAACAGGGCTGCAATCTCTGGTGTCAAAGCATTCAGGGAGGCCCAATATTATCAGTTTCTATTTTGAGTATCCAATAAAACACATAGTGAGAATAATTTTTTATAAAAAAGAAGAAGCTTAAAACACTGAAAGAGAAGGCCTTGATTGACTGTGAATGCCTCTATTACCTTCTAACAACCTTACAGATTATTCAGACATCATTTTAAAAGAGGGAAACAAAAATATTTCGTGGGAATTTTTTGTTTGTTTGTTTCCCATTTTCCTTGCAAAAAAAATTGGGTCCAAAAGAAAATCATCTTCAAGTACGAAATCTGCAGGTCCAGGTCAACAGTTATAGGTGATGTGAATTTGAAGAGCCATCCTCCAGCTGTCCCATTCTGTTTGCTACTGAATCAGGTGACATGAATGGTCTGAAGATCTAACTGCACAAAATGTAAATACCCCACTTCTCTTCTTAATCAGACGTCTCCATGCAAACTCACGTGTGTGTTTGAGGTGCTCAGATCACCAGGCAACAGTAATCCCACCATATTACTATTCAGCATAATTTTCAGAAGTACTGGCTTTGAGCTGAGGAAGCCAGATAAATGCTTCCTTGAGAATTACCTCTTCTTTCTCTTTCTGAAAGGAGAACAGATGTTGCCACAATGACAGCTGGCTGAATCCCAGCTTTTCTATCTACAGAGAAAAGACCCTTCTTTATTAATGCTTTTTAATAGATGATTTGGGAGGCAACCAGCCAAATACACTAGAACCCACTGATTCCTAAGGGAAAGAGAGTCAACATGGTGCACTGGAAAGGGCTTTTGTTGGCAGCCAGATTGAAGTTTTAACTGCAGTGCTGTTACTTACTGATTGCATGAACTTGAGCAAAGGACTTTACCTCCTAGTCTGAGTTTTCACATGTGCAGATGGCGATAGCCATGCCCACCTCCCACAGCCACTGTGCAGAACAGTAGGTGACATGCACAATGCCCAATGCAAGTGGATGAGAGCTACTGATACGTTGAAAGGTTGGGAAAGTGATTTCTAAGTTTCATCTACAGAACTCGCTTTTCTCTCTTCATAAAAGCCCTAAAGCTCCCCTTACAAAAGAAACAGCTGGTTCCAGCACTCTTCCACAGAAAATGGATCATGGGAGGCATGTCTTCATGAAGTCATCCACTTTCCAAGGGAACAAGTGACCTAGGGAGCAAGGAATTGGAAGAAGGTACCAAGAAGAGATGGCACCACTGAAGCAAAGCCTTCCTTACCCCACAGTCAGGGTGAATCTGAACAACAGTTCTCAGCATTTTATGCCCATGTACTCGTGTGATCTTCTCAACCACCCTATGCCATAGAGACTATCGTTATTACATGTCCCACATTATGGCTAAGAAACTGCCCCTGGGCCAGCTGGTTGGCAGTGGGGTTCTACTCCAATCCAGGCAGTTTCACTGAAGAGCCCAGTTTCACAATTCCTCTAACCCCCTGCAGGGAGCGGGAAGATCATCTTCCTGGGCTCATGGAAGTGTTCCTTCTATGAGCAGAGGTGTGTACCAGGCCAGAATTGCAGGGGACAGAAAGAGACTCAAATTGAGTTGGAAGAAAGGAAATTTATTTAAAGTATCAAAAACAGAAAGTATTTTAAAAGCCCATCAAATATAGATAATGTCTGGGAAGAAGAGGGGTTGTTCTAGACTTAAAGAATCAGACATGTTGATGATCTGTAGAAATCTGAATAAGAATTAGATGTTAGATGATATAGAATTCTTCATTTTCTTAAACTGAAAAGGGAATTCTAGAGATAGAAAATACCCTTTTTCCTGTAAGGGGAAAGGCTCATGAGGTGGGCAACTTAGTCTTAAATGGTTTGGCAAATGTGGAGGAGGGGAGAACACTCACAAATGTGAGATGTTGACACATTTTTTCAGTATCAGTAAAGGTATATATGAGGTGTAATGGAAAAATAGTTAATGTTTAAATACTAAAATTTTATTACGGTAAAAGACACCATCAATCAGCCTCAAAATACTCCCCCTTGCTCCACACACTATCCCATTGTCCTTGCCACTTTCTGAAGCAGATCTGAAGTCTTCTTTCATTATTGTCTTTAGTTCCACTGTCATGACTTCCTCGATGTCCTACATTGATTCCAAACATTTACCTTTCATGGTCATTTTGACATTGAGAAAGACCCAGAAGTCACACGGTGCCACATCCAGTGAGTAAGGTGAATGAGGACACACTGTAATACTTTTAGAAGCCTGTCTTTCCACTGGATGGCCCTGGCAGCAGATTCATCATATGATTGATCACAGCCCATAAAGACACTCAGGAGAGGATCTCCAGAATTGCTCTGGAAAGTGGCAAGAACAATGAGATGGGTGTGTCTAAAGCAAGGAGGAGGGTTTTAAGGGGAATTAATAGCAATGCATCTTTTACCATAATAATTTTTAAAGTTTAAACATTCATTGTATAATTTGATCACACTTCACAGATGTTCATTGTACTATTCTTTCAGCTTCATTGTAGACATGAATTTTTTTCAAATGAATAGTAAAAGTTGGGGGGACAACATAATGTATATTGACTGGATAGATTGATGCCCCTGGCCCTAAGGCAGAACAGTGGTGAGAGGGCACAACCTCACAGCCGGTGCAGCCCAGCTTCGGCCCCAACCCTCCCAGCACTGGTCACCTGTCTGTCAGGACCACCAGTCCCCATGACTATGATTTGATCACACCCACCCCAGGGAGTGCTCCTCACAGACCACCCCAACCCCAGTTTAGGCTCTGAGGTGGGTGTGCCTACTGGGTTTCTGCTCTCTGAGGCAAAGAGAGACCGAGACAGGCATCAGCCACTCGGGATCCTATAGCAGCAGGCAGGACCCATGGGGTGGAGAATTTCCAGGGGGAAGAAGGTTTCAGATGGTAGGCAGCCAAAATGCCATGAATACCCACACCAGAAGACCCTGAGGGGCAGCCCTTTCATGTAGACTTCAGTTTTATGTGACTACTAGCTGCTTCCTCTGTCCTTGGTTAAGAATTGATAGTTACCCTACCATTTTGGTTCTTGTTCTGTTATCTTTGTTTCTTTAGCATTTTATTTTCTTTCTACCTTTTATTGTTGGTTACCTCCAGTTCTCTCTCTTTCTCTCTCTGTCTCCCCTCTTGGTAAATGGGTCAACTATCAATAACAAGGGAATGAGGAGGAGGAGCAAGGATGGCGGAGGATGAGGACCACAGAGCCTGGCTGCTCACCACTGGCTTTGTGGTTCCCAACACAGGGCCCACACCCCACCTCCCCTTGTGAATTAGTTCAGTCTCTTCCATCGACTTAATCTGAAGTTGGGTCCAAGCCCCCAGCCCTTCTGAGTGTCACTTTCCTGCCATGTAATTGGACGCTTTTGAACATCGCTTATTTTCTTTCTCATACCACCACCTATGAAGAAGCACCAATCTTACCCCCATTTGATAGATGACAAAGGAATTCGGACAAGTTGGGGGCCTTACCCAGGCCACATGATTAGCAAGCAGGGGTGTGGGGGTCTATGCTGCTTTCTTATACTCTCTTTGTCATTTCACAGTGGCAGAGGCAACATCTCCACTGTTTGTGTCACTCCTCCAGGTCACAGCATCACCCCCACCCAGTTGATTCACCTGCCACCTCTGACACCAGACGACCCAGTGACCCTCCCATAGCTGCCCATCAAGCAGGATTTGGAATTCATTTTAAATGAATAAAAGGAAGTTTCTTTTTGAAGGAGTTGGGCAGGAAGAACCAGAGGTGAATTCATAAGGATTCAAGTAACAGTGTAGTCTAACTACCAACAACAACCATCCTGGTCCTGAGCCAGGAAATGTTGATAAAGTGTATGTTTCAGGAGGGTCCAAGGTGCTCAGTACCAGGGAGGGGAATAAAACTGGAATGGAGGCCATCTAGCAAATATCTCCAGCTGGAGGTGCCCAGCCACCTGCTACCATCTCCCCCTTGAAACCAACATGGTCAGCTGTCACTCTAGCAGAAGACTTTGAAATTGAGTTAAATAAATGACATCACTTTGCTGTCCGAACTTAATTCTCCTCAAGTGACATCATGAGTCTGAGGCATTACAAAGGATTAGAGACCAAAGGAAGGTAGAGATGAATAAGGTTCCCATATGCCCATGACTCATGTCTAGTACTCATGTACCAAATGCCACCCCGTATGACTCACCACGGATAGCTGCAAGGACCCCATGTGGCTGCGACGCATGTAGACTTCAGGACTTGCCTCCTGTAGCTGGGAATACTCGGAGGGACCTGGTGAGTCAGAAGCCACAGACAAGAGCCACCATCTCAGATGGGGTTCCTCGAGATCTCTGCTTACTCTGGCAGACTCTGAGTCTACTGTAGTTCAGTATTCCCCAAAATGGGCATTGCATGGCATTCGAGCAAGGTGCTACATGAAAAACAAAGGGTTGAGAGGTCAAATATACTTTAGAAAAGGCTTAAGAAACAGAGTTCTCCACTGGGGGCCTTCTTGGAGCCCTCAGCCTCCTAATGTTCACTGTAAATATCCAAGAAGGCAACAGTGTATGCAGCGTTTCCCAAAGTTGGTTCACTGAGGAACCCTCTTTGGAGCAAAATCCCGGATGGTCACTGCACTGCAGAACACCCTTTGGAAAACCCTTTTTTCTTGTAGCCTCACCTCTTATCATTCTTTCTTGGTATGAGCCAGAGCAGTCTCCAGATGTGTCTAAAATGATGAATTCACATCCACACCTGTGATCGGGGACACTCTGCAGGAGTCTGTCCCTCATTCCCACAGTCTTATCACCTGCCTTGGCATCCGCTGCAGAACCACCATGTCATATAGCACAGCCATTCTGACAGGGTCCTCAGGGGTCATTTTTTTTTTTTTTTTTTTTTTTTTTGGTACCGGGGATCGAACTTGGGACCTTGCGCTTGGGTCATTTGATTCTTATTTAACCATTAAGGAAAGTAAGACACAATGACCAGCTGGAGGTGAGACAGAGAGAGGCAGAAACAAGGCCAGATATCTAATGTTGGAAATCCCAGATGCCAATCACAAGACCCACTTCTCTGTACAAGCACATGCAGTTACTCTTGGATGAGCTGATGCATCATTTTAGGTTACCAGGTGACTAAATTGGCGTGCATCACTAGATACATGGATTACTAGGGACCCCCAGCAAAGAAGCTTCTCAACAGAAAAGGCAATACCACTCAAGTTGTGGGAGGCAGTACCAGGAAACAGGTGATGAATGCAGATAACCACAGGTTAGTCCTTTCTGAGTTTCCATAAAATCCCATGAATAACTCTACCTAGAGCTCACCACATTAAATTATTCAGTCACGTGCCTTAGAGGGACTGCAAGCAATGACATCAGCAACAGTGGTCCCATGAGATTTTGATGGAGCTGAACAATACCTAGCACCTACAACGTGCTTGTGTTTTAAGCCAAGTCTTATTACAAACAAGGAAAAAAAATTAAACTAAAAAACAATTTTAAAGGACATTAAACCGTCTTTTTCACTGTATTTCTTAGCAATGAATATTGAGCTGAAATGTAAAAAAACTTGAAACAAAGGTACACTGAAGCTATTGCATGACCAGGTGATTGGTTGGTTGGTCAATGAGTGGGGCAGAGGGGCACGAGATGAAGCAGGAGATATGGGTGGGGTTGGCAGAGTTGATCACACTCTAGGCAGTGAGGTAAGTCCTGGGGTCATGAAACTTCCAGCCCAAACTCTCTCTCTACCTATACTCATCACCCCAACAAGGACATTTGAATGGTACCAAAATCCCCACTATTGAACTCACTTTTTTAGGTCAATGAATTGTCCCCACCAAAGCCTCTTTGTAAGTTAATGTGTCCCTTAAAGGGTGACACAGTGAACAGCATGTACCATCAACCAATGTTTGGACTATTTTAGAACACAAGTCGGTCTCATTTTAAAGAGTATAGTTATAGATACAAAAACAGTGGTAGAAATCAAAAGAATTCCGGAAACAACTAGCATAGGTGGACTTCAAGTCTCCGTCCTGGTCCCGAGTTAATAGCTGAGCCAGGAAGTGGTGGCCAACTGTGTGTTTCAGGGAAGCACCAAGGACGCAAGTGAAGGCCATCTAGCAGGTCTGCTTCCCAGCTGGCCCATGCACACACCTTTCCCCTGTGAAGCTGCCATGGTTAGGTGTCACACTGCATGCTCCGAAGCTCCTCCAGAAGTCACGCACACTTCCCTCCCACCATCCCCACATGGGCCACACGGCGGAGTCCTGCCTTAGCACGCAGCAGCACCCCTACACCACATATGCATCGCTTCCTGCCTTTTGGACATAACTGTGCCCCCTGCCATGATTCACAGGCAGAAACACATTGAATGCAGCAATTCACATACTCATAGGAAGAGAATTGGGACCAAGGAAGCTCCCAGAGTTTGACTGTTTGCCTCCACGTTTTGTGGAAGCTGTGACAGAAAAGGGAGGCAGACGGATTGTGCAGAGTTCATTCACGGAAAAGAGAGCCATGAACTCCTGAAGGAAGGCAGCTTTTCCTGACTGCCAAGTACAGAAATGGCTCCTGTGGGATCTCACACAGAGGGCAAGAGATCCCAGGAACAAAGTCTTCGACAGAATCACTACCCGTGCAGCACAGATTCTATATGGTGCAGGTAGGGGAGGCATGGGTCCTCAAATCTAGTTACTATGTTATGCCATTGCTTAGAGCAGCTGACGTGTTTCTCCCCAGTTCTCTCTGGCCTCACTCCCCATAGAAACTCCCTCCCCACCACCCCCTGCTGTGTTCTCCTGGGAGCTCCCAAGAGGGAGGCTCTTCCCCACCTCTCTGCCTGCCTCTCCCCAGAGCGCCTCCCCCTCTCCCTCTGTGCACCCAAATCCTGTGCTTCCTGAAGAATGTGAAGGAAGAGGGAGAGAAAAGTGGAGCAGGAAGGAGGGAAAAGAGAAGGAGGAGAGGAGCTGTGAGAGAAGGAGGACCCTCCCACTCGCCAAGGCTGGGCAGGTGCATGTTCAAGACTCTGTCCCAGGCGTCCTTCTTCCATCACAAGGACCCGGATGTGTCTTTCCCTTCCCTGAACTGCTGCTGCCCAGCCAGTAAGCACCGAGATCCTCCTACCACGTGTCCTCTGGCACCCTAGGCTCTGGCAATGCCAAGAACTTGATGTTCCTCCAACTGTACTGTGGCAGTCTACCCAATGTCCACTCTCCTTTCCTGCCTTAATAACCAACCCGGGGATTTATTCAAGGCTGCAATTTGATCTGCTAAAAGACTGTATTTTGCCACCTCTCTTGAAACTAGGCAGAAGTCACTGGCTAAGGCTGCTGTGAAGTGTCTCTCAACAGCACTGATTCAAATGGAAGGAATGGCCTTTTGCCTCTGCTACTTCCCTTTCATTCTGCCTAAAATATAGACACCTGGCTGGAGCTCCAGCAGCCATCTTGTGACTTTGAGAATGGAAATCACATGCAGAGAATGACAAAGCAGAGAGAGAGAGAGAGAGAGAGAGAGAGAGAGAACTCCTAATGGGGTTGAGCTGCTTGCTTTGGGACTTTTTTATGAAAGAAAAGGAAGCTTTAATTTAAGCTGTTTATTTGCTTTTCATTTTAAGTCAGCTAAGCCAAAATCCAGTCCAACAGCCATGTAGTCTCCCGCCGCTGGCCCTCTGCACAGCCACTCTCTCCTGTAGGGGCCCCTTCCACTCCTCCTTGTGAGCTTCTAGTCACCTGACACCTGCCCTGAAGCATCCCTCCCTGCATGGAGCTTCTTGGAGCTGACACCCCAAGCAGGGCTGGCACCGCCTCCTGAACTACACCTCCTGCTATGCTGGATTAACGCACTTCTTATTGTCTTGTGGTAGTTTACACTACAGGTTCTGGAAGTAGGCCCCGGCGCAGCAGTGCTGGAACCCCCCACCACAGATCTCCTGAGTTAGAAGCGCCAGGACAGAAGCCCCTCAAGGCCCATGTGCAACAAGCTCCCCAGGAAGTGCCGGAGCACTTGCAGTTTGAGAACTTCTGAGTTCCCCTCAGGAGGAGAAGGGTCCACCGCCAACTAGCTCTATCAGCAGCTCTGGGATTGGGAGTACATAGTAATTGTTTAATAAATACTTGAAGAATTAAATAGCAGGGAGGGAATGGAAACTGCTAAGAAACCCTGGACAAGTGAATGGATGACATCAAAATAGCATAGACCAGTGATGGCAAACCTTTCAGAGACCGCGTGCCCAAACTACAACCCAAAACCCACTTATTTACCGCAAAGTAACAACACTGCAGTTAAACCTGGTGTCTGCTGCTGGGCTGCTGAGGCGATGCTGGGGCTACTCGGCTCGTGTGCTGACGGTAAGGGCTCTGGTGCCTGCTGCAGCACGTGTCCCACAAGCTCGGCACCACGGACATAGACACTCAATTCTGGGGGGCCTCTGGCTGTTTGCCCGCTTTCCTCCGCACCACGTCTTTGAGGGACTTCTCTGATCCAAAGCTCCCAAGGGAGAAAGACCCCCTAACTCACAGCAGGGATTCTGGCTGGCGTGACTTCCACAAGGGACAAAAATTAAAAATAGCAAGAAACCAAAGGCAAAAGAAAGCATGTCTGAGGGCTGAGGGAAATGCCAACATTCTCATACTTGCTGGAATGTTCCATAAACACTGAAAGCTGGGGTTTACCTGCCTCAGGACTGGTTCCACCCCAACATGGCTTTCATGTCGGGTGAGCAGCCCAGAAGACCCCGGGTTTTCTACAAAGGAGAGGAGCAGAGAGAATAATCAGGGAGGGAACGGGGTGATGAGAGGTACTCAGACTGCAGAAGCAGTGATGAGACCTGGCTTGCCCCTCAGGAACACGTCAAAGCCAGCACTGAATGTTCCTCTCTGCAAAGGAATTCAGCAAAGCTGGGACCAGATCTTGAGAGTCTGAAAAAAAGTAAGACACGTCGACACCTTCTCTTCAGGGGCATGAGAGAAGTAAGAAGAGGGAGATGTCTTCCTGTCCACGCAGCTCGACACACTTTTCTAGCACCTAAGGCAGAGCTGGGCACTGGGAGTCTAGGGTGATCACACACCAACTCTCCGTCCTATTATCAGGTCCAGTGGACAGGAGCTGACACTGTCGTTTATGGTCTTTGCTGTTGCCATTGCCACCATCCTCAGTGCTGGGGCTGCTATTCTCAGAAAAATCACGGCCTCCGAATTAAGCCTGACCTGTCCAAAGTCCTTGTAAGGCACGGTGGCAAGTGAAGTGTTACAAGTTCTTATGCAGTGAAGTAGTAAAGAGGCAAGATTGATCGACTCCATGTGGAGATCGGGAAAGGTATGGCCTTGGAAGGTAAAAAAATGAAAATTTCTTTGTCCACACAAGTCTTTACATATGGATCTGTAGGCTGAACCCCAATATTTGAATTGATTCTTCAGAGAGTCCTCAGAAGACCACTCTCCAGACATCACACGTATCACCTGGATGGTGATGAGGCTGAATGATTCTAGTTCAGAAAGCTCGGGCTATGACCTAGGAATTTGCATTTCTAATAAGCTCTCAGGAATGCTGACTCTGATGCATTTTGAGTAGTGAGGCCTAAGCGGAGGTTCTCCAGCTGCTTCACAGACTCATGACATCCCCACTGGGGAGACATATTTGACAGCTTCTAAAAAATGAGTCTCAGTGAGGCAAACTCATTTGTTCCAGAAGACACAGCTAAGAATAAGAGGCAGGGCTGGAATTGAAGCTCAGGCCTGCTAGGCTCACAGCCACAGGGTCTCAAGCTCAGTTTTCTTTACAGAGAACAAGCCTCTAGTCCCCCTAAATGAGAGCACCGAGGAGACCCTAGCTGGTGTGATGCAATCTGTGTTGGTCAGCTTTCCATCACTGCGACAAGATACCTGAGCTGATCAGTTTATAAGGAGGAAAGGTTTATTTCTCCTCACAGTTCCATAGGTTTCAGTCCAAGTTCCCTTTTATCTGTCGTTTTGGGCCTGAGGCAGCTGTCACTGCCCTCTTGTATCGCAGTGGTAGTGCAGTTTTTAGACAACTAAGCAACTGCACACAGAGAGAGGGAGAGGACTGTGGCCTGGGGGAAAGGGGTTTGTGGAGTCATCCCTCACTGCATGCAAATCCTGACCACTTGAAGAGCCAACTACGTGATGTGCAGGATCCGGTGCAAATGATGATGCAAGTCAACCTTGTGCAAAAACCAGAAAAAGCCCCGTGTGGTGGTGCAGGCCTGCAATCCCAACACTCTGGGAGGCTGAGACAAGAGGATTGCAAATTTGAGTCCAGCCTGGACAACTTAGCAACTTATGGAGACCCTGTCTCAAAACTTGTTAAAGGGCTGGAGATGTAGCTCAGTGCAAAGGGCCTAGGTTCAATCCCCAGTACTGCAGGGGGGAAGGAAGAAGAAGGAAGGAAAAAGTTTGTTTTCCTTTCTCTGGGGCCTCTCTCTTAAACTGTCATGGTATTTTTATTTGCTATTCAGTGTGCCCCCAGGGCGTGGGAATGCAGCCCCTCACAGTGCCGGGTCACCTCCTGACCCAGCACACAGGACATGCCTGCTGCTCCCCACCACCACTGTCCTGCATCCCCCAGGGCAGCAGTGGTGACCAAGAGAAAGCAGGAGCAAGGACTTGGACTGGGGATCAGGGAGGGGACCGTGCATTAGTCAAGGCTCCACGTTAGCAGCACGTTTTCCTTGCACCATAGGTCAGCACTGACACGGACGTAAAAATAAAATCACTAAGGATTGCAAGATGGCAGCCCCAGAGCGTTAGGCCCTGAGCACAAGGTCCAATGTGACTCCCCTGGGTCACCCGTGTGAAGCCCTGCAAACCATGGCCCAGAGAGCCAGGCCGGGTGGGAACAGAGAAGCAGAGATGAAGCCCTGCCCTGTTTCCAGTCCTTGGCACTGTGATATGTGCTCCTTCTGCACCTCCCTGTTGGGGTTGGTGGCCCCAGAATTGCTCTGTGCCTTTTCAGCCAGATGAACCCTGACCACGTGTGCAGAGGCCTGGCACGGCTGAGAGGCTGTGGAGGTCCCAGGACACTCTCTGTCCCTCTCCCACCTGTGCCCACCTATGACAAACAGTTGCCCCAAAGCAATGGTCTGTGGGTCGCACTTCGGAAAGGGATGGGGATGTTTGCCCTTTCTTGCAGAGCTGCCTTCTCCAGTCCGTCCCACATGAACAGCTATAGCATCCATGCTTCTCAGGTGGCCAGGGGCACGTGAATACAGGAAGGTCAGAGCCCGGCACCCAGCCATGTCTGTAAACATCAACAGCCACTGACCCAACAGCCATGGAAAGTACTTCAGCCAGAGAATCAAACGTGGCTAGGGACGGGGAATTCCCCATCTCTCCTGGAAGAAGGCTGTTCCCATGTTTCCTGTGGCAGATGTGGCTCTTGCTTTGATCCCTCCTTCCAGAAAAGTACGGTGGGCCTTCTGCAAGGCCTTTGTTCCCAGAGTGGCTTAGTGAGGAATCCGTGGGCTGCTTGGGAAGCTCTCTGGGCATAATCCCTGGTGAGGACAGCAGCTGGCCCTCCAGCTGGGCCCGGGTGGCGAGAACATGGCCAAGGCCGGCTGAGAGGGGCTCGAGAGTCCTCGGTACAGCCACCCAGTGCTGGAAACCTCAGCTCTCCCAGCCCCAGGAGAGGGAGTGAGGGCATTCTACTTCCTTTCCCAGGCAGGCAGCTGCTGTGGGGAGTGGGCCCAATAGGCACATGGTACTGGGTTATCCTTTGTAGAGCACTGGCAAGCTCAGTGCTGTGGATTACAGTGGCAATGCCAGTATTTCCCAAGCTTCTCTGCACCCCTGCCTCAGTGGGTCTCGTTCTAAGCCACAGTGGGGTTTGGCGGGGCTAGGGTGTGGGGCACTCAGATTCTATGCTCCTAACAAGCTTCTGGTGCCAGGGCTGCTGGTTTCTGGTGCCAGGGCTGCTGGCTTCTGGTGCCAGGGCTGCTGGGCCGTGTCCATGCCCTGAACAGGAGGGCTCAGGCTGGAAGGCTTCCCCAGACCTGTCCAGACTGCACGGCACTGAGAAGGGCATTTAACTCTCTGAGCCTGTTTGCTCATCTGCAAGATGGGGTTGTAATCAGCTCCTCCTCTCTAAGGCAGGAAGCAGGCCCCCAGTGATGCTAGAGCCCAGGCTGTGCCTGCTGAGAAGCGAGAGACCCCACCGGGATGTCCAGGGAGGCTGAGGCCTCCCTGGTGACATTTCTACTTCCAAGGGCTGATGGCACAATGTCCTTGGTTCTCTCCGGCTCAAACAATTCCTCTGTTACTTATAGAGAGCCAGACTTAGGAGGGTTTTGCGCCTGGGAAGAGGAAGGAAGATAGTAAAGGAAGAAGAATTGAAGGAAGGGAGGTAGGAGAGAGGGGGAGGGAGGGCAGGTAGGCTTTAAAGTGCTTAGCACAAGATTTGGCATATAGGAGACACGCAAATGTTTGTTTCCTTTTTCCTATGTCAGTTTCCTTTTCTTTTTGCTAGTTTTCCATTTTCCCATATTTCCTCAGAAAAGTGCAGACAATAATCCAATGGGATAAACTGTGAGCTTCCTATGAAAATCATTCAAAGACCATGAGAGTGAATCCATGTCTGTAAATCACACCTAGTCAGGATCCTTTGGTTACAAGCGATAGAAAGCTCCACTCCAACTGTACTAAGAGGATATTTACTGAAAAGTCCCCTGGGGTTGGAGCAGGGCTGGATTTAAGACGAACTTAGATGAGGTGATTGGGAATGTATCTATTGATTTACTTATTTTTTTTCTTCTGCATTAGCTTCATTCTTGGGCAGGCTCTCTGTGTGGTGACAAAGATGACTCCATGTCTTTCTGACCTCTTCATGAAACAATCCAAAAAGAAAAAAGAAGGAAAAGAAGGGAGCAAGCTCTAACACAAAGTGTTAGGTTGAGTGTTGCCCTATCCCTGGGACCTGCTCAGCCCGTGTGACATGCCCACCCTGGAGGTGGGGACAAACCTCAGCCACTGCATCACTTTCACCAGGTTGAAGGGAGCTCTGTTAGTGTGTTATCACTGCCACACAAAGTGCCAGAGACTGGGAAGTTCAGACAACAGAAATCAGTATTCTAACAATTCCAGAGGGTGGAAGTCTAAGATCAAGGTGTCAGAAGAGTTGGTTCCTTCTGGAGGTTCTGAGAGAGAACCCATTCCAAGTCTCTCTCCCAGCTTCTAGCAATACTGACAATCCTGGATATTCCTTTTCCTCATACCTGTGTCACTCAGATGTCTGTCTCCATTGTCTTCTCTCATGTGTTTATGTCATCATATGTCCTTGTAACAATACCAGTCTTCTGGGATAGGACCCACCCCAATCCAGAGGAACTCATGCCAGTTAATTATACCTGCAAATATCCTATGTTAAAGAAGTCACATTCTGAGCTTACCCCAAGCTTTCAAACAGGTATTAATTTTGAGTGTGGATACCAGAAAAAAATAGATCGTGGATGCAGGCAACATCCCAAACCCTCAGGTGCCTGTAAATACCAGCTAAGTCACCAATCATCAAATCATCAAGATGTTAGCCACCCAGGCCCATTTTGGCTGCCACATAGTATGCCAGTCACCGGAACAGCAAGAGAAAAAGAGCTTGCTCATGAGGTGGCCACATGTGGACACAGTAAAGCAAGGCCCACTTCCTGGAAGACAAGGTTTAGGCTGGGAAGGAAGACTGAATCCAACTTCATCCACCTTTCCCACCATCCCCCCATGCCAGAGGTGTTATCTGCAGTCTACTAGAAGCCAGTCACTAGGAATAGGTGACATGGGCTGAGTTTAGAAAAGCAAAAAACCAAGAGCAGTGAGGTGCAAAGAGCTCATTCATGAACCAAGAGTGAGTGGTTTATTCCAGTTTTCCCTTGACTTCAAAAAAAAGGCGATGCTGTGAGCCAATCTGTCGTCCCTCTACCTAGACAGAACCTGCCCTGGTAAAATCTCTGAGGGAAATCCCACAGGGACACTAGATCTTCAGCAACCAGGAATCTCTCTTTGATGGGAAAGTTTCTTAGAAGCTGAGCTAAATTTGTAATGAATTCTCCTCAAGCAAGAGTACCGCCTGCCCTACTACTCTGACTTCACATATGTCTAAAATATCAAGCTCCCTTTTCCTCCTGGGAAATGAATTTCCAGCCAACAGAATCCAGCTGCATTTAAAAATGTGAAGTTATTCTGTGACAGTCAAGTCAACTATTTCTGAATCTCCAGCCTCAGGAGGTCCACGCTGACTAACCTCGACCCATTTTCCCGGGTTTCCTATCACCCAGACTCTTCCCCAGTTACAGATTTTACTCCTTTTCCCCCCTGCAAAAGGAAATTCAACTTTCAGTTCTATGGGTGTAAAACAAAAATCTAGAAGAATCTCGTGGGGCGTAAGTTATTCTTAAAATAAGAAAAATATAGAAAGACACCTTTAAGTTAAAAATAAATCCTAGAAGTTCTGTTAAAGCCATTATACCCTGTTGTGGGACTAAAAACCACTGACTCATGAGCTAGATCAAACAGCAAAATTTATCTCAACAACAACAAAAATAAAATCTAAGCAATGACTGTGAAAACAAAAAAGTGCACATAAAAAGAAAAATCTCCAATGACATCTTCACTCCAATTTCTTTTTCTTTTTTGCTTTTTTTTTTTTTTTTGTACCAGTGATTGAACTTGGGACCTTGCACTTGCAAGGCAGGCACCAAAACCACTGAGCTAAATCCCCAGCCCACTCCAATTTCTTTTTAAAAACCATGACTTACCCTGTCGGGATCCTCCTCGGGGACCTGAGACCCTGGACAGAGTCAGGAGTTTCAGGTCTGAGTCACAACGTTGTCACCTCCCAGCTGGGTGTCTCTAACCCAGTCACTTTAGCTATCCGGACCTCAGTTTCCTCATTGTCTAAAAATATCCCCACTATCACAGTTGTCAGGATATTCAAAAGGGCCAACCCTATGGGAGTGAGCTTTAAGAACACGACAGACATTATGAGGGAGTATGAATCAAGATTGCTTAGCAATTAAAAATATTTAAGCATATGTATCATCCTGCCAGACCCCGAAACAGTGGGTACAGAAATGAGAAATAATCTTTGTCCTTAAAAAGATGGGCTTTTTCACACATTTATTTTAACCCCCAGGGCCAAGGGCTAAAATTGTCACACTCCTTAACCAGTGAAATGGACCCATGTGAAGTTCTACTCTTATTATTTATTTATTCCCTTTTAGCTCCATTCATCCAACTCCCTTTCTCCTCCCTCTGGCCTATGAACAACTGTTTTATTCTGCTAAATATATAGCTTTGTGGATATTTTCCTTTAAAGCTTATGTGTTTGTGTGGACCCATTTTTAATTAACATGTGTGGCATTAATGATTCATTTTGCTTCCCAGAGTTTTCACTTGGTCCTGAGGATCCGCTATGTGGCAGCTGGCGACCTGACCCATTTCCTCTAATTCTGGGCATCCATGGTCTTGAGGAGCCTCAGCTCCTGGTGGATGGCTGGCTGCCCACCTCCACCCTTCACAATTAACACTACGATAGATGTCTCTGTCCAAGTACCCAGGTGTGTGTCGGCAGCTCCGATACATTTACATAAGCAGCTCTTGACTTACAAGTTCTCAAATTTATGAGGGTTCAGCAGTGTACACACATGACCATTCTGCTCTTCACTTTCAGGGCAGTTTTTGATACATTAAGTGAGATATTCACCATTTTTATTATAAAATAGGCTTTGTGTTAGATGATTTTTATCCAACTGTAGGCTAACACAGGTGGTGTTCTGGGCAATTTAAGGTAGACTAGGCTAATCTCTGGTGATTATGAAGGTTAGGTATATTAAATGCAATTTTGAATTTACAGTAGGTTTGTCAGGAAACGTCTGTGCTCAGTCGATGCTCTCTCCAGTCTCATCTGCTTGTAGCCTCCTATATCACCCATTCCCACCACACTTGGCCTGGTCCAGCCTTTGAATTAGATGGAAACATAGAGTCCTAGAGTGACATCTCATTGTTGAAACTAACTGATAAATGATATTAAACACCTCTTTGTGTTTCTTACTTGGGGTAGATTTTTTTTTAACTGCCTGTTCATATTCTTTGCCCGTTTCATTAGGACTTGCTATCTTTGTTCCTGTGGATTTGAGGATTTTCTTGACCAGGCTAGGAAGGTCTTCTCCCACTTCATTCTGTCAAAAGTTTTGCCCATTGTGATTGGACTAGAAATCATTAATTTTGATGGACTCATAATCATCTCTTTTCTGCCTTCTGGTTTGTGCTTCCCACGGGACTCCTCTTAGCCACAACTCCACCTGTAGCTACATACAGCAGGCCCTTCCCACCACAGCAAGAATCCCATCCCAGTAAAACCCACCTGCACTTGAATTCTCCTGTTGACCTATACATGAAAGCAAAGGACATGGCAGGACCCTTTACAACTTAGTCTCAATTGCCCCAAGTCTTTCCTGCTACTTAAGCCCCCAACTCCATCCACAACTCCAATGAGCACAAACCATGCACTGTTTTACGATACCTTGTCCATCTTCTTTAGCTGACAAATGCCAGGGCTCTTTCACCTGTTGCTTTTGCATTTGAGTATTTCGGGCATTTTTCCCACTCACTACACCACTGATGTTTGCACACGTTACAAAAGTGGCTTGCACTTTGGGAGACAAATCCTAATGGCCCATGACATGTTACTATTATTACAGTCCTGTCATATAGCTAGAAGAAAGAACAGTTGTATCTCCATTTACAGGTTGCAAAGCTGAGCCTTTGAAAATGGAAAACAGTGCCGGTCAGGTGAAGATCATGTGAAGATGATGAGACAGAATCTGTTCCAACTATTACCATAGAGAAGAAACTCCAATATGGACTGAGCTCAACTCCTGTTAGGACAGATGACTGAGGCCTTTAAAGAGAGAGCAGAATGGGAACAAAAGAAGGTTATGGGGAAGTGAAAGGGAGGAATAAATAAAGAGACTAGAGGGATCCAGAGAACTGGAAAATCACAGAAGGAGGAGTGAGTGGAAAACTACTGGAGTGGTTTGGCAAGGCAGGTGGGGACACTATACATTTTGTGGTTTGGCAGCCTAGGATTATCTTGAGCAAAAACTCCATACAGGGCCTGGAGTCTCCCTCAGGGACACAAGTAGCACAGGTGGAAGCCAAGCTAAAGCATGGCTGAGTCTCTCGGCACACAGCTTGGGCAAGTCCTGGGTGCCACACGGAATACAATGGGCTGGTGTCACATGGGACACACACTGCTATGGAGTAAACCAATGGCTGAGCCTGGATTTAAACTCAAGCTGCCTGACCACAAAGCCCAAATTCATCCCCTGCTTAAGGCATTTGTAATTTTGCTGGGTGCCAATTGAGAGAAAATCTACAGGAGACTTGAGTGGAAAGGTGTCACTCAACTAGAAAAACTGCCCAAAGGCCCTCAGCCTCATGGACGCCCCTGGTTTTTGGTCGCAAAAACTTGGGTGAAGAAAATCACTAGAAAATTGCCACCACTTGAGAAGTGGGATTCATGAGAGGATTAAAAATATGCAAAAACTACTTGGTTCTTAATGGGAATGTAATTTAGGAAAAAGCCCAGACACTTCCTTCACTGAAGAGAATCCTCAGAAATTTCTAGAAGCATCCCTCTCAGTCATCACCATCCTGAAGTACAGCGAACTCCCTGAGCAGGTTTTGGCAAAGAATGCCATTTCTTTCACATGGAAAGCAGCCAGGAGGCACTCCCTCCCTCATAAGCCACACCTTCAGCAGAAAGAGACATTAGCCATGCTCCCTTCTTCGGCAGAGAACTTCTGTGGCAGGTTGTAAAACTTACATCCCCCTCAGAGTCTAATTTAGATAATTATAGTTTGCCTCCCAGGACTCTCCCTGAGGATCCAACTGGCTTTGGTTGTCTTCATTACTGCTATTCTTCTAAATTACTGGGCAGGGCAGAATGACAAGGCTTAGCCTCCTGGGGAAAGGGATGGTGGATTCTCCATCAGTGCACCCGCCTCTGGTGTAACACAATTGAAAAAGCGGGCAAGTATCTTTCCTGGGCAGCTTTCCCAAAATGGGACAGACTTCTTGCCCAAGCTGGAACCCCAAATTCTCCTCTGAGCATCCCAGTGGTCCTGTGGCAGAAGCAACACCACACAGGGGCAGAGGCTAAGAGCGCCTGGCAGGGCTCTGAATCCTGCTTCTGCCACCCCCAGGGGTGGGATGAGGGTGCCTCTTCTCCCCTGTGTGCCTGGGTCCCTGTCTGTCACCCGGGTGATGGAAATGCTCTCTTCACGGCAGTCATGAGGAGCGACTTCATTCCCATCTGCACACCCAGAGCCGTGTGTGACCAACCCCAGGATGAGTTCAGCTGCATCAGCTGTCACCAATCTACCCAGGGTCAGCTGCAGCTCTCCAGCTGGAAGGCAGCCAGGGCGGAGCAGTCACAGCTGCTCCCCTGTTATTCCACACTTTTACTCACCACAATAGGAAATTCCAGAAGTAAGCAATATGAATCCAGGTGTTGTGGCGCACACCTGTGATCCTAGCACTCTGGGAGGCTGAGGCAGGAGGACCACAAGTTTCAGCTCAGCCTGGGCAACTCAGCAACTTTGTGAGACCCTGTCTCAGAATTTTAAAAAAGAATTTTTAAGAAGGGTTGGGGATGTAGTTCAGTGTAAAGGCTCTGAGTTCAATCCCCAGTCCTGAAAAAAGAAAATCATAAATTTTAAATTCTAAGCCACTCGGAGTAGCATGAGGAAATCCCACACTATCCCACTCCTTCAGTCTCAGCCTGGATGTGACTCCTCCCTTTGTTCAGCCTGGAGGTGTGCTCGTCATTCGGTAGGCGACTCACTTATCAAGTCAACTGTGAAATGTCACCGTGCTTGTACTCAGGATTCAGTATGATCTGCAGTTGCTGTGCGCCTGGGTATGTATTTATTCCCTTTGGATAACTGGAGGCCATTGTACACGTTGAGCATCCCTAACCCAAAAATCTAAAATCCAAAATGCTCCAAAATCTGAAACTCTGAGCACCAACCTGGCCAAACAAATGAAAAATGCCATATCTAAAGCTTTATGGGACAGGTCACAGTGAAAATGAAGGCACCATAAAAATATTGCATCAAATTATCTTTACATCCCGAGTACAAGTTGTATGTGAAACATAAATAAATATTGTGTTTACACTTAGATCCCAGCATACACGATATCTCATTATGCATGTGCAAATATTCCAACTCTGAAATCTGAAACACTTCCAGTCCCAAGCATTTCAGTGATGGGATGCTGAAGCTGACAAGAACCCTTAGTGCAAATAGGTTGCTGTGAGCAGATGGCATATTATGAAGCAGGTTTGGGGGTGTGGAACCTGAGCTGCAGGGCCCAGCATGGTCTCTGCCTACGCTGGGGTCTTGGAGCACACAGCTCTCCTTTCCGTAGCACAATTTCCCCCTCTGAAAAACTTGACTGGTGGAATCTGTCATGTAATTCTCATACTTCTCTCCTAAGACTCCCAACCACTACCTGGACCTGGCCAAAATACTCTTGCCACATCAGACTGCACAATCATCGTCACTGTGGTTTTTACATGCATACTGTAAACAAAATGCCCGTAATAAAGACTAAAAGGTGAAATCCAGAAAAGGGATCCTGAGACACCCACTGTGCCAACCATTAGGAGCAGCGTTGTGATTGGAGACTGATAGGGAGAGGAAGTTGATTCCTTGAGTTGTCTGGTGAAAGATGGAGAGAGAAAGAGCCTTTGACAGGAGCCATTTCAACAGTCAAAGGAGAGGGGGACATTCAGAGATTCCCTTGGGGACCTGACACCATTACTACCATAACCCCCAGATGGCTGCAAAACCCCAAGCCTGTTGCCCTTTGGAGGACTGGCTGAGGAGCCACCAGGAGCATTTGCTGACTTATTTGGCCTCAGCGTTGGAAACCTCGATGGTGTTGTCTCTTCTGGCGCTCTATGACAACCAATTTAGACAATTCTTCTAACAACCAGTGGAACCTACTCACTACTGGACTCTGCCCAGCTTTCCTTGGATGGGGGTTGCGGCCTGACAGCCAAGAAGAATGAACTGGAGTAGAGAAAACCAAGGCCAACATCAGGATTTGACACAGGGCCTAAATAGGCTAAGAAATGGGACCTTGAGCTCACAGGCAATGTCCCAGGCTGTCCAGATTCCAAGATGAAAAGCAGAGGGCTCAAGACAAACATCTCCAGGCGGGACTCTCCAGAGAGAAAAGAGAATGGGAATAGGCAGCTCTGTGTCCCCACTGTCCACTGAGGGCAAGAGTCATCAAGACCTGCACAACCAGAAGCCATCAGAACCATCTTCCCTACCTCTGTTGGCAGAATCGGGGCCGTGCCAGTGTTGTAGCTCAGCTGGGCCTGCTCAGTCCCACCCTGAGTGAAGACAGAGCCCATAGATGTCAGTGGAGGTAGGCTTCACCCTCCTTCCACCCATACATCAGGTTCAGCTCAGTGCCCTCCGGCATGAAGGTACTCCATACAGCAGGCACTCAGCAAATGGAACCCAAGGAAGGGACCAACTCCAATAGACACCCGGGCCCTCTGTGAGGTGTTAGTCAAGAGCCTTTACCTTTCTGAGTCTTGGTTCCCCCTCTGATAACTATGATAACATGGATGCCCATCCCCATAAGAGGGATTGCTGAAATAGTGATGGAAACCAGCCAGTTGACTGGAAACTCTACACAAAGGCAAGGGATAGAAGATTAGAAAACTCTCCTCCACATGGACAAACGTGGAAGACCTTACGTTGAGTAAAATAAGCCAGGCACTGAAAGACAAGCCCCACGTGGACTCTCTCATATTTGGAATCCAAAAGAGTTGAATTCCCAGCAAGAGAGTTAGAATAGTGGTTACCAGGGACAGAGAGGTCGGACAGAGAGGAGGTGTTGGTCAGAGGATGCAAAGTTTATTTAGACACAAGGAATAAGTTCAAGAGATCTATTGTCCAACATGGTAGCTACTGCTAATAACACTGTATTGTATTCTTTTTTCCCCCCTATTAAGTTTATTGGTACATTTTAGGTATACAGTACAGTTACATTCATCATTGGGATCTTGTACCTGTACATGAGTATCATGGTTCTTATTTTTTTCCCCTTCCCTTGCCCTCCCTTCACCCCCTCCACCCTTTCCTATTTGCAAAGACTTTGTTTCCATTTTTTTCCTCTTCTCATATTTTTTC
>NW_004624768.1:10598813-10612720 GCF_000247695.1 Heterocephalus glaber
CACTTCTGTGAACAGTTTTTTATGTCATCTGCACTCTCTCCTGTTTCTTCATTGACTCCAATCAGTCTTATGTTATTCTTCTTTGCATAGTCTAGCAGCTGCTGGATTGATTTCTCATGTTCCTTTACAATTTGAAAGCAATTTTTCTTTTCCTGGTCACTAATTGCAATCTTTTCTTCTATATCTGAAATTCTATCCTCACATTGGTTCATTCTCCTGCGCAGACTTTTGATGGAGTTTTTAATCTCCTGGAAATCTGTTTGTATCTGCTTTATGGATTCCATTTGTTTCCTATGTTGGGATTACATCATGTTCCTCAGATCCTCTATTTTTTTAACTGTGTCCTCTTTAAATTTATTAATCATGTCTTGCACCATGAGCGCAATCTTTGCTGTTATCTGAGTAATAATTTCTGATTTCATTTTTCCCAGATCCCCTTTTGTTGCCAGTTCAGGGAGTCCAGGTAGTCGAGTATCAGATTGTTCCATCTTGTTTCCCTTTGGGGTTACTGTAAGTGATCCAGAAATCTGTTTTTGAGGCTTGCTTACGTGTCTTCTCATTTCTATGGTGTGTGTGGGGGGGTGCTTCTGGCGCCCTCGTGGCTAGGGATGGCGGCAGGGGAGTTTCCTTTTGGGTGCTGGGACTGGCTCAGCTTTTCTGCCCTAGGAGCTTGGGATGGTGGTGGGGGAGCTTCCTTCTGGGTGCTTGGACCAGCTCCTGTATTGTATTCTTGAGAACTGGTAAGAATAGATTGTAAGTGTCCCACCAAAAAAAAGTCTGTGAGGTCATTCATACATTAGCTTGATTGTGCCATTCTGCAGTGTATGCATACTTCAAAACAACATGTTGTACATGATAAATATGTGTGTGCAATTTTTATGAAGAGATTTTTAAAGATATCTACTTCCCCATTCCTCTCAAAAATGTCCAAATATTAATATTTTATAACCAAAAATATCTTCTTTTCCTGATTTTCATCTATTGCAATGACAAGGTAGGCTCATAATTAACATCCACACCTCTCAGACACACAAGCACATACACACACATACACACACACACATACACTTTGCCACCTCAACTCTGCAAATGGCAAGGCCCTGCACAATTTAGCACCCAGTAGTTATGACTTAGCACTCAGAATTCATGACTTAGCATTCAGCCCCATAACTTAGCACCTAGGAAGTTACGACTGACACGACATTTCACACCCAGACTCTATTCAAAATCCTGAGTCCATCCTGCCCATAGAAAACTTTCAAACTCTTCTCCCACCCTGACCTAAGACACCATCCTGTTGCCTGGACAGTTCCAGCTGCCTCCAAGCAGCCCCGCTTCTGCTCCTGCCCCAGAGTGTCACTCTCCCTCTAGCCAACATATCTGACCCTGTCACTCTTTCAGGGTCCATCTGCAGCTCAGGATGGCGTCAAGAAAGCTCAGAATGGTGTAACTGGGCCCCTGGCTTCCTCTGGGTTCTCGTCTCCAGACACTCTCCCCTTTGAGTCTCCTGACTCAGATGGAACAGGCCCTTTGTCAGATCTTCAAAGATGGCAGGCTCCTCTGTTCTCTGCCTGTGCTATGGTCCTCCCTCCTCCACCAAGCAAGTCCCATTTATCTCTCACTTCCATGAGCATGTCTTCCCTGGAGAATCTTTCCCTGACTCCATTCCCTACTTACCCAAGCCCTGAAGACTAACCACTCTTTTAGCACTTTCCTTCCTTCATCTTGGACACCTATCAGCTTTAAATGCTAGATCTGGGTAGTCCTGCTAGTTCTCCGCTATCCTACAGAAAGCCACTGGAGCCATACCTACAATTCTTTGCTCACCTTTGTATCCTTAGAGTGTGGCTCAATACATACTAAGCAATGATGTCTGAATGAATAACTCCATTGGGATTAAAACTATCTTCATATTTTTTAGGTTTTTTTTAAAAAACCTGCCTATAAATATTTGTATTTGATCTGAATGGCCCTTAAGTAAATAGGATTGTTTGCCATTTATCTAAGGTAATGGTTCTCAAACATGGTAGTGTGTTATATCAACAGGAAAGCATTCAAAAGGTACTGAAGTCCAGCTCCTAACTCCAGGGAGTTTGTTTTAAATGCTCTAAGTGGGACCAGGCCCTTGTATTTTTAAATTTTCCCCCACTGGCTCTTCTGTGCAGCCAAGACAGAGAACCACCAACCTAAGGGCTTCAACCTGGGTCCATCTTTGGGCCCCGCAGTCAGTCTGAGAAGCCTGTCAAACCTGAAAGAGAAGCCAAGCCATAATTCTATGGAGGAGAGAGAAAACTAGATCCAACCCTCAAGTAAGGGACAAATAAGATGTGGCCTACTTGTCAGCATTCTTACCAAGCAATGGAGGAAGAAGGAGAAAAAGGAGGATACCTAAACGTGTAGACAGACTGACCATAGCCGTAGGTGGGGACTGGAGACCTTGGAAGACCACCACACACGTGCTGGCCTCAGGCTCCACAGAATAAGCCTGGAGCAGCAAGCCCAAGTAACAGTCCTAGGACAGAGTTCCTAGGGAACTTCCCAGTATGCTCTGCTTTGTCTCCTGCCCCAAAACGTGTCTGACACATCAGCCTGAAATTCTTCAGGGCCCTAGCACCACTGAGTCTGAGGACAGCAGACCCATTACACCCAGAGAAATTCCTATCTAATTCTCAGGGCCCATTTCAAGCTTGATCCTTAGAGAGAAAGCTCTTCTTTTGTGAAATTCTAAAGTGCCAAAGTCCCAAACATACAAGAGCCCTATTTATGAGCCTGACCTCCCCTCCCTCCTTTCCTCTGGGCGTCATTGGTCAGCTCCACTTATGAGTCAGTTGTTTTCATCTGTTTGGGTTTGGTTCTAGTTTTTAAAGATGGTTCTACACTCCAAGAAAAGAATAAGACTGACAACTCGAAGAGAGAATGGTCCGCTCCTCTCCAGCTGAAAGAACCAAGATCTCTGTGGCAATCAGCCAGCCTGATTTAATGTCCTTCCTGATGACAGCAAAGTCTGGTGATGAAAATCCTGCAGACAATCCTCCAGCGGGATGTGTGGCAACCCAAGAAGACTCCAGGGACTGCTGGTAGCTCACAGCCCAGATGGCCCCCATCCATGGGTCAGATCTGAAACAAAATGGTACAGCCTTTGCCCCACCAGGTACTGGAGCACATGCCTGTAAGAGAGGGAGGCTCTGTAGAGAGTGTGGGCAGTGGGAGACTAGCCAGGCCCAGGCAGAGAAACAGGAGACGGAGGGACACGGCTAAGAGATGTTGACAGGTAGTCACATTTCTCACTAAGCTGACAGATTGTGGGCCGTCAGGAGGCAGGCCAGGGAGTCAGGACTCCAGGAGTTTGAAGGCCTCGCTGAGCAGCCACTTCCGCATTCCAATGACGATATCATTCAAAATGGTGAAAGTCCAAGGCTGGGGCACTGAGCAAGCCACATCCAGCCAAATGGGGCAGAATAATGAGACAAGCTCATGGCCTTGGCCTGCTAGAAACTTCTTCTAAGAGTCACTTTGGAAGAAAAACGTTCAAAATGGCAGCATTGATTGACAAGCCCCACTCTACAACACAGCCTTGCATTCAGGCTCTGGTATAATGCTTCACCGGCTGATGGAGTTTGTAGGTGTTAGTGATTTAGGGGGAACACATTGCAATTTGCTGTTCCTGGGCCCTGCTAGAGGGATAATGGCCCAGCAAGGGAGAAAGGGAAGGTGACACAGTGGGCTAGGCTGGGAGAAGGGACATCTGGAAGCCAACCTTGCCATTCCAAGCACCCACAGGCAGCCATGAGCCTCGCTTCCTTGCCCTTGTTATTCTGTCTTTGACTTCTGGCTAGACTTCTGGCTAGATGGAAAGAAAGAATTCTGTGGGTCCTTCTGATCAGGTCCTCCTTTCTCTTCTATAATTTTCCCCGCTTATAACCCCTCTTTGCTCACTTCCATGATTATCCACATTTCCCTAAGCAAAGATGTGAATTTTGAGAGAGCACAATGGAATTTGCCTTACAACCAACCCTGTCTCACCAAAAGCCGCACCATCATGAGTATTTCCTAAGTAAGGAAAACCAGCACCACTCACAAATATCACAACCACAACCACACAGAACACTGCCGAGTGTCTGCCATGGGCCAGCTACCACGCCAAGAGTTTTTAACCCCTTGCTCCCATCCCTCTGAGGTCAGGACTTAGCTGGAGCCAAGAAGCCTCACAGCTAGGAAGTGTGTAAGGCAGACTTGGAACCCTGAAGTTAAGACTCTATCACCCAATAGCTTCTACCCAATACTGTCACCTGGTAAAAATTATACAAGAAAAAGCTTAGGAGATATTCATGTATCAGTTAGCTTTTGCTATGCAACAAGCACGCCCACAGCTTAATAAATAAACAAGACTAATTTTTCCTAAGGACTCTGTAAGATGGATGATGTTTCTGGACTAGGTGGGCTCAGTTGGGACTGGATGGTGGCCCGAGATGGCCTTCTGCATCTGATGCTCACTTGACAGCACCTGAGGAAATGGGAGTGAGCTCAGTGTCCAGCAGGCCAGGCTGTGTGTGTCCCTAGATTTCCCAAGTCCAACAAGAGGGCAGGCCTCACTCACATGTGTTTTCATAGCCCTCTCCTTGTTATCACTAATACAACATCACACAATCAAGACCAGATTCCATAGAGGTGGAAAAACAGACTATCTTCTTGATGGGAAGATCTGGAAAGTCATGTCATAAACAGATGCCAAGTCCACGTGGGAGGAATTCAGGGCCATTTTTGTATGCCTACCACATACACCCATGAGTGAGAGTATCCACACACACCCTCACACAGTGCCTCAGACGTGTAATGCGGCACCCAGCACACAGACATTGAAGGTGTTTATTGCCCGTGATTGCTCTACTATCAGATTCAAGCCAACCACACAGCCTCATGGGGTGGCCTTGCCTCCCCGCTCCATGCTACTCCTCACTCTGGCCTCCAGGCCTCTGGCCTTCATCGTGTTAAGTGGTTCCCTAACTTGTCTCAGGCCAGAATCACCTAGGATCTTTTATAATTTAACTGAATCATAATCTCACAATTGGGTGTGGCCCAGACGTTAGTACAATGGACCCTTGAGTTACGACTGGCCTGACATACAAACGACTTAAGTTACGCCCGGAATTTTAGTTGCAACTTATGAACTAAGTCTTGAGTTACAACCCAAATGTCACCCGCTTGTGCTTACAGATGGTCTCAAATATAGATCTAACCCTTAAAGAGTTCTGGAGGGAACCCGACAACATCCTTTCCTGTGTGGGGTTAACTGAGAAATGCTGGGCCAGTGTCTCTCAAAGGACACTGAGATCAGCCTGTACACAGGAGAGAGACTCTGAAGGCTGTGTAGAGGAGCCTGAGCCTTCACTGACCAGCATGAGTCACAACCAGGCCTCAGGAACAAATTGAGCTCCTAAGTCAAAGGTCCACTGTATTTCTTCGAGGCTCCCAGGAGCCCAAGTGAGCAGTGAAATTTGGACACTGTCGGCCCAACCCTGTGGTGCTGTCCCCACCTGGGCCCGGGAAGGTGAACCTTCACACCCCGCTTTCTTGCCACCTGCCCCTTGGGGCTACCGCACCCACCACTCACCCTCCCCACCTTCTCATCCTTGCACTAACAGCTCCAGCTCAGAGGGCTTAGCCCCCAAGCGAGGCCAGTTGCTCCTACTCCAGACTCCTTTCATTTTTTAATTTTTAAAAAATTTTTCTTAGTACATGTTTGTAGCACATGTGGGAAATTGGTACATGTACATAACACATTTTAATTTTTTACTTCCCCTTCCCTCCCTCTCAGTCTATGATCCCTGCCCCCAGAACACAGACTACAGCTGAACATTATATTTTTATTTTTGAAATGATTTCCTCAGTGTGTGTTTCCCCTACAGAGCTATAAGCTCTCTGAAGTCCAGTCCTTTCTACTTCCGCTTGTATTATGTCCCCAGAGGCAGACACACATACCTGTTGCATGAATGAATGATATATATTGTCTCCACCTTATACATGTGGACACTGAGATTCAAAATCTAAGATCCTGCCAGGCACTGTGGTGCATGCCTATAATCTCAGCTACATAGGAGGCTGAGGCAGGAAGATCACAAATTCAAGGCTTTGAGCACCTTCCTTGGAACTGATGCATTTGGTGGTGAAGAAAAGTCAAGGTGGCTTGAAATTCACCTTTAATCTTACAACTGGCTTTTCTCTTCTCCTTTCTTTTTTCTTCAGCGTTTTTACACAGGACTACAGTCACATCTTTAGAATCTGTGTCAGTCCTGCTGTAGTAAGGCCTCCTTCCTCCCCACTGCTCCATGGACAGAGAGAACCCCACTGTGGCAAAGCTCAGTGTTTCCCCAAAGGGTTAGTGAAGGCCTCAAATGTTTGGCACCCAAGTGGCAGAGGCCAGGCAGCCCATCGCATCACAGCACACCTGACTCATGTCCGAGAAAGGGATAGGCAGGAAATTCTGCCTGGAGAGGAACAGGCAGGCCTCAGCCCTCACCACAGCCATGGAATTTCTAGAAGATTCGTCAGAGCCATACTTCCGGTTACTCCACAGTCTACCTAAAGTTCCCTTTCTCAACTCTTCCTTCCTCCCTTCTGTGAATTACAACAACTGTCACCAATAAACCTTCACATACCTTTAACATACACTTGGATGTGTGAAAAGGCCCAGACAGTCCCTCCTTTACAGCTGGTTCCTTCTGGGTAATGAACACACTCGGCCTGTGAGGTTTGTTTATATTTTGAAGTCCCCAGCCACAGAGAGGATCTTCATATTTACGCCCCTTGTGGGGTGCAGTGGCCAGGAGAAAAATACAGTCTCCATTTAACGGCTCATTTGGGATCCAGACGGCCATGTCAGAGATAGTATAAAGTAAAAATGATTCCATGGGGGAAATGAAAAAATCCGAAACATTTTTGAACAAAAACCATTGATGGAGCAGGGCTGGAGGGTGGGGAGATGTGTGGAGTGAATGTTTTCTCGGCTCTGTCATGCACCTCACCTGTTCACCTGCCTTTCAAGGGTGGAATTCGGGAAATAATTGTGTTGTGACTGGGGTTTACCTCAGTGCAATTTGGGAAGAAAGCTTTGTGTCTGTTGTTCTAACTGTTAATTAACTATGTCAACAAGATTGTAGACAGAATATTTTTCAAGCCTCTTAAGAGAACAAACACATTTTAAGCACCTCTAAATACTTTAGGAATACCAGAGGATTGACAATGATCAACAATTGGTAATTATAGTCATTCTTAACTGATTCTCACCTGAAGATCTCTTTATTAGATAACACTTGTTAACCCAGTTTCAACCACAGTGTGTATTTAAGGTGATTAAGTTCAGCTTAATTCAAATCTGCATTTATTGCATTTCCTGTAGCATGGTAAATACTAGGGCTCATTACCTTGAAATGTGCTGTACTTCACCGTTGCCTTCCTTGTTTAGCCAAAGTGGTGAGATTTTACTCTGCATCCATTGCCCGCTGAGCCAGAATCCAGAAGGGGCTCAGCTACCTGCAGGGCAAGGAGACAGCAGGTGTTTCATCTGTTGCACGTGGTGGCCAGTGGAGTCACATTTCACACCAGACACAAGGGCTCCACTCGCAAATCTCCCAGAGCTTCACTGTGATAAATACTCCTGGCTCTTATTAATAAAATATAATAGTAACTCCTAGAATAATGTCCTATTATCCAAAGTCACAGAACGACAGAGCAATCAAAATGAGAATGAGTTATAGGGTCCAAGGAAACTGATGAAAAGGGAGGACTGAATTCTGGTTCCTAGAGAAGACCAGTTAGGCCTAGGCAGCCAATTAAGGGCAAACTATTCAAGCCAATGCTTTACACGGCTTGACGACTACAAATGATAGGCTCCTGAGGCAAATGTGAGGACACTAGAAAATTAGATATGGGTGCTGCACAAAAGAAGTTAGGTGGACATTTGATGGACCACAAACTAACTCCTACCCAACAACATGGGCTGTTTTCTCCAGTGTATTTACTTACTCCTCCTTCCAAAGGCTTGCCATTTCAATTCTATTTAGTTTGAGTTTCTGGAGTTCTAGGCTAAAAGTTCCAGCTGCCATTTCTTCTCCCATTAGCTAGAGACTATCCCACACATTTGACCCAGACCTACCTGGACCATTTTTAGGGTTCAAGAGAAGTCTTTGAAGCCCAAAATATATCCCCTAGGATAACCTGCAAAAGAGAACCAGAGTAAAAGACCCACAGAGAGGAGAGCTTGGTGATCCCATCTGTCCTCTGCAGGGGGCTCACTGACCTCAGAAGTCCTGGATTCGGATGGAGCTGAGAGTATTCTGGAGTTACAGAGAGAGGCCAATGTCACCTGCCACAAGGGACTATCCTCTGATGCCTCCAAGCACAGGTAGAGATTTTTCTGCCGATTCCATAAAAAAGTGACCCCTCCCAGAACAGCAGTCACACCCATCCATGGGTGAACTTTCATCATGGTGGCTCCTTCAAGTTCCTGCACCCCCATCCTTTGTTGGTCTACAAGGCAGTGTTCTCAACCCCAAAACCCCAGGGAGATTTTCGCAACATGAATGACTCGGATCCAGTTTCAAGAGATTATGACTGAATTATTCTGGGTAGAATTTTACCTGGCACCGAACTCATCCAACTGTTATTGAGATTGATCGTGTATCTCAACAAAATTCTTAGAGAAGCACTGGTCAAGGGTTGAGCCTATGAATGGTGGTTTGGTTTGGTTTATTTTTTAATGCCTCAAGTTATTCTAACAGCCAGCCAAGGCTAAGGACCCCTCACTTAAATGCCAGCATTTGTCCTTCTTCCTACAATCACAGTTAGGCCAGGAGTCCTGGGCAACAGACCCAGGTAATCCTACTCTGGACATGACAAGAGGAGGCACCGTAGATGGTGGGAAACCCTCTCAGCCCCAGCCCTGCCTCCTGAGGTTTATCTCACCCTCGGTGTCTAGGCCGGTCACCCCTCTCCTCCCCACCCCAGGAATTTTGGATTCTCTTCTTTCTCTACAGCTGCACTTCTTACCTAGTCTTTAGGGTGTGCCTCCTTCTCACCTCCCTTCTTCTCGTCCTGCTGTGTGTGGTTTCCACAGTAAGGAATATTGACCAGCAGGTACAGTGGTGCATGACTATAATGCCAGAACTCTGGAAGCCTGAGCCAGGAGGATTGCAAATTCAAGCCCCACCAAGCAACTTAGCAAGAACCTATCTCAAAATAAAAAATCAAAAGGACTGGGGATGGGGCCCGGGATTTGGCTCAGTGGTTCCACCGCCTGCCTCGCAAGCAGAAGGTCCCCGAGTTGGATCCCCAGTTCAGAAAAAAAAAAAAGGACTGGGGATGTAGCTCAGTGTGAAGGCCCTGGGTTCAATCCCCAATATAAAAAAGAAACAGTAAAAGAAAAGAAAACTCAACATTGCCCGGAAGAAGGGCAGGCTTTTTTCTTGTTTGCACAAACCCAGCTCCTCCTCTGCTCACAGCTTTCTGCAGAACGCACATGTAGGAAAAGGAACAGTAAAGAGATGGAAGGGGAAGACTCAGAAATGAGAGCAGTGGAGACACACGGTTGACAACTGAAGATGAGAGCCACAGCAGCCACTCACACAGCAACTCTGAGCCCAGTTAGGCAAGCAGGTGACAGAAACGTGGCAATGGAATTCAGAAGATTTCACAAAATGACTCAAACAATGAAAGACAGTCCAGGCTCCCAAGATTGTCCAAGGGCAAATTGCAGTGAGAAGGAAGAGCCATGGCACAACACGCCCACCGCAGTCGAGATCCACACGGGTGTCATCGCCTCTCAGAGCAGTGTCACCAGAGCGGGTCGTAGAGACAGCAATCTCTCTGAGCCTAGAACTGAGAGTGAAGGAGCATAACAATTTTTAAAACTTGAGATTTTCCTATAAATTTGGACGTTGAGAATGAGCCCATCTTTCCTGCAAAATCTAATAAAAAGAGAATGAAAACTGGGAAAATCTAAATACCTGAAAAAAACAACTCTGTGTCAAGGTCCACAGTTGGTTATGAAGGCCATTTGGCGAGTCTGGGTGTCTTTTATCTACAATGTTTGGGACCAGATGTAACTCTGATTTGGGATTTTTTTTTTTTTGGAATATTCACATGTATAGAATGAGATATCCTGGGGATGCAACCCAAGTCTAAATTCAAAATGCATTTATGTTTCATATACCCATTATACATAGAGTCTGAAGGTAACTCTATGCTTTATTTGAAATAATTTTATGTATGGAACAAGGTTTCATGGTATGGAATTTCTTACTTGTGGCATCATGTTGACTCTTCAAAAATATTCAAATTTTGGAGCATTCCTGGTTTCAGATTTTCGGATTACAAATGGCCAGCCTGTGGTATAGTACTCCTCACAGACACAGGCAGACCCCAAAGCCACAGGATGTGTTTTTGTTGTTGCTTTTGATTTTGTTTTTCACTTGTTCCCGAAGGAGTCCGCCTCTCTCAGGCTTGTGTAGGCTTCATCTCCCAAGACTCCTCTGCTCTGTCTTTTCCTTTCCCTCTCCTCACTAGGCCGCTCTGTTGTCTCACTGGCTGGCCAGGCCTCATCATTCCTGATTTCATTCTAGAGCCCTTAACACATCATTCTCAGCCCTGAATATCTTTCCCCTCTTCCCTATCTTCATCAAGAAGCATGTATAAAACAAGATGCCATTTTACCTAGGAAACTGCGTCCCAGTGAGTCACTTCCTTCCAGGGTCAAAGGTCAGGGAGACAGCGATACCCACTGAGGACTATGCCTAATGGTAACTGTGCTGGGAGAAGGAAATGGTTCCCCCAGACTTCAGTGCTAGCACCTGGGGGTATTTTCTCTTGTTTCCAAAATCAGTAAGTCAGAGCACAATTTCTGACAGATCCAGCTGTCAGGGGAAAGACAAGAGCAGAGAATCTCTCAAGAGAAGTATGAAGAAAGAAGGCTGAAGAGTCCTGCCAGGGCCCCAGTCAACCTGCAGTGAGCAGGAGCCTCTGTTAACCCTGTGTCCTAAACCCCAGGCGCTGCTCCTCCAGCGTCTTCTAGACAGGAGACTAAATTCCTATCAAAGCAACTCGCTCCAGGCCTAAATGTTCCCAGAGTCTTAAAGCTTCATCTGAAAATTTTTTGCCAGTTCTGCAGTCTTGCAAGTATTAAGCATTTATTCCAAATATTTGAGTCAAGGGCTCCAGTCCGGGAATACAGGGTGGGTGGATGAGGATGGGAAGGGCAATTCACAAGCTGGCAGGCCAAGAAAATACCCTATAAGATACAGAAATGGGACTCTAGGGTGTGGATGTGGCAGGGAAAATCCATAGGGCTGAACAAGCACAAAACAAAGAGATACAACGACAAGGATGAACATGGCAATAACCAAAGCAGGAAACACCCATTTCCAAAACTCAGTCCCCAACCCGAGTATTCCTTCAAAGAAGTGCCTCCACAGTGCTGCTGCTGATACACTTCCAAGGTAGGAAAAGGTTCTCACTCTGTTAAACCATCAAGAGGACTGAGCTAATAAAAGCACATTCCAATTTTTCTGCCACTCCGCTACATAATTTATGTACTCGTCAGACACAATTTTCATTTAATCAAGAGCTATCTTGTCCAACCTTTCAACTGCAAGTAACTTTGTACAAGATGAAAATAACCTAATCCATCATGATGATAGGAATTTTTCTATATCTTCCAGGCCCTTACTGCCAACAAAATGCCAGGAATCTGGCTCCCTTGGATAACCATTGCAGCAAACCCAAATTTCACTGGAACTGTGTAATAGCATGTCCTGCCCATGGACTAATCTGTGCCACATGTACAAATGCAAGCACATCTGCAAGCACTAAGCCACCTGCTCAGAGGCGAGGGCCTTCACAGCCAGTGCAGGGAGAACTCTGTGAGCATTCTATTTGTCCTCACCTTGATATACCCTGGAGCAAAGGATTAAATTAAAATGGAGAAGAGATTGCCAGGCTGAAGTGGGGTTTTTTTTAAATTCTTTCATTGGTACATTTTAGGTATAAAATACAGTTACATTCATCATTGGGATCTTGTACCTTTACATGGGTTTCTTGGTTCTTTTTTTTCCCCCTTCCCTTGCCCTCCCTTCAACCCCTCCACCCTTCCCTATTTGCAAAGACTTTGTTTCCAGTTTTTTCCTTTCCTCATATTTTTTCTTTTCCCTTTTTTCCTTTCCCCTACCCCTCCCACTTCCCCTGCTCCTTTAGACCTTTTCTTTCTGTTACACAATATCAATTATACATTTTTTAAATTACAATATCAAGATCTAGGAGACACTACCACAGATTTTACATAATTTAAAAGGATATAGAAAGCGTATTTCAAAAAAACTGCTGAAGTGAGGTTTTAACAGGGGCAGTGCTTTAGAGGAAGTCATGTCCCACTAAATTTTTTTGAGGTATGTTTCATGGGCTCCTACATCCATGAATGAGGTGTGACTAAAAGATATGGCTGATGTTTAAATTTTTTTTAAAGTAGTAAAAGACACATTGACACTAATCACTTTCAAAGTGTTCCCCCTCACTTCAAATACACTTATCTCATCATTCTTGCCACTTTCTGAAGCAGTTCTGGGAGTCCTCTTTCCTGAGTGTCATCAGCTGCACTGACAATGCTCTCCTGATGTCCTGAATTGATTCCAAACATTTACCTTTCACGGTCATTTTGACTTTGGGGAAGAACCAGAAGTGACATGGTTCTAGATCTGGTGAATAAGGTGGATGGTGAATAAGGAGGGAACACTATAGTGCTTTTATTGGACAGAAATTGCCATAAACATTTTTAGTCAATTCAGGACACTGAAGCAGCCATGAGAAGACACTCACAAAAGATGACTCCTAGGGCCAGGGATTTAGCTCAGTGGTTCTGCCACCTGCCTCACAAGCGCAAGGAACCAAGTTCGATCCCCAGTATCAAAAAAAAAAGAGGACTCCCAGAACTGCTTCAGAAAGCATGAAGAAAGAGGGGAGTATTTTGTGGGGAGTTAACAGCAATGTGTCTTTCATTTTTGGTACTGTGGATTGAACTTGGGACCTTGCACAGGTGGTGGAACCACTGAGCTAAATCCTTAGCTCTACTATAATATTTTTTTAAATGTAAAAATTCACCATATTTTTATCACACTTTGTATTTAGAGGTTGAAACTGAAGTTCTCATCCCCATCACAGTGACCTTGGGTAAATCCTTAGCCTTCCTGAACATCACATTTCTTATCTGTAAAATGGGAACAACCACATGAATTTGCAGGGCCATGAGGATGAAATAAGAGGAACACAAGGAACAGCTTTACATTGCTGAACACGGGTTGCCTGGTCCATGTATACAACTTTTGTCATGTAGGGAGGGTCAGGGAGCCTGACCTCTCAGGCCTTCAACAGATTCAACATCTTCTCTCAACATTGGGTGGGTCAGCACCAAGGAGCAGAGCTGCCCCCAGTGCTGAGGAGGTGAACCTTCCGGGCCACCTTACCACAACCCCCAGTGCTGAGAAGGTAAGCCATGTGGGCACCAGCAGCACATATCCCCCCATCCCCCTGATGAAATGAGCAGACATGTAAAAAAGTCTCAAAACTAGACTTCCAGATCACCTAAGGCAACCTCAAAGGGGAACAACATGGAACACTCTGATACTCTACCACCTGGACTCCCTGAACTAGCAACAAAAGAGGCTCTGGAAAAAATGGTATCAGAAATAATTTCTCAAATAACAGCAGAGATTGTGCCCATAGTGCAAGGCATGATTAATAAATCTAGAGAGGCACAGATTTAAAAAAAATAGAGGAGCAGAGGAACATGATGGAAACCCAACATAAGAAACAAATGGAATCCATAAAACAGATGCAAACAGATTTCCAGGAGATTAAAAACTCCA
>NW_004624768.1:10614710-10638383 GCF_000247695.1 Heterocephalus glaber
AACACAGAAGAAATGGACAGATTCCTAGCTACATATGAATTACCAAAGTTGAATGAAGAAGACCTAAAAATTTTACACATTGGATGGGTCTGTACTACAATGCCAGGGTTGATATGAGAGGCAGGAAGGCCAAGCCAGTTCATTTTCCTGAAGGTCAAGGATCACAAACAGACAGAGATGGAAGAACGGAGGCTTTACCCACCTCTGTCCGCATCACTCTCTCTCCTCTAGGGCACACGTCAGTACTATGATGAATCTACTACCCACACACTGACATACCTGTCACCCACAAATCCCAAAACACTATGTTGTTTACTGTTGTATGTTTTTTAAATCTATATAAATTAAACTGTATAAATTTATTCCTCCTTAGATAGTCCTATATCTTCCTATGTGATTTGCATTTTGGACTTAACATATTTCTGAGATTTGGTCACATTAATACACAGGTTAAAATTTATTTACATTCATGACTGTATAATATTCTATCACATGATTAGACAATAATTTATCCATTTGTGATGTTTCCAGGTTTTTCTATGACAAACAGCGCTATGATGAACATTCATATGCAGTGTACATGTGCAAAAGAGGAATATTCTTGGATCTTTTGGGCTTTAGTCTATTTTGACTTTTTGATTATAGTGTCAAATCATTTTTCCTTAGTTTGTTCCAATTTACACTCTGTTCCCTGAATTCTGGGCAAAAGTGTTGAAAACAACCCTGGACGATCTTATTCCTGTAAGTAGAGGTTGCTGGAGTTTTGGAATGCTGGCTCAATTTGTTCCCACATAGGCCACCTAGACGTCAGACTTTCCACCAGGGAATGGAAAGGTTTTGCCCTCTCCATAATGTCTGATAAACAGAGGTTGAAAGTGAGCAGTTTTCCGGCCCCTGGCTAATCTCCCCGGGATTAGATGAACAGAACTGTGTATGGTAGCTATTTTTCACATGGGTCAGTGGAAGCTGGCCTCAGATTTTACCCAAAGTATCTTTTATCAAACAGGCTCTTTCAGCTACATTGTGATGGTTCTGAAGACACAGACCACACTTTCCCCCCTCATTTGTACCTTTAATTCTTAATGTAATCCCTCCATATCATAAATGCACAATTAAACTTTTGCAATGGAATTAAGAGGTCATCACTTTGGCAGACAATGCTGTGTTGCCAAAATCTGCCTCATCCTCCTTCTGAATCTAAAGCTAGACTGTATTTCCCAGCTTCCTTTGCAGTGTGCTCTGGTCATGTGACTGAATCCTGGCCAATAAAATGTGAGCAAAGGGATATTTTCTGTCTCCAGTCCTGTCCCATCAACACCTTCCCCAGGAACCTCCACACTCTTTTTCCCTGCCAGCAGAGTGCTCTTTCATTTCATCCTCCATCACCCAGGTTCACATCAGAAAAGGTGGTAATGACATCTTTTTAAATCACCAAACAAGTCTTTTGAGAGCTTCGTCGTGTGTGTTTAAAGTAATTGGGAGAACATATGAACACATTTGTGTTTCTGGCCATTGGGTGACTTGCTGCTCAGTTGCATGTGCTAGCTGGCAGGCTGTTTCCAATGAAGTTGTTGTATTTCTAATATTATTCCATTGATACCCATGCATCCCTTAATGTACACAGCATTAGTTAAAGGCAAGGATTATGACAATGAGTGAAGTAATGAGGTATATTGATTATCGCAGCCGACAATCACTCCAAACCATAGTGGATTAAAACGTTTGTTATTTCACATTATTTTTGTGGGTCAAGCATTTGGGCACAGCTTGAATTCTGGTTCAAGGTGCCTCATAGGCTGCAATCAAGATGTCAACCAGAGGTATGGTCCCTTGAAGGCCCATCAAGGGGAAGGATTCACTTCTAAGTTTACTCTATGGTTGTTGGCAGGGCTCAGCTCTTCCCCAAATGTTGGACTCTGGACTTCAATTCCTCACCAGATGTTGGACTTAAGGTCTCAGCTCCTCACTGCATGTTGGATTTAGAACCTCAGCTCCTCATCAAATGTTGGCTGGAGGCTGCCCCGGAGGGTCCTTTCAACAAGGCAGCTAGCTTTTTCAGTTTGAGCAGGTAAGGAAAAAGAAGAAACAGGGCAAAATGGAGGTCAGTCTTTGATAACTGAATCCTGAGAGTGACATCCCATCTCTTTCTTCATCAGAAGCAAGTCACTAAGTCCAGCCTACAAATAAGGGAAAAGAGGGACCATCTCAGAAGCTGCCTTCTACCTAAGCAGCCTAAAAATGATGATTCTGCTACTTCATGCCTAGATTTTCTAAGCCTAATGTCTGAATTCCATTTTTCTCATCAAAACTCTTAGTGTTTTAAGCTATCTCAAAAGCCAGTGCTAAAGGAAGAAAACCATGAGAATTCTACCCAGTTTTCTTCTTCCATTACTGGGAATGAAGCTATCTCCTCTTGCAATGGAATACTTTGGTGAAATAATGGCAGGTGGCTTAAATCTCCTGATGTTAACACTTAGAAATATAACTCAAAATTCCCACCAATTTACCATTTGATTTTTAAATGCAGGCATTTTAAGCAGTAGGCCCCATGGTAGGTTTTGCCTATTGTCTATGCAAATATATAACCAAATTTCCATCTGTACTTTAAAATTGTTTCCCAACCACAAGTGATAAACTATGTCATTTTTTATATACTTATTGACAAATCATGCTTTTCTTATATAATTAAAAGTAAACAGCATGCATCAAGTATTAGATGGAAAATGTTTTAAAATTCTTCCATTTTTCATGACAGGTAACAAAACATGACAAATTCGTTTTTTAGGAATTTTTTCCTAAGGGGTGGGAAAAGGTAAGAAATTGTCCACAGCAAGAGGCTTCTGTAAACTTTTAGGAAGTGCCTCTCTGCCTTGTACATGCACCTCCCCTCTCCAGCTCGAGTGTCCATGGACCAATCAGACACCCTAATCTCTCTCCATGGCCCTGTGAGCAGCACAGATGTGGATAAACCAGTCCCCAGGGAGCTCAGCAATTTTAATAAGCCATGGCCTGCTGAAGTGACCACTCCTCCAGCCATGTCAAATGCTGCCCCAGCTGGCCCAGGGTGGGAGAAACCACCTCTTCCCTGAATCCAAATACAACCTCCTGAGACCTAAATACCCTGCTCTACTGTCCAGCCACTTGTGGGCACCAGGAGAAATGCAGGCTGTGTGGAGAGCAAAGGCTGCCGGCACTCCAGCCAGTTGGAGTGGGTTGGAGGACCCACAGCTGGAGCAGGAAACAGGTAGAAAGGGGGTCAAGAGGCTGGATGAGCCAAAGGCAAACTCAGCTGGCCCAGCAAAGTTGCAATGACATTCAGAAGTGCCAAGTCACTCTGAGTTCCAGAAGGAAGATCTTTAATGTTAAAATGGCTTTTGCCAAATGCTAATGTGGTGAGCTTATTTTTCCTTTGGTTCATTAAAAAAAAAAAAGAACAACCATTTGTGCATTTGTGAAAAGAAATATGAGCCAAGTGTGGTAGCATGCACTTATAGTGCCAGCCACTAGGGAGGTTGAGGCAGGAGGATGGCTTGAGCCCAGGAGTTCTAACCGAGCCTATGAACATAGCAAAATGCCATCTCAACAAAGGAAGGGAGGAAGGGGGGAAGAGAGGAAAGGAGGAAGGGAGAAAGGGAAGAAGGGTGAGAAAAGGAAAAGAAGAGTGAAGAGGAGAGGGGAGAGATGACCCTGCAAGGGTCTACAAGCGTCTACCCGGAGGCTGGCCTAGTCTGTCCCTGTGAGTTACTTGCTCTTGCTTTCTACTGGCAAGTATTTACTGGCTACAGTGTGTCCAGGGACCTGAGAGACAGTCCTTTCCCTCACAGTCGGTCAGGGAAAGGCCAGGATGCACATGGTTACAGCACAGCCTGGACTGCACTGGGGCTCAGGCTGCAGAGCGGTGATCACCATGTCACCAAAGCACGTTGTAGGGAATGCTGGGCCCCGTGAAGATGGGGTTGTCAGGGTGAGAGTTAGCCACTGTGGCCTGTACAATGTAGCTATGACTTCAAGGTGAGCCAGAGAAAGTGGGAGGGAGTTCAAGGTGCAGAGTTACTGGGTATATAAAGGCGAGAGAAGGTAGAAGCAGCGACACCTGGCTGTGCTCAAAGCACTGTGCATGTACTGTCTCATCCTCGACAGCCTTATACAGGTGCCACTACCACTCTCATTTTACAAACGAAGAAAAGGAGGCGCAGGAGGCTATTCAGCTTCCTCAGGACCCCCAGCTAGAACCTGGCTGGAAGTATTCCAAGTGGTGGGGCCACTTTGGAAGGATGGGGATTTGGGGCTGTTGGGGGAGGGGTGGAAATGGTGGTCGAGAAACATAAAAGCAGGAAGAAGCCAGATTGAGAAGGTCCACACACATCATGTGAGGAATCTGCCACCCTGCCAACAAACCCTGATGGGGTTCGGGAGGCGACCCCCTCCCTGAGTTGATATGGGCTCCAGAAAGCTCTCGACATGTGGATTGTGGAAGATGAATTGAAGACAAGCCAGGTTAGAGGTGGGAGTCCAACCACCAGCGAGAGGCAATGGGGATGAGCGGCCAGGGTCACTCCAGGGGCCCTCAGCAAGATGAGTGAGCTGGGCAGTGAATAGCTAAAGGAAGGGGACAGGTGGGACGAGAAGGGGCAGGGCAGGGAGGCCGATTTCCTGGCCCGTGGCTTGGGCTCCATGAAGACGGCTGGGCCACCAGAAGGATTCTGAGATCCCAGAATAACAACAATGGGGCCTGGCTCTGTTTCTCGGCTATTTACTGGCACCAGACTTGATGATTAGAAGACTATGTCTGCCTGAGAGCTGACTGCCAGGGTGACCAGAATGTTCCCAGACATGGGCCCTCTGCCCTCATACAAGGCTGGAGAGCGCCGTGTGTCCGGGTCCTCCTGGCCAGTGTTTCTGGGCGCTTCCTGTGGAGCAGGGTCTTTCTGTCTTCCCAGGAGGGACCTCAGACCCTCAGTCCCAGGGAAAAATGAGCCTTGCACCCAGTTGTCCCAGACTTTCCCAACTTCACTCAACATATCTAAATTCCTTTTTAAACCCAAATCAGATTTGGCCCCGGGCATATTTTCCCAACACTTTCAAACCATGTGTGGGTTTTAAGTGAAATTTAATCTGTATGTTTCTGATTCTTCTACACTTAACTCATTCACATGGTGAGAGGAAATGGTGACTCGACATCCCGAAAGCCCTACCTGGACATTTGGTGACATTTTTCAGCCTCCTTCTCTTTTCTCTTAGACATAGGAACAGACAAACTGACAAATATAAACAAACTCTGTTTGGATCTGATTTTATATTTGTGTTAGGATGGAGGTAAGAGAGAAAAAATGAGATGAAGAAGGAGGAGAAAGCATAATGAAGAAAGCAACACAAACTGAGAATGCAACGAGACGTACCAGAGTCATTGACACCTGGCCAAATCAGTACCCTCGTTGGCTTTAACTGATGTCTCTCCTCAGGAAACGCATCTTCTAGGTAAACTCACTTGGAGATGGCAAGAGAACAGATATGCCGAGCTGAGGGATGGACTGCTGCTTTATGGATGCTTCCAACATTTTTTATTTGTACGTCACTTCAGTGTCCTGGATTAATCAGTGAATTTCATGGTTTTGGCCCTGTAGGTTCTCACATGAAAGAGGTCAGTTGATGTATAAACTATTTAAGATTAGGTTTTCTCCTACTTCTTGGTAAAGAAAGCTTACAAGTCAACCCAGAGACAGATTTTTTTTTTTTATGGCCACTGACAATCACACATCTGGGTTATGAATGCTGTCTGCATCCTTGCTCCTCTGTAGCCAACCTTCAGAGCTCGCTTTTGGAGTCGTGTCTGTGTTCTCCTTCCAGAACCAGGCTGGCCTCATCTCTGTTCTCGGCTGAGCCACACCCAGAGCCCACCTCGGAGAAGTTAGTTTGGAAAGACTTCTGAGAGGTGAGGGATCAAAGCAGATGAGCAGGAGCTGCAGGAGGCAACTACAAATGACCAGTCTCAGGGAGAAACATACATTCCAAAGGGACAGTGCAGGCTGGGGATTTAGCTCAGTGGTTCCGCCGGCTGCCTCGCAAGCACAAGGTCCCGAGTTCGATCCCCGGTACCAAAAAAACAAAACAAAACAAAGGGACAGTGCTGTGTTAGCTTTTGCATCCAGACACCAGGACTACATGTCCTCTTGTCACACCTCCAACCCCTCCCTGACAGAAGTCATTTCTATCTGACCCCAGTGGGTCAGGGTTACTGCTAACTAGGTAAGGGAGCTCATGCAGAACTCTCCTGGGCTATTTGCAGAGAACAATTATCAATTAATTTGGGCTGGTTAAGTCACGTTCTCTGACAAATGTACTCCAGAAAAGGACATGGTGAACCAGCTGGAGCCACTGTCAACAACACCTCTGTCCAACACACAGCATGAGACAGAAAGGTCTTAGGGCAGGAAGTGTCCAAGGCAATGCTCTGTGCCACCTCGTGCTCCATCTTGCATGTGACTTACCTCTTCAGCTCTTAGTCACACTTCGACTCCTCAAGAGAGTAAGGGCAGAGACTGTGACTAACTGCTGTCACCAGCCTTAGAGAAGCATTTTTCCTTCCTTTTCTCCCTCCCTCTTTTCATCTGCTAAAAAAAGTTCTCCGAACTGGCAGGCAGCTCTTTCTCACCAAGAAACCACTGTCATCGTGTTTGCTCCTGTTTGTTTGCATGGAGTGTTTATTTATTAACTTGTCCCCAAGCCTGAAAGCAAAAAAACAGGAACTATAAATAAAAAATATCAGAACCAAAGAAATACAAGTTGGATTGGGAGGTATGGGCTTCCAGTTCAAGATGGTATGAGATCCATCCAACCATCATTGTCTGTTGCTCCCAAGATCCTTGGAAATAAAATTACAGAAGAGGATATGCCCAAATAGTAATGGTATCACCTGGGCCCTCCAATGAGCCAGAACTAAAGTCACATTGAGTACAGTCTTAAAGCCTTATAGCCTTCCACCAGGCAAGGTGCTCACTGTACAGGAGAGGAAAACTAACTGGCCCAAATAAAGATAAATCCTATAAACATGTTTAATATGGTTTTAAGATTTAAAATATGCATATCCAGGCACCTGTGCTAATGACTCCCAAGGCACAGTGGCTTCTGGTGCCAACCCAATTCATAATCAATAGAGTGACATTCGCCTCTTTTTTTCCTGGCCAATGACAGAGCTCACCATCTCCATGAACATGTAAATAGGCCTCATTGTGTTCAATCACACATGAGGCATAAATTTCACAAAGGAACCCAAAGTCAAGTCACCCCTGAGAGTTTTTCCTGAGAGGTCCAGCAATCAAGATTTTCCCTGGAGAAGCTGAAAGAGGGCAGCTTATTAACATCTAGGAAAACAACACCAAACAAACCACACTGCTGGAGAGGACTGGAGAGGACTGGAGAGGACTGGAGAGGACTTCAAAGGTCAATTGCAAATCATTTCACATAATTAGCTTTGTCTTCAGACTGCCTAGAGTGACCCAAATTCCTCAGCCATAAGAGTTTTCACATCCCTAAATGGCGATAACGACATTACCCAGCCCACAGAGACATGGTGGGTCCGAGTGTATAATGGACACAATGGCTTAGAACAAGGTCCACCATATTGGAAATATTCTAAAGCAGTTCTTATTATTCCTACTAAAAAATATTTTCACATTTTTATTTTAATTATCATAAAGAATAATAATTAAAGAGTCATGTTTGTGGCTCTGTGCTCTCATGTTGTCCCCCTGGTATATTGTGCCTATCCCCACCTCACTTCTCCAGCCAGGCTCCAGGTCCAATCTCTACCCAGAGCTAGTTTTCAATCTAAGTATTTTTAGATACTCCTCTCCTTTTTCAAAACGGCTGGGTGACAGCTTGCCACTAAGAATAGCAGTTTTCCAGTTTAATCAACAAGTCTCCTGGCTTTGTGGCCCCACTGACCCCCTGGGAGGTCAATTGGCCACTTTCACCTGTATTCCCTGAGTTGGCCTTGCAGATGCTGGTGGGCCTGCTGCCCTCCCCACAACCCACACCCTCGTCCTTATGGGCTTTCAGGACACCCAGGGGAGGGGCAGAAATGTCTACTCTCTCAGGAGAGGGAGGGACACAGAGAGAAAAAGAGAAGGAGAGAAGTTGCTTTCTCCTCTGCATTTCTATAGAACTTTCTATAAACCAGTATCGTAGAACTTATCACATGATTCCTAATGTTCTGTCTTCTCTGTTGGAATAAGAGCTAATTATCTTCACATCCCCCCGCTCCTGGTGCAAGGTGGCAAACATTTTGCCATTCTCTCCTCCCATGCTGTACCAGACATGACTAATCAATCACGACTTTCTTTTCTACTGAGTCTAAGCATGAATTTAGTATATTTTTCAACATAGTGAAACCAACAACTGGAGTTGGCGAGTAGGATGGAGCCTAATCGCCATCAGGCGAAGTATAGTGCCTGGAGCCAGGCAGATGCACCATAAACTTTTGTTGATTGAATAGGTGGAATGGATATTGTTAAGTTTCTGGAAATACTGATAGTAAGGTAACAAAGAAATACAAATGCCCACACTATGAAAACCAGGACAGGTATATAAACAAACAATTGACAAATTCAGGCACAGAATGAAAAGATCTTCATGAAATTTACCCAAATTAGCTCAATCACGATGATGTAAATACAGTTAGATTGCACATGGTGCCAAAACCAATTAGATTTAATCTACTATGGTGAGTCACGACCTAGTGATAGCCATTATGTCAATATATGTTGGGAAGAAGGAGCTACACTGTAATATTGGTGTGCATGATCTCACTAAGATCTTATGGTTCATAAATAAGTACAGGTAAAAAGCATTAAAACATTACTGAAAGTTTTCTACTCATCTTCAAATAAATGGGCAGCAGCATGTTCTGGGAAAAGGTAAGAATACATCAAGTTAATACTGACCAAGTTAATTTGTTTTGATCTATGAAGTAGTAAAGCCACTGAAAATGTATTGGTATATTCTCATATTTGGTAAGCATATTAATATGGATGGAGTATCCTTTCCCAAAACAGTTGGATACAGGGACTAGAAGTATTTTAGATTTTGGGTTTTTTTAGATTTGGGAATATTTGTATATGTGTGCATAATGAGATATCTTGAAAGTAGGATCCAAGTCTAAACACAATTCATAAATTCATTTATGTTTCATATACCTTATGCGTGTAGCCCAAAGACAATTCCACATAGCATTACAAGTCATTTTGTGCATGAAATAAAGTTCCTGGTGTGGAATTTTCCACTTGTGACACTATGTCAGCACTTAAAATTTTTGGATTTCAGAGCAATTCAGATTTCAGATTTTTCAGATTAGAGTTGCCCAATATGTAAAAATCTTAATTTAAAAATTTTGTAGCTTTGAAACTGGAGTTTTTGTTTTTGTTTTTTAAATCCCAGAAGGCTTCTATTTCAATTCATTCCTTTCTGCATTTCTGAGGTAGGAGGTAAAACAAGAACAATAAACAACAGAAAGCCGCTGGGTAAAGAATGGAGAAACCAGAAGCAGCAAGGACAATTATGTCAAAAACTCAGAAAAACAACAGAGATAGGTAACCCTATCCCCCCAAGACACTTAGACATGCACAAACTCAAGAGTACGTGACCCGGGCCATTGTCCAACCTAATTTGAATTGTGATTTGGACCCACACACCCTGTAGGCTTTAAACACCATGACACTGCCTCTAAAAATTGTGCATAAAAACTCCCCCATCCAATGGGTGGGCCAAGTCAGATACCCTATTGATCCAAGACTCCTTCTGATCCCCAATTTTAGACCCTCCTAAAATCCCAGGACCTTAAGAGATCTAGTACCTTCCCCCATCAAGGCTGTGAGCTCTTTTCCCTTGGCCCACTCAAGCCTGTGGAGTGTACTTTTGCTTCTTTTGCTTTCAGTAAATCTTATTTTTGTTCCTGCTTTTGAGTGTCCTGCTCAGGTCTTCGTTCAGGATACCAAGAACGACTCTCCAGAGACCCCCATCCGATAACATTCCCATAGGCTGCTCAGCCACTAGGGAGTATCACATTGCGGTGAATTAGCCCCAAATTCATCTTTTACATATTAGAATATAATCATCAGGAAAGATTTTTTGAAGTACCCATTTTTAATGCACACTCCCTGAAATTCAATTTCTGTTAATCCAAGAGGACACATATTGGTACTTTTAAGAGATCCCCAGATCTGAGAACCACAGATCTAATTTGTATAATTGTACCCTAAGTTCTACTAGAGGCAAGACCTTAGAAAGTAGGTCTAAATTTGAATATTAGCTGCAAATCTGACTTTCTCTAAGGCTGTTCTGTCCCATACAGTAGCCACTAGCCATACGTGGCATTTGAGGGCTTGAGATTCAGCCGGTGCCCTTAAGGAGTTGAATTTTTATCTTATCATATTGTAAAAATTTAGGTTTAAAGACCAAGTAAATTTCTGCATTGCTGAGATACTGTACTTGACACCCACAATTTAAGGGAGGAGAAGTTCAGTTTGGCTCACGGTTTTGGAGGATGCAGTCCATAGTAGCCTGACTCTAAGGCAGGAGCATTAGGGCAGAGGGCTGGGTGGAGCAAGCTGCTTAGTTCATGGGGCAGGGGAGAAGAGCAGGCCAGCAGTGGCAGAGAGGAGTGGGCAAGGGATCAGATAAAGTCCCGAGGTCACACTTCATGACCACCCAGACACACAGGAGTGTGCTCTACTAATCTGCTAGGCGTTCCTTAATCCAGTGAAGTTGACATATCAGGGTCAACAATCACAAAGACTAATGATTTAATTATTAGAAAACTTTTTGGCATTTTTGAAAAAACCTGGGTATCTCCATCTACTTTTTTCAGTCATAAATTTTGTGACCTTGAAAAACGGAACCAGTGTGTCTGACAAAATTTTTTTGTCTGAATTGAGATGAACTGTAGTAATATAATACAGAATAGATTTCAAAGACTTGATACCATAGCAAAGTAAATATCTCTCAATAATATTATATTGATTCCATGTTGAAAGCTTAATATTTTTATATATTGGGTTAAGTAAAATTATATTATCAAATAATTTTACTTGTTCCTGATTGCTCTTTTAACACATCTACTAGGAGCTTAAAAATTACATATGTAGGGGCCAGGGATTTAGCTCAGTGGTTTCGCTGCCTGCTGCGCAAGCGCAAGGACCCAAGTTCAATCCCCGGTTCAAAAAAAAAAAAAAAAAATTACATATGTGGTCAGAATTATCTTTCTATTGCTCAGTGATCATTAAGAGAATTGGGTACAGGGGCCAGGCATTTCGCTCAGTGGTTTTGCCACCCGCTGCACAAGCACAAGGACCCAAGTTCAATTCCCGGTACACACAAAAAAATAGAGAATTGGGTATCAAAATGAACACTGAAGTATAATGTTTTAAAAGGCAAATTAGCAGCTCCTAACCAGTTTTGCATGAATCCAGAATTTTCCTGGCACTTGGTGCTTACTGAGTTGGATCTCATACTAGCATAGAACAAGGTGTCCTGTTACCAGAAAGTCAGGGTCAGCCTGGACTGGATGACGCTCTGTGGAATGTGGAAGTCTTGGCTCTTGGATCCTCACCCAGAAGATTTCTGGGAAGGTCCACACACAGGCCTCAGAGTCAGAAAGTAGTAGGTTTTTGCAAGTCTGTTTATTGAAGAACAAACACAGTACACTCTACATAAGGCTAACTTCTATAGGTAAGAAAGGGTCCCTTCAGGAGAAGAGGGAGCTGGGGCCTTTTCCCTAAATCTGCTCTGCCCAGGTCCCTGCAGCTACTCCTACAGCAGCCTGCCTGTGACACTGCTCTGATGTCCCCGACCTCAAGCACAGAGGCAAAGCTTGCTCCAGTGAGGCCCAGGGAGCCACGGGCCTGCGAAGCTGAACAGAGCTTCTCGATGGTTTAGCAGGAGAGCTGCCAAAAGCAATGGCCTTAGACCCGGCAGCCACCACTGTCCACCTGGGCCAATGGGAGACAGGAGAGGGACCACACTGTTTTGCTGCAGCTGCTGTATTGCTAGTTTTATGGATGAAAACCCAAGTTTTTTCTCATTGTTATGGAAATCAGATGTCACCAGGGCTATGTTCCTTCTGGATGCTCCAGAAGAAAATCTGTCCCTTTGCTTTTCCGATTTTTAGCGGATGCTGACAGCCCTCAGCTTGTGGCCCCTCCCTCTGTCTTCAAAGTCAGCAACACAGCACCTCTCTCTCTCTCTCTCTCTGCCTCCCTCCCCATCCCTGTTGTCACATCACTTTTAAGTCCTTGTAAAGACCTTTGTGGTGACATTGGGCACACCTAAGTACCTGGCATAATCTCCCCATTTTGAGATCTGTAATTTCATCCCATAGGCAGTTTCTGTTACCATATGAAAAGCATAATAGTCAGCTTCCAGAGATTAGAATATGTACACTCAGAAGGTGGGGGAATTATTCAGCCTGCTACAGCGACCGTCATTTTAGGCTATAACAATGAAGGCATTGTGCTCAGAAAGAAGAAGGTGCTGAGTCTGCTCCTTTCTGTCTGGGGTCTGCGTTCACTTCGAGGACTTCAAGTTAAAAGGGACATAGACCACCCGGTACATTGCAAACCCAAGTATTATTTTATGTGATATTAAATATTGGAAAGAATGTGAGGAAACAGATCTTTTTACACCTAGCTGGAAACACTGTAAATTGTTATAAATGTTTTAGAGGGCAACCTGGCAGCACACACCAAAATGTTTTCAGATATTCATTGCAATTGATCCAGAAATTTTGCTTCTGCAAATTGATCTCAAGGAAATAGTCATAAACATGTACAAAGATTTACTGCATCTACAGGGAGTCATTAAAATACTTTCAAAGGAAAAGGAAAAAAATAGATTGGGGTAGAACTAATTTTTTCTTCCTTGAGCTTCACATGAACTATGGTATGTTTGTTTTCACTGTGTATAAAACTCATTTGGCCATTAATAAAATGCTGTAGCAGACCTGTTGACAATATGAAAAGAGGTTTTCAATATGCCAAGCAATGGTGCAGCAGGAAACAATCAATATGTGCAGGACGCTGTATATTTGTAAGGTTTGATCATCTATCAGTCTGTGTCCCTTCTTTAACAGGAACACATTCGACTAGGACAACCAGGAGATGGTTTGCTTGCTGGCAAGGGGGTAAGTAGGGAACCACAGGACAGCCAGGAGCCCAGATCCAGCAGCACAGGAACCAGGACAGAAGCCCTACTGGCTTTGGAGGTAGGAAACAAGGGGCTGGGCAGGCCACAGGAAGCCCGGGGAGGGGAAGGGACCACAAAACACCTCAGCCCTGGGGCAGCTTCCCCAGGAGGAATCATGGACATAAACATCCGCAGTCTTTGCTGCCAAAACCAGCAGGAAGCCAGGGGACCAAAGACCCTGCCTCAGACCACCTCCCAGGCAGAGAGGAGGAAGAAGGGGAAAAGACCCTGCATGGCCATGCATGTGCCATCTACATGCCTAAAAGGAACAGTCACCAGCCAAGAAACAGCAGCCATCTCCTGGCAGCTCACTTACTAAGGAATTTTCATTTTCTTCTTTCTGTCCAGAAGACTTTACAGTGGACACATGGTACTTTAGGAATCACGATGGAAACAATCTAACTGAAGACCAAGACATTCCCAGCCCACCCAGAATATACTCATGGTGGGCCAACAAGGAAAACCCAAGGAAGCTCCTCTAGGGAAAGACTGGGCTGTCTTCCATGTGTGAGAAAGAGGGTCAGCTCTGTCCAACAACCTGGAAGCCTGGCCCATGGAGGAGGGATTTCACTTGGTCTGCAGTCAGCCAGGGACCTAAAGGTGACAGATTCCAAGCTGGCCTGATAAGGGCTACCTGAGAAGGCCAGGAGGTTCCTCAAGAAACACCTGACAGTATTTGAGCAGAAGCCAGAAAACATCTTGGTGCACCAAGATGGAGGACCAACTGGAGCTTTGGACCAGACAAACTCTCAAATATCTTCTAGGGAAAAGGCGTAAATGATTGTATCAATTACAAAGCAATGATGATTATCATCACTTTATTTAATAGTCCTTGCTCTGGTTTTAGGGGTACAGCATTATGGAAAGAGGTGTTTAAATACATTTTCTCAGTGCAGGCATTTAATTCCATGAGACAGTCTTTGAAGAGTAATGAGTTGGTAAAGACACTTGGACTTTTGTTTTTTGGTTTGTTTTGGGGTTTTTTTGGTGCCGGGGATTGAACTCGGGTCCTTGCGCTTGCGCAGCAAGCGGCGAAACCACTGAGCTAAATCCCTGGCCCGACACTTGGACTTTTGAATGGCTAGAAGCTCTACTCAAATTGGCATAACCAAGTAGCAGAGATTTTGGACTTTGCTGGACATCAGCTCACTACTGGGGCACCTTCTTTCTCCTCCCTTGATTCATTCCTTTATCAAGCTCTGCTGGTTTGGATCTGAAATGTACCCTCAAACGCTCATGTGTTAGAGGTTGGGTCCCCAGCATGGCACCATTGGGAACTGGAGGAACTTGAAGTGGTGGGGCCTAAGGGGAGGCCCAAGAGACAGAAGTGTGTCCTCAAAGGATACAGGGGGAGCCTAGCACCATCTTCTTCCTCTTTAATTTTCTGGTCATTTCATCTTCACAGCTTTGATCCTGCCATGATGTGCTGCCTCCCTACTGGCCTTAAACAGTAGGGCCAATGAATTATGGACTGGGACCTCCAAAACTATGAGCCAAATAAAACTTTTCTCTCTCTCTATAAGGTGATCATCAGGTATTTGTTACAGTAACAAAGGCTGACTGATACAGCCTCTCTCTCATGGCAAGAGGGGAGTCAAAGGCTCCTGTCCTCACAGCTCAAGCCCTGTGGAAAGACATCTTCTTACAAATTGCTCCACCCAAAGTCTGAGATAAGCTCTCTTTGGGACTGATGGGTTTATGGGTCAGTGCCCGTTCCTGAAATATTTACTGTGGCCACCACATTTCAGCCACTTCTGGTTCCCTCTGAATAACATGCAGAGAGAAGTGTGGAGCTGGATGTTAAAAACAGCCTCTTCTTGTGTGGGAATTGGCTGCAGTTGATAGAATTTTTCTCCAAATGAAATTGCAAGCAGAATGGCAATTTCTACTAGAACAAGGGAGGGGGTGGGTTCCTAAGGACAATTCCAAGGTTATCAATGCCATCAAGGGCAAAAGGAGCAACATCAGGAATCACCACTCTGTGGGCACATAATGGAACCCTTATATCCCCAACCTGCAGATCAGCCTTTCTGAAGGTCCTTTGTGGTATCAGTCAGTGCCTCTCTCCCACAAAAAAAAAAAAAAGATTACATTTCTCTGGTTAGTTAAGTCTGGGAAATTTTCAGTCTAATAAAGTCAGAGAATTCTCAACTAGGACATTTCAGAGCCCTTAATATTCAGCCATGTGCTGGGTATCTACAGAGGAAAACATAGCATGCAGAATTCCCCAACCTGTGTGACTATGAATCATTTGTAGCATCTCTTCGGTCTCACATTCTCAGGAACAAACTCAGGGACCATGTTCTGTAGAGCAACCAGCTCATTTTCCAACCCAGCCCCACCCTGCCCTAACCATCATTTTAACTGAGATCACAAAGCAATAAAAGGTTCCCGAGGAAAGCTGGGTCTGTCCTGCCATCACCTCTCTGGAATGTTTAGCTATGAATAGAATAACACAGAGATAAAACCGCCCAAATCCCTGGCTTCTCAAAAGAAATCCTTTCTCCATCCAACCTGTTACATGGCTGCTGGAAACCAATTTCAAAACCCCACACAACCTCCAGCTCTGGTCAGAGAGGAGACCACCACTGGGCCACAAACACCAGAAAGGACTCACGGCCACTTCAGGGAATCACATTCACCTCTGGCAAACCTCTATCTGCAGCTGCAGAAGATCAAGTCAGGCGCACATCTGTTCCCCAGACACCAACACTCCACCTCGGTGTCCTGGTCCCACAAAGCCTGGCCAGGTTTTCACAGCTAATTCCTCCAGGCCCCCAGTTCATCTCCTCACTTCTTCTTCCTATGAATTCTCAGAGATCAAAGCACCAGAGATCCGGAGCCTTGTTTGCTTAGCAGTCCCACAAAACACCTTCAAATCTCAGCCTGCAGCATGGCCAAAAAAAGGTGAAACACGCTCTGTTGTTGGAGAGCTTGAAAATGGTGAGACAAGCCCACATTAACAGAGGATACACCATCACTGCTCTGGGCTTCAGGATCCCCAGCAAGTCAGGTGTAAGATCTGATGGGAAACCAGCCACATGTTTCCTCGGAGCTCACTCTGAGTTGACTCAGGCAATGCACCGATTCTGAGACGGAAGCTGGGAGCTCACAACCCAAAGGCCAGTCTTCAAATTAAAATGTGGCCTTAAACGTCCATTCTGGATCATTCCTCTGATCCATTCAGCCCTATGTTCTAGATTGTTCTGTCTCCCCCTGAACTTAAAGCCATATAGTCTCTGGGATTTCAAACTTGGCAACAGAAAAAAAATGGTTGCAAGCAGAATATGACAGAGGACCCCAATATAAGACCAATAAGGCTGGAGTCATTGGAGAGAGGTGCATGGGGTGGGGACAGAGGGGATTCTCACTTGCTCAGCCACCTGCTCTACCATTGTGGGTCTGAGTTCCCACCCTTTAAAGCTCCCCGATATGGTCCAACCCCTTTAGTTTACACAATGCCAAGGACCCAGAGAAGGAAAGGGAGCCACCCAGCTTCACATGCTTTGTGCTACAAGCCAACTGAAATTCAGGTTTTAATCCCGGGCAACAACGTCTTCCCCCTCCAAACAATGGATGATAACACCATCACTCCATCCCTTAGGCTCCCAAGTCTTACAACCTCACTGACAGCTGGTAACCTTGCTTTTCCCACCACAGACTCCAAAGTGGTCAGTCCTGTTTTCAGAATGTTCTTGTTCTGTTCTCATCGCCACCTCCCCCACCAGGAAACACCTGCCATGGCCTTCTTTCCACTAACAGTCCCCAGGCCCCAGGTGCCCCCTTGCTAGGTCTCACTTCCTAAATTGGCTAATTATTAAAATCACCTGGCAGCTTGTTAAACATAGAGATTCCTGGGCTCAGCACTAGACTTAATGAATCAGAATTTCCAAGGGCAGGTCCAAGAATCTATTATTTAAATAAGTACCCCCAAGATCATGTTGATGATTTGCAGCTTTGGAAAGCATTCTATTCAATGAAATTGTGTCTTCATCCCTATCCATCAAGCAAAGCTAAGAAATTCTTAGGTTAAATCACATCCTTTGTTGCTCATAGGGTTATAATTTGATATAACTTCTCTGGACACCCTTTCAGAATTATGGAGGGAAGTAGTCCCTGCAAGTCCTTTCCTTCATGTATTCTGAAGAAATAGCCATAGACATGAGCAAAGATTTATCTGTGAGGCTGCTCATTGCTGGGCTAAGAAAACAGAAATGTTCACCAATGAGGGGATTGAGCCAGTAAATTTTGCTATATGTATGTAATATTATACATTTACCTAAAAAAGTTTATAAGATTAATAACATATGTGCACAATGTATAGAACATAAACACAGCTTGCAGAGAACAAATGAACAGTAGGATCCCATTTTTCAAATGCATAAAAAACTGCAAGGATAAACAAAATAGTATTAAAGTCATCCCTCGGATGGTAGTGGAATTAACAATATTGTTTATGTTTTTGCTTTTTTAACCTTATAATATTTCTACAGAAACCTATGAAAAAATAAAACCTTAAAACAATCTTTGGAAGGAGAAAAAAGGGCAAATGATGGGATCGAGTTGATGATGGTTTGAGATATATTACTGTTTATAATCTTATCCATTTCACTTAAAATGATAAAGAAGAGTTCTGCTGTTTTGTCCTTACTGTTTTTAGTATAAATTCATAAACACTCTGGAAACAGGAAAGCCTGCCATCCATAGATGAGCTAAGAAATTCCTGTCAAATTAGAAGCAACTGGGATCCTGCATATTTAAGGAAAATTGGTAATATGAAGGATGAGAATCAAAATTAAGATCTCTTAATTTGTAGGGAGAAGAGATAGACTTTAAATAAAAGAAAAAGAGGATATTTGAAGAACCTATCCAAGAGGTCCAACATCTATTCCATAGAAGGAGAAAAGAAAAAAATAGGGAAAATCAAAGAGCTAATAGAGGGAAATTAAAGCAATAAAAGCAAAAGCATTCAGATTAAAATGTCTTACTAAGTACAAAATAAATAATATAATAATTTAAAAACTGCATTTCTTTAGAGAAATGCGCTGAGCTAAATTGTTTACATAGAGAATGTATTTTAATCTTGGTGATACCCTGTGAGATCCAAACTCATAATTTCCCTGTGTTACAGATGATGCACATGATAAGAAAGACTGAAATCATTTGCCCAAGCCTGTGCCACCGGCCATTAATGGAGCCAGGTACCTGATGAAAGGAATATTCTAAAGCACATCTAGAAAACAAAGTGCCTCACTTTTAAAGAAATGTACACAAAACTGTTTCAACAACACTGGATTTTAGAAGACAAGAGCACCAAGTCATAGAGAAATTGTCTTGAACCTTGAATCCTATTTGCAGTAAAACTAACAACCATAAAATAGAGTTTTTTAATTATTGAAGACATGAAATGTTTACATCCAGACTCTCATGGAGAATTAGTCAAGAATTATGGAAGAAAAATGAAAAATTAGTTCAGAAACAGAAAACAGGTGGGACTTAAGAAATAACCATTAGCAAATAAGTAAATAAATCTTAAAATTTAGTCTAAATTATATAGAAGGAGAAGGAAGAAGAAATAAACCTCTTGATAATTATAATAGAGGAAGAGATAATGGTAGGGAAGAAAGGACAGGATGTTAAGGTCAAACAGGAAAACAAGAAAATTATAAAATATAAATAAATGAGAATGAAGACAATATGTATCAAAAATATGCAGGAGGACAGCTGAGGCAGTTGAGGAGAAACTATAGCTCTGTGCATGTATGTGTACGTATATGTGTGTGTGACCCGTTCAAACATCACACACAGTGGAGAGCTAATTAATAAGGAGTGACATGAGTGGAAACAGAATAAGGACCCCTGAAATTCCTCTCCTCTATTAAAGAAATGAAACTCTGGCAGAAATTGTCAAATTCAACTTTTTTCAGAACTGTGGAAATAAACCACAGGTTTACAGCAATCCATGGAGAATTTTCTCCAGAAAAATGGTTGAATCTCAGAAAGAAGAGCAAGCTTTGCAGCATTTTTAGTTGCCCTATTCCAAGCCCCTCTTTCTAGGCCTACATTGCCCTTAAAAATCTAGAGCCCTGAAACCCTGGTGAAAAACAGCAGATTTGCAGCTGCTAGAAGACACAAATGAGCCTAGGGTCTTCCAAAGCGCCATTCCTGAAGAACTGTAATAATCTATCCCATCTAGTATTTCTCTGGACGATCCCATTCTCCAAGTTTGTCTTTATCTCACCTGAATCAGAGCTTGTTTGGTACAAACAGCATGTCCCTGAGCTTTTGACCAAAATACTCAGCGGAAATTGTTCAACCTTGCAGCTGCCCCCCTAGGCAATGATACAGTTTGTTGCAAACAATAATGGGGGATGGTAGAAGGAAAAGCAGAGGAGTGAGACGTCCATGGCACATTACTGGGAGTCTGGAGGGCCACACACATGTGGAGGGCTATGCACACATCAGTACTATGCAGTACGGGTCTGAGAAGGCTCTGGGCTCTTATGTCTCCCCAACCCTGAGGCACTGTACAGCAGGAGGGGCAGGAGGTGTAATCTACCTACCTGAGAACTGGAGAATGCTCCCAATACATACCACTAACAGACCACCCTGAAAGAAATAGCAGGGTCCTCTGGGCAGAAATGAAAAGGCATGAGTGAGTAACTCAAACCTACATGAAGAGATAGAACAGTAAAGGTCATTGCACAAGTGAATAGAAAAGACAGGCAAATTTATTTTTTGTATGCTTGTAGGTCCTTAATTTTATCTGATTTAAAACACAACTGGGTTAAAAAAAAAAGTGATTTTAAACATTTTTATAAAGTAGGAAATTATGCAAAAATTTATAAAAGTATATTTAAAAAGTATGTTAGCCTGCTCGGGCTACCATAACAAGATGCCACAGATTGAGTACAATTTATTACAGTCGAAGTTTATCACTTGGACTACCATGTCCAAGATAAAGGTGCCAACTATTTCATTCCTAGAAAGGGTGCTCTTCCTTGCTTGTAAATGGCCACCATATTCTGCTATGCTGAGCATGCCCAAGAGAGAATGCTGGGGCTTCTTCCTTTTCCAAGGGTACCAGCCCTGTTGGCTTACATCCCCATATTTCTGACCCCGTTTACCCTTCGTACCCCCAAAAGGCTCTGCCTCTAAATACACTCACACCGAGGATCAGAGCTGTCTGCCAAATAATCTCAGTTGTCAGCTGGACACCCAGGGTTAAGACACTTCTGAAGAGGTGATCAGTTCATGGGGTTCTGTATTCATCGGTGGATTCACAGCTGAATGTGACCTTTTAGGGGAGGTGGGTCACTGCAGCATGACCTTAGAGGGTATATCTCTTGTTGACACTCTTCCCCTGGGCCCTACTTCCCAACCACCATGAAGTGAGCTGCTTTACACCACCAGGCTCTTCCTCTGTGATGTTTTTGCCTTGGAACCAGTAAAGATGGACTGAACCCTCTGAAAGGATGAACCACAATAAACTTCTCCTCCTTGAACTTGTGGGTGTCAGATATTTTGTCCCACCAATAGGAAAGCTGATGCATACAGGCATCTACATGAATTTGGGCAAAGAGGGATGCACATTCAGGCCACAACAAAAAGTCTATAAGTTACAAAATATTTTAAAGGATTTAAAAAGCAATTATGTAATACATTATTAACTATAGTCACCATGGTGTACATTGGATTTCCAGAACTTGTTCATCTTGTAACTGAAGGTTTGTGCCCTTGGACTGACATCTCCCCATTTCTCTTACCCCTTGCTTCTAGTAAGCACTTTTCTCCTCCATCTGTCTATAAATTCAACTTTTCTAGATTCTGCACACAAACAAGATCATGCAGTATTTGTCTTTCTGTGTCTGGCTTATTTCACTTACATAATGCTATCCAGAAATCTCCTAAGAGTACACTATACACATGAAATAAAAAGTAACTATATGAGATGATGGAAATATCAATTAGCTTGATTGTGGAATAATTTCACAATGTGTACATCAAAATGTCATATTCTGCATCTTAAATATATACAATTTTTATTTGTCAGTTGTACCTCAATAGAACTAAAAAGGGTGATTATAAATGCTTAATGCTGATGGGAACATAGGATGTGCAAATGGTGATAATAAAGGCACAAAGATGAGAAGACGAACAGAGATATCTACTTTACAATGTTTTTATACACTACTAAGATTAAATTGGTATTAACCTGAACTACACTTTTGGTTTTTTTGTGTGTGTTTGGTACCAGGGATCAAACTTGGGTCCTTGCTTTTGCACAGCAGGTGGCGAAACCACTGAGCTAAATCCCCGGCCCCCGAACTACATTTTTATAAATTAAGATGCTAATGGTAAGCTTGGACCAACCACTAAGGAAATAATTCAAAATATACATATAATAAAAGAAACAAAAGGGAAATTCAAATGATTCAGCAGGGTATATGGATTTAACATATCAGTAGGAGAAAAACTACAAATTATATTCAAAAATAAATACAAATGGAAAAGAAACATGAAAAGATGATCAACCCTACTACTAAATAAGGACATGTTATTTTAAATGATGCGGTAGCTTCAATCCACCAAATTAGCAAAATTTGAAGACTGCTGCCAAAGTATAAGAAATGAGGATCACTGTGTGCTGGATGTGGGAGTGAAAACTGGTGCAGGCTTCAAGGAGGGCATTTTGGGTGTCTCCATCAAAATTCAAAATACACATGCTTTTTGACCCAACAAAGCTGTTCCAGAGACCTGTCCATACACGTGTACTCGGGACAAGCGTGAGAACATGACCTTCAGCAAGACCTTCATTTGAATGTGGGATTTGGATTTTTTCATCCTTTGAAAAAAATCTGTTCTGACAGTTGATTAAGGTAATAAAGGCAAAAATAATTTTTATATTTATAAGCCAACAACAATTAGTCCTTTTCGTGTAATTTTTTCATATCTGCTAGTGAAAGAATCCTTGCAGAAAGAGAGACTATTGGGGTAGAAGAAAGCTTTGGCAACCTGAATGTGGGCAGAGAAAGGAGGGAAGAGGAGGGGAGGGGGAGACAAGGAAGGCTGCAGCTTTAGGATGTGTCCCTTTTCCAAGGCTACCTCCTACCACCACCCAAAAATAATTATTACTAACTTCATCTGAAACATTTGATCCCTGTGTCCCAAATCAGTCCCCATATACAGCCAGGGTGTAAGCCCTGGAAGAAGAAGAAAGAAACACCAGGGAACAATACACAGATCATTTCCACAGCACCTCTGAGCACCTGGCATGGCTCTAAATGCCTCACATCTCTTAGATCATTTAATCCCCAGCTCTATCTCTGAGGTAGGGACTCTTCCTGTGTCTACTTCACAGGTGGGTGAATAGCAGTGCAGAGTAAAAGGTAACCCAGCCAAAACCCATGGAGAGCCTGAGCCTAAACCCCTTTGCTCTAGCTCAAGTCCAGGCTCTTCATCAATCCACCGTCTTGCCACCCAGGAAAATGGAAAATGGAAAAAATTCCCAACTTCCAAAATTCCTTCTTCTAGGAGATGACCTCAGCCACTGGCTGAGGCTCCTAGCTCTCTCTCCCATGCCTGCTCACTCTGGGCTCTACCCGAACTTCACGGGTAATGTCATTCACTTCCTCCACCTCCCACTAAGCTCCTCCCTGAGGGCAGAAATGCATCTGCCATCTGGGAATTAGGATTTGCCACCAGAACACCTGCCTGTGTCCTAGCACCTGCCACTCATTAGACACTGCATAGGGAGAGCTGTCCTGGGACCTGGGGACCTTTAGATGGCCACTGTCCCATTACCGGGAGGTTGGTATGTGTGGAATTGTCCTGTCATTCTCATGGAACCCTCAACTTTCCCAGCTGCTCTGCAGAGTCACCATTCAATAACATAACACCTGCTCCAACACTGATGCCAACAACTTCATCTTTCAGGGCAGCCTCAGTTCACAGAGCAACCTAAAGCAATTTGCAAAACATTCAAGTATTATAACTGTGATTTGTTGCATTGATTCAAGACTTTCTGTATAGGTAAATTTGCAAATCAACAGAAATACTTTATTAGCCCACAAGTCTTTTCTTAACTACTTTGCTAACAATCTTAAGAAAGGGAATCAGCCCGCTGCAGACAGACAGGTCGGCACACACCCTACCGAGGTCCCCAGTTGCATGGAACATGCTGAATCAGCCCACGCCCCAGCAACAATCTACTGGACCACCCCCACCCCCACTCCTCTGTACAGCCACCTGGTTCCACACTATAAAGACGCAGAGGACACTGGACCATCAGACCACGGTACTGAGTACCACTGCTCCCGGCCCAGAGGTAGGGGCTTCTGAGCTGCCCGCCCACTGCTCCTGGCCCAGAGGAAGGGGCTTCTGGGCCACCATCCCTCTCACCACTCCTGGACCAGAGGAAGGGGCTTCCCAGCCACC
>NW_004624768.1:10643668-10663609 GCF_000247695.1 Heterocephalus glaber
CAATTCCCAATGAGAAATGTAATTGTGTTGTATACCTACAATGTACCAATAAAAGAATTTAATACAAAAAAAAGAAAAGCACGACCCTAAAACCAGCGCTATCAGTAAAGACTACTGCATAGATGTAGTACATATGTGTGTATATATATTTGGAAAGATTAATGTGGACAAATGTTCTACATTTTTTAATTAAAGAAGCATTTTAATAGAAAAAGATGGAAAGTGCCCATAAGCCAAAAGGGAAGAAAAAAATCACCCTGTTCAAAAAAGTGATTTAATATATACACCTGGACATTTTTCTATCATATAATGTATTTATGCAAATTTAGAGGATCAGTACCACTCTTTAATTGTCTCAACATTTTGAAAAATGCCATTCATCTAAAAGATGGAACTCAAAAAACATGCTATCAGCACTGGTCAGAAATCATTGTGGCATCATTTCTCAGCCTGAATTTTGTTTTCTGTCTGGAATTTTTACTTCTAAATCCTTCATGCCTGTCACCAAACCATTTTACTCACCCAAACAATCCCTCTCCTTGGCCTTTTCCTCCCTCCTGGTTGCTCACCTACCAGTCTTTCCATAACAGCTTCTCCTTTCCCTTTCATTAAACCCACTTCTGCTGCACCTCTCTCTGCTTTCACCCACTCACCCTTTGTCCTATTGCCCCACACCATCCTTTGAAGCTTACTGTATAAAAGACACATGTATGGCCCTGCGGGCATCAAAGGGCAAAAGCAGCACATCAAGTCCTGGAGGAACTCAGAATCTAATTGGAAACTCAAGGTACTCACACACACAGCATGCTGGTAAATTGGCTCTCGGAGAGGGAAAAATCTTTGATGTATAACTTGGCCAATTTCCATGCTGTAAAATATTCCCACCATGGCCAGGACCAACATGGTGTCACCCAGCCAAGAGTGGGATAAAGGCACAGAAACTGGCTTCAGGTCACAACTACATAGCTGTATGCATGTGAAAAGCTAAAATACACATATGTGTGTATGTGTGTGCATATACACATGTGTCCATAAATAGCTATTTATTCTAGCTTTTCAGGTACATTCAGTCAGACAGACAGACAGACAGACAGATAGGAGCAGATATTTAGGATCAGTGAGTCATGTTGTCATCATCATCATCAGTAGTAGTATTTACTGAGCATTACCATGTGTCCAGGGCTGAGTTCAATGTACTATTTCACCACACACTCCTAGGAAGAGGTATCATCAGTACCATTATCTTACAATCTTACTTTTGCAAAGCTGGAATCTGGGAGAGGGAGGTCATTGTCCCTCTGTTATTCGGTGCAGTAAATGATAAAGCCACCTGATTGCAGAGCCCAGGATCTGACAACTGCCCCCTCCCCCTCATTCCTGGCAGAAAGCGGGGCCTCAGGGCTTGTGCAGTGGATTCCGAGGGTGATCCAGTCAGGCGTCCAGGGAGGCAGATGTGAGCTCCTGTGAGCCGTGTGACCACACAGCTCTCCTACCATACACTCCCCTCCTCCAGGATACCCAAAGTTGCCCCTTGAATTCTATATAACGGTCCATTTATTTTCTCCTCTTTCCTACCAAAATCCTCCTTGTCTTTTTTATTTGATTTTATTTGTAACTATAGCTTTCTTATGCCTATTTTTTAAATAATTTTTTCCCAAATCTTGTTTTCACTTTTCTCCATGTTCATTATCACTCATGATCCTTCATGATGGAAACGGGAGGGAAGGGAGCTGTAAAGCTGGAAGGAGGGGATCTATGTGAAGCAGCAGGGAGAGGCCCAGGCCGGCCAGGCTAGGCTGTGTCCCCAGGATGAGCTGCTGTTCTGCAGGCACACACATGACTGCAATGGAAGTGTTGGTGGAGGAATTTTGTGCTAATTCTCCCCTTCCTTGGCCCTGAGATGCCTGAATCTAGTTCCACAACAGGAGGACTTGAGAAAATTGGACAGAACTCAGCAGAACACCATAAAAATGATTTTAAAATTGAAAAATGAGACCAGCAATGGAAAGTTAACACCCCGAGAATCTTCCTATGGATACAGAAGGGAGAATAAAAAAATAACTCTTGACATCTTATCCTGCCAGAGAGACTTGGTCAAAGAGAGGAGACCTGTTCAAGTACTATGTTAGAAGTAAACTATGAGGTGACTGCTAAAACTGTGGGATGTGATAAAGGAAAATGATGATTTTGACAGTCTCCAGCCCGGATCATTGGGGGAAAATGATGCCACCCTTAGATGAGACAGAAGGAGCCACAAAAAGATATATTTTCTTGGTTGGAAGAAAAATGTTAAGCTTAATTTGGGGCCTCCACTAAGATAGCAGAAATCCCAATTGATAACTCCAAAGAGAAGTACAGGAAATAGAGATTTTGAAGCACTAAGGGCAAATTGTATCTCCATGGAAGACTTGAACTCGGAATGAGGGGCCTGGTTCCTCTCAAGACGCAGTACTTGAATAGTAGGGGCTGCTGAGGGAGAAGGTATTCATCAAGTGGAGGAGCCATCATCTCCAGGCTGCTCCAGAGTCTACCAAGGAGCTCTTCTCCAGGAAAGGCCATCGAAGACAGCAATTTGGAAGAAATGGAAGAGGAAGTACGGCTGTAGAAAAGAAAAAGACAAAGAAATGTGAATGAAAGTCCTGCGAAGGAAGATGTAGAAAAAGGTAAGAAGAGGAGAGGCCGCCCTCCAGCTGAGAATCTGTCCTCAAATCCCTTCAAACTGACAAAACATGAACGCCATCACTGATACTGTGATCAACTACAAAGATAGTTCAGGGTGGCAGCTCAGTGAAGTCTTCGTTCAATTACCTTCCAAGGAAGAGTTACCAGAATACTATGAATTAATTAGGAAGCCAGTGGATTTCAAAAAAAAAAAATAATGGAAAGAATTTATAATCATAAGTCCTGGAGCCTGGGCGACCTGGAGAAAGATGTTGTGCTTCTCTGCCACAACGCTCAGACGTTCAGCTTGAAGGGATCCTACAGCTATGAAGACTCCATTGTCTTATAGTTAGTGTTTAAGAGTGCACAGCAGAGGGCCAGGGATTTAGCTCAGTGGTTCCACTACCTACCTGCAAGCACAAGGGCCCAAGTTCAATCCCTGGTATAAAAAAAAAAAAAAGAGTGTGCAGCAAAAAGTAAGAAAGTGAGGAGGAAAGAAATGAAGAAGAGGAAGAAGAACAGGAGTCTGAGTCTGAGGCAAAATCTGTTAAGGTGAAAATCAAACTCAATAAAACGATGAGAAAGGCCAGGACAAAGGGAAAGGCAAGAAAAGGCCAAATCAAGGAAAATCAAAGCCTGTAGTGAATGATTGTGACAGTGACAAAGAACAGGATGAAAACAGTCAGAAGCAAGTGGGGCCGATGATGAGTGATCGTGTGGACATTTTATCCATGGTAGAATTGAATACTTTCCTCTCCTCTCTCATTTCTACCCAGTAAGTTTACCTGTCACTTGGGCCCAGGGTTCTTTCTGTGCCCTCCTCATCATCTTATAAACTAGCTCTAGAATAGTGCCAGACAAACATATGATATCATGGAGTAAAAACCATATGCAAATATTTGTGACATTATGTGACCTAATGGGCCCCAAAGATTCAAAGATTAAAACAAAAGCTTTTGATGGAAAATGAGGGTGAATAATATATTTCTATTGGGCGAGTCTAATTTGGTAACTGTTTGTACGTGGTTTCATCACCTTTTCAGATGAGATGTTTGTATTTTGTAGCACTGGTAATCAGGAGAAGCCATTAAAAGCCACTGGCTATTTTAATTTTCATCAGGCAATTTTCGAGATTTTTATTTGCTCCGTTTTTTTTTTTTACACTGTGGTACATATAAGCAACTTGAATAAGTGATAAATGTATAGTAGTTAGATTTCACCTACATATACATTTTTCCACATTATGCTCTATGATCTGAAAAACTTTTTGAATTGTAGAAGATTTATGTCTACAGTAAACATTGCTTAATGTTTTTGATCTTGGTTTTTTAAAAGTTTTGTTGAAAATGCTATTGAATATTGCAATCTATATAGTGTACTGGATAGCTTCTTTTGTCCACCTGATTTCCTGTGTTACCAATGTGTATTGTCTCCTCCCTAACATGTACTTAATCTTTGCTTTCTTTGGACATTGTCTTTGCTTGCAAGTCATAAGCCTGAGGCAAATAAAATTCCAGTAATTTTTTTAAAAAATAGCTCTCCAAAGTCAGGAATGAGGAACTAATCTTCCTTTGGTAGTTGCTGGGTCCTGCATTTGCCACTTTATTATCTACATTATCTTAAATAACTTGCAGCAGCCCTTCTAAGAAGGCCTTATTAGTCTCTGCACTGTCAGACAGCACCATAACATCCACAGGTTTGGCCCCTTGTTGCAGACCTTCTGGAGTCACAAAGCAAATTCCTGTCCCACAGAGCTCTAAGCCCACACCTCTTCCTCCGTAAGATCCACTTCCTACCAAGGCAACGGTTTCATACCATGGCACCATTGATATTTGGGGTCAGATAATTCTTTGGGAACTGTCCTGCACACTAGGATATTTAACAGCATCCTTGGCCTCCACCCTCCAGATGCAAGTAGCATCTGTAACCTTCACCAGCCATGACAACCAAAAGTGTCTCTGGACATGGCCAAATGTCCTCCAGGGACAAATCCCTTGTAATTAAGAAGCAGAGGTTTGTATCATATCTACTACCCATCTGGTCTCCATTTCATTAAAGGATTTCTTTTAGTTATTTCTAATTGGTCAGGAATTACATAAAAATGTACTGACCACATATGCTATAAACTTTGGCTCATTTTACCATATTATGGGCTTCCCAAAAGTTGGAGAATAAGTCGGGTGGGGTGGTGCACACCTGTGATCCCAGTACTTGGGAGGTTGAGGCAGGAGGATCACCATGAGTTCCAGAACCTACATAGTGAGTTCAAGGCCAGCCTGAACTACATAGCAAGACCCTGTCTCAAAATAAAAAAGCAAACATTTGGTAAGCTATTAGTTCAGACTGAGTATCATTCTAAGGGCTTAATATTATTAATGCATTTAATCCTCACAGTGGTTATGAGACTGTTAAACCAATTTTTGCCAAGTCGAATATCAGTTCTTTAACCCTTCAGAACAGATCCAATCACCACAAAGGTGGTTCCAGCCAAGAATAGAACTTTATTTAGTGGCCAAAGAAGGACAAGACCCAGGAGTCAAACTCTCAGATCATTTTCCCACTCCCCCACACACGCACACACACACACAAGCAAGTGAAAGAGGTGAGTTCATGTGCTTTCACAGGATGGGAGGGGCAGAATATGTGAGGCTTTTCAAGGAAGCCATCACTGTGTCTCTAAGAATTTTGTTTGTCCTTTCTCCCTTGACCATGTTTGGCCAGTTCCAGGGGTTGTCATGGAAACTACAAACTTTCATGGCACTGGCAGGTGGGAAATTTATATGAAGAAGTGTTACTAAAACTGGAGAGCAATCAGCAGTCAAGAGGGCAGCCAAGTTAGTTTGAACCGGCCTGGCTCTGCTGGTCTAACGTCTTGTTATTCACAGAAGCTGACCATCATGACGTAAATCGAGCATATTTAGGGCATGTGCTGATCAGGCAGGGATTCTTGGATCAGGGATCAGGAAAGAGAAGCAAGGGAGAAGAGAAGGGAAAGGAGGCAAGAAAGAGGGGAGGGAATTTCCTGGTAACCAAGGGTAACAAAGTGGGCACTATGATTATTCCCATTTTACTAAGCTAAGAAAACTAAGGCAGAAAGGACTAAGGTTGCACAGCCAGAAAGCAGCAGGTTTGAGATTGGACCTGTACAGAGGACTGTTGAAGCCTGTACTCTCAGTTCCTAGCTGATCCTGCCCCTGACACCCAAAAGCCAACAATTTATTACCCTAGGTGGCACAAACAAGACCTTCTGTTCCAAAACAGTGGTCTTTGCCAGAATTAGTCCTGCACAGGGCGGGCTTAAAAAGTCTGTGTTCTGACAGCACCCAGAGCCCTTCTTCTAGCACACAGCCCAAAAAGAAGACACCAACACTCGAGGCCATCCCTGGGACAGTGGTTAGCAACATCTTTAGAAGAATCACCTGAGCAACTTCTATGAACTACGAACTCCCTGGGGATGCTGCTTCCTGCTCCCAGGAAGAATGCAGGAATCTACACTGCAAAACGCTGTCCAGTTCTGATGGATCTGATGAGGCAGCTCAAGGCACCCCCTCCGGAAATGTAGTCCTGGGAGCTGGGCCAAGGCCACCATAAAAGCCTCTAGGACTCAAGTGAGACATTAAATAGCTTCCATCCCTGTGCTCACTCCAGCTGGTACCGGTTCCCTGAGTCAGAGCTTGAGATCAGCAGAGTTGGATGGTTGATTAGTACTGCCTCATGGTGGTGCAGGAACGAGGTTAAGGAGATGCTGTTGTCCTAGATCAAGAGCCAACATCAGCTCCAGAGCCAATCCAGACTGCACAATATCAGCCTTCCAAAGCTTCAGGCAAGAAGCCTTAATTTAAAAGCTACACTCCTTTTGTTAGGCACTGGCTATGATTAGTGTGCACTGTGCAATTTTCCTTACAGTGGGTATTAAGATAAAAGCAAGACTAAAAACATGTTTTATTGATGGCAGCCATCCCAGACCTGCTGTTATATTTTCAGGGCCTCCTTCTCCAGCTTCCCACTGGTGCCCATGGCAAATGTCATCCTCCTACTGAGCACATGTTCAGTGTATTAGTCGGCTTTCCTATCACTGGGACAAAATACCCAACACTTCAAACTTAAAGGAGGAGCGGTTTGATTTGGCTCACAGTTCAGGAGATTCAGTCCATGGTCAGCTGGCTCCAAGGCAGGAACATCATGGCAGAAGGACCATGGTAAAACAAAGCTGCTTAGCTCATGGCAGTCAGGAAAAAGAATAAGGCAAAGAAAAGTACCAGAGAGGAAGGGGTGAGGGACCAGACTTAGACACACCTAGTGGGTCACTCCTCCATGACCCATGACAACACACCCAGATGTGTGGCTATGATCCCCTAGGTGGCTCTCAGGTCAGTCAAGATGACAATTAGATCAACCGTCACATTCAGCAGTGTATCACAGGGCCTGGGCTGTGCAGGTAGCCAGAACAGCCTTTCTGCTCCACTTTGCCCCTAGATGAGAATGACCCCAGCCAGAGGACCTAAACAAGAGGTAGGCAAAGCCCTCACAGACTGCCAGAAGATAAATGCCATGTGAAGCAGGAGCTGTGTCTTCATCTATCTTGTGCACTGCTGCCTGCCCCATCCCCAACAGCCAGCTGAAGGCCAGATGCATAAAAGATAAAAGGCATGAACTAATAACTGGAGAAGGAAAGACAGGCCTGACAGTCAATGTGACAAATGGAAAACAGGCCGAAATAGGCCTGGCCCCCAACCCTTGTGTAGAACGACTAACAAGCCCCCAATGAGGGCTGTCACCTGCAGCAGGAGACTTTGAGGATGTGGCCACACATAACTGTGCCAACTGAGGGACCTGACTTGAAGTCTCTGCTGGTTTGGTTTGGTTTGGTTTTGAGACTTTATGAGTGACTTTGGTGCTAGGGAAATGGATCAGAGAAGAGCATTTAAAACCAGTATGGGGAGACCCTGTGCTGTGCCCAGGACTTCACAGGAATTTCTTTATCTCGCCTTCTTGACAGTTCTGAGTGAGGAACTATTATCATCCCCATTTCACAGATTAGAAAATAAGGGCTGAGTCTGTTCCTCCATGAAGCCTCAACTGAACCCAGCTGACAGTTTAGCCCCTCCTGTCACTGCCCACATCGCCACAGCTCCAGCTGCTGGTGTCTCTCCATCTGTCTGGTGACAGTCATGCCTAACACATGCTCTTGGTTTCCTAGGTCCGCCATAGCAAAGTCACACAGACAGCGTGGCTTGAACAATAGAAATGGATCTTCTCATCATTCTGAAGGCTGGAGTCTGAGGTCAGGCCTTCAGCAGGGCGGCCTCTCTGCCACTTCCTCCCCCAGTCTCCACTTGGTCATCCCTGTGTGGATCTGCTTCCTAATCTCCTCTCCCATCAGAGATCAGTGCTGGCTCTAAGGATCTCAGATTGACTGAATCACCACCTTAAAGACCTTCTCTCCAAGTACAGTTGCATTCTGAGGCACTGATTGCTAGGACTTGAATTCTGGGGAGACACCATTCAGCCCATCTCACCTGTGACTCATGGTTCACAGTCCACAGGACAGAGTCACATTCGCATCGGTGCCTCCTCCTCTAGCTCTACAATAAACATAGCAGTAAGAAAAGTCGACATCATCACCATCGTTGTTGTTATAATTATCTTCTGATGGCCTGGCTTAGAAAGCTTACAGCTTTGCCCAGGGAATCCAGGAAGCCAGGGCTGCAGCCCAGGGCCTTCTGACCTCCCATTCTCTCCTCTTTGTGAGGCACAGTGACAGAATGGTGTCACTGGAGCTCCCAAATCCTACAAGTTAGTAAGCAGGCCCCAGAACGTCCTCACTTCTGGGCCAGTATCCACATGGGAACCCTGCAGGGATGCCGAAGCAGCCCTCACAGTCATGTGGCTGTTCTGAGACCCAGCTCAGGGGTGGGGGGTTTCCTCACCTGTGTGTGCAAACACCTGAGGAGAGGGTGACCTGAGGACTCCAGGAGGTGACAGTACACGGTCGGGCCCCCTGCCTGCCCCAAGTGGGGACTCTCCTTCTCTTTCCCATACACTGGAACTACTCCCCTGTAACTCAGCAGCCTCGCTCAGCCTGGGGACAATTAGCCCATCCCAGCGTGGGAAGCTTCCTCCACACCCAACAGACTGCCCAACACACCTGAGACAACAGCACCAGCTGTAACTACCGAAGGCGAGAGGAAAGAGGGTGGGTCTGAGGGCCCCACTCCCCAGCCCTTGCAGGCACCCCTGAATCTGAACCTAGGGTCCCTCCTGGCCTACAGGTCACTGCTGCCTAGCCTTGAGCTTTGCATTAGGCCCAGCGAGAGGCCAGAGCCAGAAGCGCCATGCTGGAGCCTCGGACTATTCTGCAAAACACCCCTGTCCTCCTGCAGCCTGGAATCCTCGCTCTACATTGAAAGCTGTCTCCAAGCATGGCAGAGACACGGGGTGACCTCCTCTCCCCCAGGCCAGCTAGGCGTACTTCCTTCCAGCAGCCCAGGCCTCCTGGGGGCCTCTGTGTTTGTGCCCTGACCCGTGGCCAGGGCCTGCCTTCTCTCCCCAGCCTGTGACCCTACCTCCCAAGATGCTGCCGTGTGTCTGTTGATTTTTCTTCTTCCTGTCTTCTTGCATTTTCTCCTTCATACCCAGCTGTAAATGGCATTTACAGAGCAAGGAGAGAGGTTCTGAACCACAGGTATGTTTCCTGTCTCTGCCGGGCAGATGCCTGCGGTGTGTCTGTCCCAGCCAGCAGAGAGGACATGTCCTCAGGGTGTGGCCAGAGGAAAACCAGCCTCCTTCATGGCTGTGTGCCCCCGGGCCAGAGCTCTCCCTCCATCTCTCAACATCTGACTTCCGGAAGGCTCTCTGCCGTCAGGGCTCCTGCGGGGCCTGGGGCAGCTAGGAGGTATGGGATCCACAAAATCTTGCACCTGGGGAGTCAGTCCTGGGTTCAGGTCCTGCACGGTGATTGCTTACTTGTGTTAATTTCCCTCCTCTGGGAAAAGGGGACACTACATAAGGGAAGACAGGGCAGGACAGCCACCCAGCCTGGCACGGCTGTTGTGGGCTGAGGTGGCAGAGCCTGTGGACAGGTCTGGCGCCTGGTGGGCACCCCGGAATGCCAGTGCCTTCCCAGACCTACAGCCCATGCTGTGACCACAAGGAAAAGTACCAGGAAGCCTGTCACATGTGCCCACGCGTGACCTGCCATTCCCAAACAGAAAAGGAAAGGAAGCGCCATGCTGGTCCACATCAGCCTTTTATACCCTGAATTTCTATTTCTTTTTTTTCTAAATCATATTGTCATATATCAGGTTGAAAAATAAGATCTTCTGATTAACAAAAACATGGATTTATGTGAAAGAGAAAATTCTGTGCCGATGCTAAGAAATTTCTACTGCAAGGATTTGAAGGACCTGTAGAGTCACCGGGGTCCTCACGCTCTTGAGGAAAACTGGGCTAATTTCCCTCTTACGTCACCAGGTGAAGGACACTTGTGTCATTGTGGCTGCTGGCCTGAGATCAAGGTAGACAGGTGCATGCGTACAGTATCCCCATCTCCCACAGCCCCTCCATCCCCAGTCCTGCTCAGGACCAAATGAGGATCTAACCATGGCAAGGAAGAAAGCTGCTTCTCCCTGGTGGGCCTCGGAGCTAAACCCCCAAGCCACCCCAGATCGACAGAGACAGCCCAGCCTGGCCTCTCCAGCAGCACAGAGCTCCAGACAGGAGTGAGGCCCCCACATTCTCCTGGAGAATGTCACTGAGCAGCTGTGCTGGGCCTCCCTCCAGCAAGCCTACAGCAGAGCTGGCCAGGCGAGCTCCAGGGGCAGCTGCTGGGGAGGAAGTGGGTCAGAGATAAGGTACAGGTATGAGTTTGATTTTTTTCATTAAATCCTCTGAATTTTAAAGGTAATGCTTTACACAAAATTTAGGTTTCCATTGTGAAAAATCTACAGAGTAGAAAATCAAGAACATTTGTAAAAGCTATGATCACACACTAAGAGCGACCATGGTGAATGATTGAACCCTCTCCTCCCTCTTCCACCTCTGACTTTTGTTCACCAGTGGGTGTGTCCTGTTGTACACCAGCTTTGCATACTGACTCTGGAGCCTAACATATAAGGTCATAAGCCCAAGGAAGTGGTACTGACATTCCTCAATTCTACTGATGAAACTACTTGGGCTCTAAATATTTAGCCAAGGTTATAGAGGTCAAGAACCACTAACATTATATCCACCAGCTTGTGAAGGTGACATCTGCCTCTGAAAAGCAACCACAAAATAATAATAATAATAGAAATATTAATGCTCAGATGTCTGTACTAGTCACCTTTCCATTGCTGAGACAAAATATCCGACACCTATAACTTAAAGGAGGAAAGGTTTGTTTTTGGCTCTCAGTTTCAGAAGTTTTAGTGCACGGTTGTCTGGGTCTAAGGCAGAAATACCATTGTGGAAGGTATGGCAGAGGAAAGCTGCTCAGGTCGTGGCATCCATGAAGCAGAGATCAGGGAAGAGACCGAGAACAAGGGAACAAGGACTAGAAATAGTGCCCAAGGCCACAGCTCCCAGGATCCACTTCCTCCAATGAGGCCCCACCTGCTCTTAGGCCACTGGGCTATGAACACAGCATGAGTTAACCCACTGATACAGTGGTGCCCTCACAATCTGCACCTCCCCAGGAGTGTCCTAAACTCCAGTCAGGCTGACAATCAAGATTGACCAGCACACCTTAAACAGTGCTTTATTCCACGAGAAGAGCTTTGATGATTGTTATTTCTTCCAGTCCTTCAAACACCCCTGCTTGATAAGTGAGATGGTTGCGGTATTCCTATTTTACCAACAAGGCTCCAGAAACTAATGACTCAACCAAAAGAGATAGAGGCAGGGGCAAAGCAAACACAGGCTTCCCCCTTGAACTCCACCACCACCTTCTCGGGTTGTCATGTGCACCCGAAGAGCTTAGACAAGACAAAGAATAAGGGACAAGGATGGAAGATGGTGCACACAGTAGCCAAGAGAACAGTTCTCAAAACTGAAAACCAGGACTATGGAAAATGCCTCTTCCAATTCCGCCTCTGGTACAATGTCGACTCTGAGGTCTCCACAGCAACATTCTCTGTGGATCCTGAGCCACACGCATCCAGAATACAAGGCAGTCCGCCTTGGGCCAAACATGCCACTCCAAAGCCATTTCTCTGCTGATTTATCATGGGTCGGGACCCTAATCAAGCTGCAATTCAATTTAACCATGGGTGATTTCAGCAGTGCTCTGAGCTGCCATTTAAATGCAGGGGAATTGACTTCAGAAATAACAGTTTTAGGGTATTCTCTACCCACACCGAGCGGTAGCTGAAGTTTACATGGCACACCTGGCAATGAATTGTGGCTTCATGGACACACCTGATTCCGTCATCAAAAGGGGACTCTGCAAGGAGAGAAACATGTCCTGTTCAATCACAGAGAAGGCCACCCACGTGGAAGTGCTCAGCAAGCATTTGCTGGTAGCACCAGGAAGGAGGCAGCACCCCTCACTCATGAATTAGAAAACACAGAGACCCCAAAAGGCCCAAAGAGGTGGGAGGTCCTGACACAAGCAGACCCCAAAAACAGAGCAACGGTGTCTCTGGACTCTCCCTCTCTCTCTCTCTCTCCCCCCTCCCCTTCTTTGTCTCTCATAGGCACAGAGGAAAGAATTATGTTTGCAGTGTTTTCACAGAACTTTCAAGTTTGAATCTGGGATTCCTAGCAGGCTCCATCTGCTTCCAGAACTGTGTGCAAACAGTAACATCCACCACTCAGAAAACCAAGAACATAAAACATTTTTATTTCTCCTGACCAGAAAAGCCATATGATCCAGAATGTGTGAAAGAAAGTCAAAAAAAGAAAGGGGAACAGATTGTCGGCCCTAGTTATAGTCCACAAGGAGCCCCTCACAGCCAAACAGCATGGTCCAGTTGTGTGTAAACAAGCCTGAGCATATGCCTCTCCCCCAGCAATGCGGCTTTCTGAAAAACCGTACTTTACAGAGACCTGGGTGGGAACCCTGGCTCTCCAGCTTTCTTCTGTGTGAGCTAGGGCACATTGCTTAACTTCTCTGTTAATCCCCTCCACTGTTCATCAGGACTAATAATTCTACTGCATAGGCACAAGGTAGGGACCGAATCCACCTAAAGCCTTTAGCATGGTCCCTGCCTTACAAGCACCCAGTGGCAATGATACAGATGGTGGTGGTGGTAAAGAGGAAGGTTTTGGAAGTGGTGCTGGTAGTGGTGGTGGAGACAGCAGCAATGAGGGCAGTGGTGGCAATGGGCTTCGAGGTGGTGGTGGCAGTTGGATGTGTCATTGTGCTAATGATCCTGGCGGTGCTAGGAACAATAGAAGAGGTGGTTAAGATAGTGCTGGTGGAAGTGGCAGTGGCCATAAACAGTGGCTTGTTTTCGGCGATTAATGTAGAGTGTCTATTTGAATGCCTTGGGATTCACCCAGAAGGTTGTTGGAGCATCTTTCTAGGTGTGCCTGGGTGGGTCATGGAGGCATGGGCGTGGCATCTATGTCTGGCTCCTTGCCCCTTGCTCTGGTGTTGTTCCCCTGCTCTGCTTCTAGGCTGATATAAACTATGCAAATTTGCTCTGCCGCACCCTTCTTCCATGATATTTCTGCCTTAGAGTCAGTTGACCATAGACTGAATCCCCCAAAATCATGACCCAAATAAAACCTCTACTGCATATTGTGAGTGTTGAGGATTGTGTTGAGCAATGAGAAAGCTGACTAATACATTGTTCATTCCTTTTATTTCTACAGTTTTCTTATACTTTTGGAAAACCATCCCTATCAGTGACAAAGTATTCTTGCATTTCTCCCTACAGGACTTTCAGAGTCACCACTGTGCATCCTAATTTCTTCAGCCTAATTCAGATAGTAGCTGGGTATGAGTTTGTCATAGTTTATATCAAGAATGTCCCTCAAAGGCTTCATGCATGCATAGGTGGGGCTTTCAGAAGAGGACTGATCCATGAGGATGCTATAGCTGACTTGCTGTTAGGAGGTGGAGCCTGGTCAGGGGAGACAGGTCACTGGGGCATGACTGGAAGAGTGTATCTTTCTCCCTGGCTCCTCCTTTCACTCTTTGCTTCCTGGCCACCATGAAGGGAGCAGCTTTTCTGCACTATGCCCCTCTGCCACACTGGCCTGCCATGGAGCCAGTGGACTCCACTAGAGACTAAAAACGTGAGCCAAAGTAAGCCTCTCCTCCTGTAAGCTGTGGGTGTTGGATATTGTGTCCCAGTGACAAGAAAGTGACTGAGACATAGTTGCTTCCACTCAGCCAACGTGGAGCCAGGTGGAGCTTGGGCCTGGGAGTGTCCTGGGGGACCAGACACATACATTCTCTCACCTTTCTCTTGTCTCTTCCCCTTCCTGACTCCAAAAAGTCCTGATTTCATGGTTGAGATCTCACATTAGAGCATCCCAAAGTGAACAAGCAAAATACAAATTTTCTCCTTAACACAAGCCAAGATCTTCCTCCCACCTTCCCCCTATTATCATGATGAGTTCCTCAATATTCAGAGAACAAACTCTAAAACAAGGTGAACTACATAATTGTGATTTCAAATTGGACTTGGAATGGAAGTATGAAGAATTGAACAACAAAATTTAAGACAACATTGACCTAGAACTCATTTCATCTTTAAGTAATAGAAGGTTCTACAGAAGTAGAAGGATGTTCCCTTTGAGTTCTGCAGAAAACACATTGTCTGGGAAGGTTTTAGTATGCAGCTGTAAGTGGAGGGAACATGGGAGCTGGACCAGAGCCCTGGGTTCAGGTCCAGATCCTTTACATAACTCATTCCAAGTCTTCACACCTCAGTTTGCACACTAGCAAATTGGGGATCATTACCCCAGCAGGGTGAAGGAGTTGATTTTGAAATGGTGAGAAGCTCTGCAGATAGGAGCTTTTTAACTTTTCTAGTCCATTTGAACATCTTTGCAAAACAACCAAGCTTTCATCTTTCAAGCAAGGTTGTGGCTCCCAGATGTCCCTGTGGTATGTCTATGTTCCTCTTTTGGCATTTTCTTAACCCCCTTCCTGAACACCTGAGTTGCAATAAAGCCTTGAAAAAGGGTCCAAAGAACCCAAAGTGTTGCACTGAGTTTTGGCCTGTGATCCATGCCATTAACCAAAGCCCATGGTGTATTGAGGCCAGAAAACCTTTTCAGTGTAATTTGTATGTACGTACAAGGGGGTGATCAAACTATATAGTAAATGTTTACATTTTTAAAATATGATTACAGTAGCAGACATGTTGTCAAAATTCCCTTCAAAATATTCCTTCTTGTTTTGAACACACTTATCCCATCATTCTTGGGCCTTTCTGAAGCAGCTCTGGAAGTCTTCTTTCATAAGTGTCTTTACCTATGACCAAAAATACAGTGAATGCTGTTGTCAAGTGCCATCCAATGGAAATGTAGGCTTGTACAATCATTATTGTGTGTCCTCATACACTTTATTCATCAGATCTGGCACCATGTGACTTGTGGCTTTTCCTCAAAGTCAAGATGATAGCAAAAGGTAAATGCTTTAAATGATTCAAGATGTCAAGGTAGCCACAACAGCACAACTAAAGACACTCAATGAAAGAGGACTTCCAGAACTGCTTCAGAAAGTGGAAAGAATGAAGGGATAAGTATATTAAGGGGATTCGTAGTGAAGTGTTGTTTACTATAATAATTTTTTTTAATTTAAACATTTACCATATATTTTAGTTACTTTTCTCATAGCTGAGACAAAATACCCAACACCCACAAGTTAAGGGAGGAAAGGTTCATTTAGCTCACAGTTTATGGATGTTTCAGTCCATAATCAGCTGGCTCCAAGGCAGGGTGGACAGCAGACAGGCATTGCAGAAGAGAAACTGTTCATGGCAGGCAGGAGGTAGCAAAGCAACAAGAGACGACCACAGCTCTTTCTATTCCTTATATCTCATCCAGGCTACTTAGGGCAGGTAGCACTCACACCCATAATCCTAGTGCCCTTGATCCTAGCATTATACTATGAATCAATTCCAACATCACACACTCTAGATCCAGCCACCTCTGAAAAAGCCCCACCTATGACCACATGAGGCTTTGGGGAGTCTTCTAAACACAAGCCATAACACTGTACATTTTGATCACCACTGTGGGTGTGTCCCTACTCTTAGCAATCTTCTTGGAGAACTTCCCAACACACCAGGGACGTTTTATCTACTTGGCCTCTTCTAGTAATCCCATTCCCACCAGCCTGGGAATTTTAACAGGATAGGATGATTACTTTCCCCATCCCAAAATTCAACTGAGTTTCCCTTTTCCAGGCAGCCTTTCCCTAATACTATCTCTACTCCAACCCCTCTAAATGCCCCAAAGTAATATGGGGAAAAGTCTGGAGATGACTCTTACCCTGTACTGGAATCACAAGTTGAATGATAAGCTACTTGGTAGCAAAGGTTGTACTTTCTCTTCTTATTCACATCTCCAATCCAAACCCAGGGACATTGGTATGAACCAACTAATTGATATCAAATGCTCATTTGGTATTTATTCTCTCTGAGTTCTAGCATCCCAGGTGACAATTATAGCAATGGAGAAATATCCCAAAACAAAGGTGAACATTTTTCTTGGAATTATTTTAGATGAGAATTTGAGAAATCAGTGGTAAGAAAGTTATAGGTCAGAAAAGTGAGCTTCAAAAAGAACGCTTCAGGGTCTCCTAAGGATTGCAGCTGACACAGGGGCTCAGAGTGGCAGTGACTTTCCCCAGAAAAGGTAGGCCCAGATGCTGTGGAGCCAGCCTGGCTACAAGACACTCGGTTTTCTTCTTGGACTCAGGGATGACTTCTGACATGGAGAGAGCTGCAGAATCCACAACAGTGTAATGGGCCACTCCTCCATCACCCCATCTGCAGTTCATCATTTCTGAAAACACTGCAAAGGCATTGGAGAAGCCAGTTGCAAATGAAGAGATGCAAATGGTGTAAGCATATATAAAAGGATGCACTGTTTCCATGATCATTTTAAAAGCAAATTAAAATAAGGAGACATTTTCTCCCAATAAAATTGTAACTGATAATATATTTCATCAGTTTTGGAAAATATACAAATAAGTGAGCACATTTGTCTACTGCATGGGGGAATGTAAAATGGTAACTTTCTGAAAAATTACTAAAAATTTTGAGTCAAAATCTGCAAAACACAGGGCTGGGGATTTAGCTCAGTGGCACCATGCCTGCCTCGAAAGCACAAGGTCCTGAGTTTGATCCCCAGTACCAAAAAAATCTGCAAAACATAGGCCAGGGACATAGCTCAGCAGCACACTGTCTGCTTGGCAAGTGCAAGGCCCTGAGTTCAATTCCTGGTACCAAAGAAAATCTACAAACATACCCGTTCTTTGATTCAGCAATTCCCCTATTATCCCACTATCTAAGGAAATGATCAATGATTATTTTGTGATATATATATATATACATGCAAGCGTCTATATAGCTGCATTGTTTAAATGGGAAAAATCTAGAAACAATAGAGTTGAACAATATAAGCATAAGATTGTAACAATATGTACATATGATTAAAAATTATACATATTAGTGCTTGCTTCGGCAGCACGTATACTAAAAATTATACATATGAATAGAATGCAGCTCTGAGAGAAAACAAATTGCCATAACTTTTCTTGGATTAAAAAAATATTTTTGGACAAAATGCAAAAAAGGTTGGATACAGTATTTTTTGTAATACAGATCAACAAGGGAGAAGAATTTCATTCTTTTTAGACTAATAACATTTTTATTAATTGGTGTTCAAAGTCAGTTTTCCTTATCATCAAATTGATTTCAAATGTTTACCTGTAAAAAAAAAAGTCACAGCTCCAGTAAAAGGAGACAACAGGCCAGCTTGTTCCTGTAGTTTACAGATGCCTACAATAAAAGAACACTTGCTAACATGGAAGAATATTCATGAGATACTGTTTTGCAGATACTAAAATAGGATGAGCAGGGTGCATGGCGATCCTTACTGTAATTCACCAAATATTTCCAGATTTCTGACTTTTCAGGCACTGCACTTCCCAGCTCCTGGTGATTTCATGGGTCCATGTCACCAGTCCTGCTCAGTGGGTCTCAAGTGGAAATAATGCTCCACTCTGAGGCCACAGGCTGCCTTAGTCAGCTTCCCAGCCCTGTAACAAATACCTGAAATGATCAATTTAGGAAAAGAAAAGGTTGGTTTTGGAAGTGTCAGTCCATGGTTGGTTGAGCCAGGATGCAAAAGAGAGGAAGATGGAGCTGGACACTGATCAAAGGCCCCCCAGTGACCTGCAGACCCCGCCACTGTACGGACCAAGCCTTGAACACTGAAACCTTTGGGACACATCCCAGATCCAAGTTATAGGACAGGCACTTTGGGAAAGTATGGCCATTTCTTATAAAGTTAAATATCCCAGGTACTTCTAGGGTGTAGGTATGGGAGGAGTAGGTGGCTATATACAAGAGGGCAGCAGGAGGGAGTTGGGGTGCGGGGGTGATAGGACTGTTTTTATCTTGATCATGGTGTGGTCGCATGAGTCCATGCATTTGCCAAAACTCATAAAACTACACCAGCCAGGTGTGGTGCTGCATGCCTGTAATCCCAGCAACCAGGAGGCTGAGGCAGGAGGAGTGGGGAAAAGATGGTGCTCACAGCAGGCTCAGCACCCCAAGTTGAATGGATTGCTGAGCCCAGGTGGGCTGCATGGAGGTGACACAGGTGTCCTGCCAGCCCTTTCACCCAGCGGCCGTCCTCCCTGCCAGCATGTGCAGCCTGCAGGGCCAGCTCTGTGCTCTGCACATTAAATGAGACCAGCCAACATCTGCCACCAAGAAGCCCCAGGTGAATGGCTGCTGATGTCAGCTTTCCTCCTGCCCCTGACTCAGAGGTCCACGTCCCAGCCTGAGCCCTGGTTGCAGGTGGAAAGTAAAATAATCCACCAGTGGGTCTGAGGCCCCTATGTCCCAGCTGCTTCCTCACCCCTTACCCCTCACACCCCACAGCACTCAAGGCTGCGTGCTCTCAAGGACCAGCCTTGTGCACACAGCCAGACCCTCAGCAAGCTGCAAGCCTCAGTCCCAGGCTCCCAGGGAACTTGGCAACCAGCACAGGTGTTGTCACATCTGCTGAAAAATGAATGAATGGACCCCGCTGCAGAAAGGCAGGTCTGCCCACACCCTACCGAGGTCCCCAGTCGCGCGGAACACACGCCAAATCAGCCCGCTGAAGACAGGTCCTGAGTTGCACAGAACACGCTGAATCAGCCCGCAGCAGACAGGGAGTCTGCCCACACCCTACCGAGGTCCCCAGTCGCGCGGAACACACGCCAAATCAGCCCGCTGAAGACAGGTCCTGAGTTGCACAGAACACGCTGAATCAGCCCGCAGCAGAGAGGCAGGTCTGTGCACCCCCTACCGAGGTCCTGAGTCGCTCGGAAGATGCCTAATCACCCCTCTGAAGACAGGCCCCAACTGATTCCACACTACAAAGACACACAAGACACCAGACCACCAGACCAAGGTACTGAGTCCCACTGTTCCCGGCCCAGAGGTAGGGGCTTCTGAGCCATCCTCCCACTGCTCCTGGTCCAGAGGAAGGGGCTTCCCGGTCACCATCCCTCCGGCTGCTCCCAGCCCAGAGGAAAGGGCTTTTGGGCCACCTTCTGTCCCACTGCTCCGGGCCCAGAGGAAGGGGCTTCCCAGCCACCATCCCTCCGGCTGCTCCCAGCCCAGAGGAAAGGGCTTTTGGGCCACCTTCTGTCCCACTGCTCCTGGCCCAGAGGAGGGGACTTCCGGGCCACCATCCCTCCCACCATTCCGGCCCAGAGGGAGGGGCTTCTGAGCCACCATCCCACTGCTCCTGGTCCAGAGGAAGGGGTTTCCCGGCCACCATCCTTCCGGCTGCTCCCAGACCACAGGAAAGGACTTTTGGGTCACCAGCCCTACGGCTGCTCCCGGCCCCTGTGCCACCTCACCCAACTCAGAGGAGATAATCTGTGCAGGCGCTAAGAGCCCCCCGCCCCAGTCGAAATTAGAAAACAAGTAAATAAGTCTCAAAACCAGACTTTCAGATCACCTACAGCAACCCCAAAGGGAAATGAGATGGAAGACTCTGACACTCAACCACCTGGACCCACTGAACTGACAACAAAGGGGATCTGGAAAAAATGAAATCAGAAATAATTTCTCAGATAATAGGAGAAATTGTGCCCCTAGTGCAAGACATGAT
>NW_004624768.1:10681176-10701613 GCF_000247695.1 Heterocephalus glaber
CCAGTACCCGCCTATTATGATGATTTTGTACTTGGTGAGTGTCCTTATCTACTGCTGCCCTCTCTATAACTACTGCCTGACAGTCTGGCGGCTTCCAGCTCTGCTCGTTCCCTCCGTCCACTGGCTTCTTGGCCAATGTCTGCGTATCCGTGAGTATCCATGGCGATCGGGAAGGTAGCATTGAGCCCACAGGTGCATAGCTCATGGCTGCAGGCCAAGCTGCCTTCCGGACGCATGTGTCTCCCGAGGGCAGTGTGGCTTTGTCGGGAAGCTCAGAAGTCACAGCTGGGCCCAAGAGGTGACTAAGACATCTGCGATTCTTCTAGGCGAAGTCAGTATACAAGAAAGAGAATCCGGAAGAAAACCACAAGGGCTCTAATTCCCTAGAAATATCCTCTAACATTATGGTACTTGTAGTGTGAGTCATAGACCCATGCAAGCCTGAAATGCATTCTAACTGATTTGCAAACTAAGAATGAGAAGTTCAGGACCTGAAGAGCAATGTGGAATTGCCAGAAGCACAGATGGACCGAGCTGGCTCACTGAAGGAGGGTGGACTGGAGAGGGCATCTTGCAGCCCATGTGTGGAGACACCTGCGGCCCAGGCTGCAGCCCGCCGTGCGTGTCAGGACCACACATCTGTCCACCAAAGACTGCACAGTAAAACACAGTCTCCCAGCTCCGACGCTGAGACACTGAGACCGCTTTAGCATCGTCGCCCTCACCTCGTGATCTTCCTACCCCATGTGCACACTTTGGAAGACAGGACTTGAAACACATTCTTTATGCATATCTAGAAATGGTTAAAATGAGAAGCCTGTGTTATGCATATTTTACCAAAATATGAAAAATATCTTTGAACTGATTCCTCCTATTTCCATTGAAAGGGACCTACCTGCTGCTTTAGAAATAAGAAAGACTGAGCAGAATTATACACTTTAAAGGGGTGACTTTATGGCCTGTGAATTATATCTCCATGAAGCTGTCTTTAAAAGATTAGACGGATGGATAGATAGACAGATAGGTAGACAGGCCCACCCTAAATGTCTTTCTGTGTCAAAAAAAATCAAGGAGGTTAGGCACACGTGTGTTTGCTTCATCTGGGCTGGGTCATCTCCAGTTGCCAATTCCAGGTATCCCCCATGCTGCCTTGCACAGATGCATCACTCTGAATACCCTCGAAAGGATGTTAGAGGGCAGGAGGGCCTGGCATTAACCCCTCCCCGCCAGGCCACAGCCAGGTGGTGCTGCGCCATCCCCTACAGCTCACTCTAGCTCTGGCTGTTAACAGCCCCCTGCTACTTGCCCCAGGCTGCTTCTTGATTCCCATTTGATACACCAGCACCACTCACAGTCCACCGGGCCTCCCCCTAGATCCTCCCCACTACCTTCCTAAATGTCATGTGCCCTCCTGGGACCCTGATAGATACAGTGTACAGTTCACTCCAGGTCCCATCAGTCTTTCCCAAGACACATCGATTTTGTGCTGCCCCATTAAAAATGAAGTCTGTTCTCAGTGAGACACAAAATACTGGCTCATGAAACTAAGGGCAGATATGAAATAAAGAAAATGTTAGTTGTAGAATTATTGGATACCTTATTCTGGGTAAATTCACAAAGCTGTTTTAAATCTGCTGTTGTAGTCAGGGTTTGCAAGGGAGTAGATTTAATACAGGACAAATAATTTATAGGATTATTTTATAATAGTCACCCAAAAAGTCAAATGCAGAGGAGAGCAAGAGATCTGTGCACACATTAGAGACCCGAAGAATCCTGCCTTGGGCCTAGATCCCATGGCAATGTCCCACACAAGTCCAGCTAAAGGCCTAGAGCCCAAGGCAATGTCCTCCATGAGTCCAGCCAGACGCCTAGAGCCCACAGCAATGTCTCGTGCAAGTCCATATGAAGGGTCTGCTCCTGGAAGACCCAAAGGCCAGTGTTGGAAGCCAAAAAGTCTATACCAGCAGGGCGAAGGCTCTGTGCCACCAGGCTGAGGGATCTGCACTGGAGCCAGGAAGCTATGCTCACAGTGAAGATCAGAGCTCCCCCAAAGAGAGCAGCAGCCATTCCTGGTGACAGCAAAGATCCAAACTCCTCGGTCAATGAGAATGGCTGAGTTTGTATCAGGAAAACCAGCTGCAGCGAGCTTCTCCAGGAAAATGAACAGCATACACTCTCCCCCTACCCCACTCCAGTTCTTTTATGTCTTTGGCAACAATTCTCAGGTGGATCTTCCATGCCCAAACCATGCTCAGTTCAGCTGGGCATTCCAAGCTGATCCACCACATCTGCTGTTATTCAACCTCACTGATGGGGAACACAGTCTCCACCCAGCCTGGAAGTCTCGTGCCTGCCTGCTAGAAACGCCACATGGGAAGAGTATTTAGAAGAGAGTCCCAAAGGAAGCCTGAGTCTATCACGTCATTGCCAAGTTCATTCTTTTCAAACTGCCCAGAGTTCTTTCACCTTGATGTCCCTGAAGTGCCTGAGAACTCCACAGAGCCAAAGCCAGGACTGGGATTCCTCCCTTTCCTCACCTCCCCCAGGCAGCCCACTGTCAGACTTTCCTAAACAACTTCAATTCCACTGAATCCAAGGATTCAGATTTCGTTGGGGTTTGTGCGTACTGTAGATGCTTAGCAAGTGGCCCACAAGGGGGATGTGGATGGGCCGAGACTTCAATGTTTGACAATTTTTCATCTAATATCTTCACTGCCAAATGTTTTCCTGTAAAGTATATTTCATTTGCTTCATCTTAAAACTCAATATTATGTAACAAACCATGGTAACGCCAGTCCCATCCTCTGCAATGCGTTCAGTTGTCTGCAGTTGACCACTATCCAAAAATATTAAATGGAAAATTCCAGAAATAAACAATTCATAAGTTCTACATTGCACGCTGCTCTGAGCAGAATAACATCTATCTCCATCCTGCAGAGTCACAAATCATCCCTTTATCCAGAGTATCCAGGCTGCGCTACCCATGTGTAAGTCATCTAGTAGCCGGCCGGATGATCAAATCAAGTGTTGCAGTAACACAGTACTTGTGTTTAGTACCCTCATTTTAGAGAACAGTGGCCCTGGAATATAGGAGTAGTGACCCTGGCAATTTGAATAACCAAAGAGAAGCCATAAAATGCTTTGTTAAATAGCATTTCTCAACATCACCAAGAAAGTAAACATAGTACAAGATATTTTGAGAGCAAGAGAGAGATTCATGTATCTTTTAATTATAGTAAATTGTTACAATTATTCTATTTTATTATTATTTTACACTGTTACTCTCTTGTCTAATTTATAAATTAAACTTTATCATAGGTGTTATGGCTCTTATCTACATGTCCCCTCAAAGCCTCATGTGCTCATAGGTGGGGCTTTTGGGAAGTGGTTGGATCATAAGTGTGTGATGCTGGATTAGGGTGTATGAATATGGATTAAGGGTGTGTGATAGCTAAATTAGTCCACTGATTTGTTTAGCATAGTTCTGGATATGGATAATGGGAAGCCCCACCCTGGGTGTGGGGAGCACCAACCACCTGAATGGAATAAAACAGAAAGAGAGGCTGCTGCTTGGAGCTTCCTGCCTACCCTGCCATGGACTGTTTCTCCTCTGCCATGCCACTCTGCCTTGGAGACTGCTGGCTATGGATGAAAACCTCTACAAACTGTGAGAGAAAATAAGCCTTTCCTCCTTTACCTTGTGGGTGTTGGGTATTTTGTCCTAGCAACAAGAAAAGTAACTAAGAAAATAGGTGTCAATAATACAGAGAGGGGCCGGGGATTTAGCTTAATGGTTCCACCACCTGCCTCGCAAGTGCAAGGTCCCAAGTTTGATCCCTGGTACCAAAAATAAGACAAAATAATATATAGAGAGAAATGTAATCTATGTAGGGTTCAGTAGTATTCCAGGTTTCACACATCTTCTGGGGGTCTTGGAACTTATCCCCAGGAGATAAGAGGGGACTTTTCTCCTTACACCTCTCAATAAAGTGTCCCATACCCTGCATGACCTTGAGATGTACTCACAGACTCCTGTAGGTGAAACATCTCCTTATAATATTTACGCTGAAAACCGAACACCAGCTTAGATATGTAACTAAGGTGATGATGTTGTAGAGAATCCTCTTTCCAAGAATGTAGCTGCCTCAAAGAATTACTCTTTGTTTGGTCTAAAACTTTCCAAATGTCTTTCACCATTTGGAAAAAAATCCTTTCACCTTCAGCAATGCCTCTCGGTGTAGCTCAGCTGCTTGTGAACAGGTCCATATCTGAAGTCACTGTACCTTCAATAACCCTATGAATATCCACAAATGGACATATGTGACCTTTATTTCAAAAGATCCTAAGAGGTTAGAGTTTTGAAATTATTCAATTTAATATTGTCTTACTGGTCACAAATCCAAATTCATGCACCAAAACTCTTGCACTTTGTTGTGAAATTCAAAATACTTTCTGACAAAATATTTCCTATTATTTCTTCTTTAGATAACAGTGAGCCAGGATTACAAGTGGCACACACTTGTAATCCCAGCTGGAGTATAAACAGGTGTTTCAATACAAAGCCAGAGAAAGCAGAGGTGGATCTGGTGAGGTTGGCTTGCACTGTCCTGGATCACTGGCTGTCACTGTCACTACCACGTGGTTTCAGATGGATCTCAAGTGAAGTGAGCTGCATATCAATGGCCTTGGCCCCTGGGCCAGTGATGGGTAATTCATTCAGTCATTCAACAACCGCCTATGATGCCAACTCCTTGCCAGGAGCCAGGATAGACTCAAGACACAGACCTGCTGTCCTGGAGCCAACAGGAGCTGGCAGAAGACAGAAATCAGTGCTCAGCTAACCATGCTTCTGGGCCAAGGGCATAAAGGCTTCGGGGAACAATGAGCACCGAAGACAGAGCGACAATTGTTTTCCTGCCAGTGTCAAACTCCACATGACAAAAACCAGCAAAAGAAGGAAAAGACAGAAATTGTTACAATTTTTTTAAAAGCTCTACTTATGTGGTGACAGTTTACCACTGTGTCTCTTCTGGTTAACAGGATTTTGGCTGCAGTATTTTGACCCCTGCCACACAGCCATTTAACCAACCACCTCACTTGATTCACCCCGAATCCAGACCACTCTGAAGCTCAAGGGCTCATCAGGCACAGTGACTCTGGACTCTTGGACTCTGGCTGCAATGAGCTGTGACATGCTAGAGCCTGAGACAAATCTGGAGGAGGACGGTCTCCCCTCGGGCTCTCAGGGCCAAGCTACTGAGCACCAGAAACAGATGTTTTCATCAGAGTCTCAAGGAAATGAGAGGCGGAAATCTCAAAAACAGCAAAGAGAGGGAGGCAGAAAAAAAATCCAGGCCCAGGCAATCAGAGATGTCTGGATGATGATATCCCAGCAGGGTTTTCTCATTCGTGGTCCAAAAAAGAATCCTGATGCAAACTTAGCTGATAAATTTGGGGAGAAAATAGTTAAAGGAGGGGCTTCCCCCATGGCTTTTCAAAAGGAGGACAATCAAGCACATGGAGGCGAGAGTTCTGGAATCATCTCTCTCAGGCCTTAACGACACCCAAGCAGAATCTCTGCAGGGCACAGCTTGCTGAACGCCTGAGAACAAATCAGAGGTCAACCTGGATTCTGTCTTCTTGTCAGGGTGGGTGCAGCGTGGATGATTTTACCCCTAAAGCTGGCCCGGTGCCTCCATCCACCTCTACCTCCTCTCAAACAGTTCTCCCAAAGCCATTGATTTACTCACCATGAAACAACCCCACATACATTGTGAGCTCTGTCAGGAGAACACTCTGCTCACAACTCTTATTTAAGTTTTTCCTCAAATATTCCACCGTGTGTGTGTGTGTGTGTGTGTGTGTGTGTGTGTGTGTGTTTGTTTTAGAGTTTCTTTAACAGAGGCAATTTAACTGAAACTATGATTTCTCATTCTTGCTAGAGAGTTATTGACTAACTTGTGAGTCAAAAAGCTGATTCTCGCCAGCTCCTGCTTCCGGGGAACGTGCCCTCCCCATCTTTCTGCAGATCACAAACACAGGGCTGCTGTCCATCACAATCCAACTTTTTATCATAAATTCTGAGAGAAAGGTCTCGCCTGGGTGTCTCTGCTGCCCCAGCCTGTGTTCCCAGACAGTTCCCAGGCATCCCGGGCTACGCTCGTCTCCCCAAAGGCCAGCATCGCAGACCTGCCAACAGCTGAAAGTTATAAATAGGACGGCCTGGGACAGCGGAGGGAGGGGTGTCAAGAAACGAAGTCTAATAAGTACTCAGATGCAGCAGCCAAGAGAGCACTTTGGAAGGCCAGGGAAGAAAAATCCTGGTGCAGTGCTTCTAATCCCAAGGAGCCATCATAGGAACCCCATCCACCAAGCCTGAGGCCACAGACCGTCTGCCCGGCCAGGGGAAACTGAGGTATTGTTGAACTTGGGAATGAATGTCACTTCCCCAATTAGATTCTTACCCAGCTCTTGGGCCTTTGGGAAACTAAGCCTGGTCATCCAGGCCAAGAGGCTGATTTGGGGGCACAAGTGGTACCCCCAGAGCAAGGGCACGGCCGGAAGCCGGAAGTGTGGCTCGGTTCCTCCCACCACCCAGCCCATAGGGCACACCGCGGGTGGCCAGGTACCACCTGCTCATGCGCCAGCTCTGTCACTCGCCATTCAACCCCAGTGCCTGGTGCCTTCCTTGTCTCTCTATGTCCTTGCGTGGTGGGAGGGGCTGCTCACCGCTCTGATGGCACTGACCGCATTCATGGTGACTTTGTCCTCATAGCCTGATTGCCTCCCAAGAGCGGGGAAGAGGATTAACAACACAAATCAGGAAAGACATGGCATTCAAATACGACTCCTCTTGGCCTCCGCTCGCATCTTCTCCCCGGCACCTCGGGTGAACTCCTCCTCAGGAAGACACGCGATTGAAGACACCCCACTTGCGCGGCTTTCCTATGCTATGCATTAGGAATTTATGGCTTCAGGCTGGGGATTTAGCTCAGTGGTTCCACCACCTGCCTTGCAAGCAAAAGGTCCCAAGTTCGATCCCTAGTAAAAAAAAAAAAAAAAAAAGAATTTATGGCTCTTTGTTTATCCGTGGTGTCAGCTATTCCTCACCTAGAAGTATCTGCAGCTTGGGAATTAAGAGTAAGCCGTTCCTTTCTAAAACAGCTCAGGAAAGCCAGGCTGTGGAAGGAGAGGTATAAAACTGCAGAAGGGAAACAGCTCGCTCTGGGTCCTACTCACACTGTGTTCCAACTTTCCTGACATATCAGGGTCAGGCAGTTCTGGGTGACTGAGCTTTTCCACTCATGGGAATACGTGCTACCTCTTGTTTTGCTGCTGCTGCTGCTGCTGTTGTTGTTATTGTTGTTATTGTCATCATCGTCATTTTGGATTTTTTTTTAGACAGGGTCTCCCAAAGTCCCTAAATTACCTGAACTGGACTCAAACTTGGCAATCCTCCTGCCTCAGCCTCCCAGAGTGCTGGGATTACAGGCATGCACCAACACACTGGGCTTACGAGAATGATTGAGGGAGAGCAAACCCAGGCTGTGTCCAGTGGTTCTTCCGCTTGCACTGAGTGAGGCCTCCCATCAGCCCCTGGACTGGCTTGAACGCCTGTGCTCGGGGGTGAGGGGTAGGCTCAGGCTCACTACCCCTGGGATCCCCTAAGAGACGAGGACAGGAAGGTGGCTGCCTTGCCGGGCTCCCTGGAGAACAGAGCTTCATGGGACAGGCTGTTCCTCTCCAGGAGCAGAGACAGCCAAGAAAATCCTTGGCAGGGGCCCAGCTGGAGACAGCACCGTGGAGCCTCGAGACAAGGCTTTGGCAGTAGGGGCCATACGGCTCAGGGGCGGGCCTTCTCCAGGGAGCAGCTTCACCTGTCACTCAGTGGCCCCACACAGGTCACTTCTGCTGGTGGCACCCCCTCTCCACCCACACCCCACAGACACACCTGGGTGTCTGCCGAGACTGTGGCAGGAAAACCCAACACTCCACAGTCCTGCCTCTCTTCCTCTCTTTCCAAATCCCATGGTGCATCTGCCTGGGGGAAACAGGCCCAGGCCAGGGCCCAGCTAAGGGGTCGGAGACCTAGAGCCCGTGCTTGGCAGCCCCCCAGGAGGACCATGAAGGTCCCTCTGCAGGGCCACCTCACCCCACTTCCCACATATATACAGGCTGGCCAAAAAATACAGTGAGTGGGGCTAGGGATTTAGCTCAGTGGTTCCGCCACCTGCCTCGCAAGCGAAAGGTCCCAAGTTCAATCCCCAGTACCAAAAAAAACCCAGAAAATACAATGAGTGTTTACGTTTTTAAATTTTACTACAATAAAAGACACATTGCCCTTAATCCCCCTCAAAACATCTTCCCCACCACCAGCAGCACTATTGTTCTCACCACTTTTGAAGCAGTTCTGGAAGTCCCCTGTGGTGAGTGTCTTCATGACATGTGATCAAAAATATGGTGAAGGCTGCTGCCAAATGCCATGGCTAGAAAGGAAAGCTTGAAAAACATAGCAATGTGTCCTCCTCCACCTTATTCCCTGAGTCTGGCACTATGCAACTTCTGGCTCTTCCCCCAAATCTAAATGACCATGAAAAGTAAAAGTTAAAGTTTCAAATCAATTCAGGACATCAAGGCATCCATGAGAACATAACCAAATTCACTCAGGAAAGAGGACTCCCAGAACTGCTTCAGAAAGTGGCAAGAACGATGGGATAAGTGTGTTCAAAGTAAGGAGGGGTAGTTTGAGGGAGATTCATGGCAATGTGTCTCTTACTATAATAAACTTTTTAAACAGACATTCACTGTATTTCCTGATCATTCCTCACATCTTGGATCATACAGACAACCAGACAAACAAAAACCCATCGTTGCTGAGCGTTTAGGACTCACTGCTGGCCTGCTAAAATCTTCGGGGAAATGATACCAGATAGAAACCTTGCACGGTCGCTGGCTGTTAGGTAGAAGAGGCAAATGTATGTGGATTAAGAGGAAGTAAGAAGTTTCCACCCTTTCTCACTTCCTGCACCTAGATTTAGGGATAGAGTCAAATAATAGTGCAGCTGTCTTGAACTGTAGAGCACTGACTTTCAAGATACCAAAATACTTTACTTTTTATCCCTGACCCCTCCCTCTACCCACCTGCAAATCATCCACATGGTTTAATGGCACAGGCTCTGAAAGCCGACTGCTTAGGTCAGAATCCTGGTCTCACCATAGGTCGCCATGGGACCTTGCATAAAGTATTAACCTCTCTGAGCCACTGTTTCCCTTTCTTAGAAAACAAAATGAAATGCAAAGAAATGAAAAGAGCATAGCGCCCATCTCCATAAATGCGTTGATATAAATAAAGCCCTAGCCCAGTGCCCAGTGCAGTTAGCTGCTGCTGTGACAGACTGTGTGCCTGCTTGGGACCAGAAGTCAGCCACTGGAGGTCAGGCGCTGAGAAGGGCAGTAGGAGGGGCTGGCCCAGCAACATCAGCCCTGGCAAACCTGTCACATCGGTGACAGTGGTGCAGATATAGTGTGGGTTCGAGGGGGGAATTAGGAGTTTATGGGAGCCCATGAACTGGCACTACCCCCAGCTGAGACATGGCTGGACTCTGTGAGCCCCATGGTGAAAGCGCCAGGAGACAAGGAGCTGTCCCCATCAGACTCCACGGGTGTGCGGGGTTGCAGAGCTGCTCCAGATGTGTGACCGTGCACCAAGGGCGGTCTTGGTCCAGGGAGAGCAGAGCCCTAACCCTCTCAGGCTGGCGCTGCCGGGTCTGCCACAGAGGTAACTCAGCCAGCAGCTGGCCACCAGCTCCCTGCTGAGAGCAAGGGGAAGAGGAGCCTCAGTCCTCTTGGACTCCCTGCCTCCTGGACTCCAAGTTCCTGCACAGGCTCTGGCTGCCACCAGAATCTGTTTTCTGCATCTCATCGCCTCTGGGAGCCAGGGGTCCTGAAGCCCCTCCCTGGTGTGAGATGGAGGGCGAGTGAATTCAACATCAGGAGCAGCTGAGTGTTGAGACCCCACTGGGACAACCCTGGAAAGCCAGGCTGGGCAGTCCTGTCCATACTCAGAAGAAGGAGTTTGTGTCCCCTCTGGCCCTTCACCCACTTCCCTGGGGACAGACACTCACACCTCTCAGGGGAGGACCCTGAGTCCTTGGGACAGCAACCAACAGTCTCCTCCTCTCAGGAGCAAGGACTTTCGCAGGAATCCAGGGGCCACCGCCATGTGTCATTGTAAGTGAGCTTGGGGACTGGAGAACAATGCGAGGCAGAATCATGGTCCCTTGTGCGTCAGCTCAGGTGTCTGTGCTGTGAGTGAGAGGACCATCAGATGCCATGATGTGAGCGTCCTCTGTCCTCACAGGTCGCTGCCACAAGGGGCCCCAACAGCCACGGAATGAAGACAGCGCTGCATCACCGGGAGAGGAAAGGAACGCAGTGGGTCTCCCGCCCTGACCTGGAGGGGCTGCCGTCAAGGGAAGGGGAGGCAGCAGAGGCCAAGGGCCAGCAGTCCCAGCCTCTGGGGAGGAAGGCAGGTGGGCAGGTCTGGAGGGAATTTGAGGCCAAAATGTTACACTGGCTGAATTTTAATAACTCAGAGTACCCGGAACCCTCCAAACACAGGACACCTGTGCAGTTCAGTCACGTGACAGGAAGGACACAGCACGGCTGGCAAGAAGATCCGTGAATGGGGTGTGTTGGTCTTCCTGAGTTTTCAGTATTTTCCTCACTTTCCACAAGCATCTATTACTTTTTGATGCAACTGGGGATTGAAGCCAGGGCTTTTGTCCTGAGCTACATCCCCAACTTTTTTTTTATTTTGAAACAGTCTTGCTCAGTTGCCCAAACTGGGCTGGAACTTTCAGTCCTTCTGCCTCAGCTTCTCAGAGTGCTGGGCTTACAGGAGCACACCTAAATAGGACAAAAATTGAGATGGAAACCAACCTCTGTGGACTATATGTTTACCATTTAAGGAATGCTGGAAGGAGGTTGTGGTGTCTCACCTGGAGAAGATTTAGAGGAGATTTATCATCACAGATCTAAAGGAGTATCCTGTATCCTTTGTAACCGCCAACTCTGTGAACACAAACACATGCACTATAAATCATAATAATAATGTTTGGAAGAAAAGAAGGCTGATTCTATGACCTGCAAGATGACAGAAAAAAAGTCACTGGTTTCCAAACTTGGGGAGACAGATTTCTGTCCCACATGAGCACAACACATCTGTCATCACAGGATGAGACAGAATCAGCTGTCTGCCCACGTTCCCCGCTGGCTGAATTACTGACCCCTGAGGAGTGACCTCCATGGCCCATCCAACCACAGCATTTCAGGATTCCCTGGCTACCGGGGCTGACCTAGAGCTTATTATTCGTGCTGGTCAGCTTTGTGCCACTGTGACCAAACACCTGAGAAAATCAACCTATAAGAAGGAAAGGTTTGTTTCGGCTTATGGTTTCAGAGGTTTTGGTCCATGGTTGGCTGTTTCTGTTGTATTTGGTCTGTACCAAGGCAGCACATCATAGTGCAGAGCGCAAGACAGAGCACAGCTGCTCAGCTCGTGGTGCCAAGAAGTGAGGGAGAAGAGAGAAGGGCCAGGGTCCCAATACCTCCTTCAGAGATATGCCTTCTCCTGCCACTGGGCTCCTCCTCCTCCAAAAGGTCCCGCCCCCTCCTGTTGGCACCATAGTCTGGTGACCAAGCCTGTACCATATGGACCTCAGGGCACATTCAAGATCAAAACCGTAACACTGTTTAATGCTAGATCCAGCTGAGGAGGAACAGCCCATAATCAGTATCATCCATAAACTGTGGTTCTGAGACTGTCCATGTATTCGGGGTGGCTCATTGCAGATTAGGAAGCCAGAGGGACTGACAGGAAGGGGGGCTTCCTGCTTGCAATAAAAGGAGCAAGTTTGGTGAGCACAGAGTGCACCTGACATGAGTAGTTTCCCGTGTTTCTAGCACACAGACATCCCCAGAGTATTGGAGGTGTTGTGGGCAGTGCTACAAAGAATTGGGTCACTGAATTCTCCAAGTTAGAGAGCCACAGATGGATTAATCCCCTTATAAGGCGGTGGTTGGGTAGCGTGAGGCTCCTTGACAGGCACAAGGAACCCTGCCACTGTGCCCACAACCATTCCAGAAGCCCCTGACTCCAGTCCTCCAGCAAGTCTCTGCCTGTGCTTGGGGCCCAGCCCCTGTCATCCTGCTCTTTGGATCACCCTCTGGAACCCCTCAATGTTCCTGAACGTCTGCTTGTGAGCCAGACCACACCCTACTGGTCCCTGTCACTGCACCTAAGACATTCCTTCCTTTGTCATCAGCTGCCCACCTCTAGACCCTCAGCACCTTGCCGTGGGACTTCTGTCTTCTCAACCCTGCATCCCAGCACCCACCCAGCAAGCTCCAGCTGAATGATAGAATAAAGGAACCACCACCCAAAAGGTGTTGTCTTTTTACTACAACCTATGGACCAATTCAGAAGCCAACTAGATTGCATTTGGAAGGAGCTTAAAATCCTGGTCTCTCTGTCCCTTCCGTAAGTCTCTGATGCACACTCTAAGCCAAAGACATCAATCACGGCGGACACGATTATTGTGCACTTTGGTTAATTGCAAACTCCATCAGTTCCAATAAAAAGCTGGCATTTTACTAAAGTAAAAACAGGCCATGGTTTCCAAAGTACATGTGATGTGGTTTCCTGATGGGCGGAGGAACTTCAGAGCAATATTTACTGTGCTCATGGATGATATCCTAGCTATTGTCTGTGTTCCTTTTTATGGAGACATAAAGATTACGTTTATGGTCAGGCTGGCTGACATCTTCATCCAGTTCCCTCCTGAGCACATTCTCTGGGGCTCTCAGGACCACAGAGTAACATTCTGCAACATTCAACAAAGGTTTATTGAGTGCCTCCTTTGAGCAAGGCGCTGGGTAATGGGATTTGTCTCCAAAGCTTTCTAATTTGCTAAAAATATTCCCAATTCCACAAGCAGTCAGGACAAATATATATACATACATAGATAGATAGATAGATAGATAGATAGATAGATAGATAGATAGATAGATAGATATTTTGCTCCAGTCTCCCTTCGGGGCTTACTGGGTGGATGTGCACCTCCAGTTCACCAGGGAAATAACACCTCCCTTCATGGACCCTCCAGATCTCTCCAAAGGTTTTGCCTCCAGCTGTCTCAGGAGAGCATGCTCATTAAATTCAGGGCACAAGCGATGAGTCTAAGTAGCTGAGTTTCATGGCACACAGAAGTCCATCGCCCCCAGGATCTTGCCTAAGCTGGGTCCCAGAGACCACAGGAACCACAGAGGGTCCCCAACACCCCCTCCCTCCCTAGGTCAAAACCTTCCAGGCAGAGGGATTGGCACAGCTGGTTACCCATCTGCGCCCCAGTTCCCCCTTCTGCAAACAGGGCCGACACTCCCCCCAAGGTAATCTGGCTGTGCCCTCTGTGTGCAAGGCATCCCAGACATGTGCTCAGAAGCTCGCCTCTGTGCCATGACCAGGTAAGACCCTGGGCTGCCATGCACATGTGGCAGAAGGGGTGGAGAACCGGGAACAGACAGGCCAGGAGCTCGCCACACTGAGACCCAGTGACGGGCCTGGCTGGGAAGGGAGGGAAAAGAAGGTTGGCAATGGTGCCGAGGTTCCAGCCCGATGACCACGTGGACAGTGACACCATGGACACCACCCAGGAGGCCCAGCCCTGCTCTGAGAGCTCCGTGGCCTGGCTTCTGCTCTAGCCTGTGCCCTCTTCACCCACCCACTCTGCTCCCCTTCTAAGCCCCATGTTTCCTCCTCCAGGAAGCCTTCCCTGATTGCAGGGAGACCATTCCTCTCTCTCTCACTGTGTTTTGTTTGTCGCTCATTCCATAATCACGGACTCCAGTCCCTCTCCTTAGGCAGGAAGGATGGGATGTGCCTAGGTCTGGGACAAGCAGGCAGAAGACAGACGGGACTGAAAGTGTCATGAATGAACAAAGTATACCCATCAACTCCTGGAAACAGAATCCAACTCGGACGGTTCAGTGGAGAGACCCTTATTAAGAGTGCATTTCAGAGGGGTGGGCAGGACTGAGGGGTATTGAGGTCCCCAGAGGTGGACACCAAGGAAGCTGTTACCAGCCCTGGGAGGAAGGTGCTCCAAAAGGCAACTAGCAAGGAGATGCCTGTCCTTCCCCATCCACAGTGAAGGCTCAGGAGGGGCCAGGAGAACACCCTGACCTCCTTGCTGTCACCCTCGGAGCTCTGGCACATGGCCACTGTTATGGGCTGGATCTTAGCCCCCAAAATTCATAAGTTGAATTCCTAACCTCTAATACCTCATGCTGCAGCTCAATGACCACATGGACTATATCTTTAAAAGAAAGAATTATGTTAAAATGAAGTCTATCAAATAAGAAAATGTGGTCTATACACACAATGGAATATTATTCAGCCATAAGAAGAATGAAATCATGTCATTTTCAGGAAAATGGATGGATCTTGAGACCACAATGTTAGGTGAAATAAGTTAGACGCAGGAAATTAAATAGCACACAGTTTCTCTCTTTTTCTGCTGTTTTGTTTTTATGTTTTATCATTACATGAGTGTAACACATAATGACTACATTCCCTGTGGAGAGTTGACACGTGTACAGGACACATCCTAATTCTGTTTTCACCCCTTCCCCTCCCTTCTCTCCCCCTCCCCCCAACTCGATTTCCTTCCCCTTAGAAAATGGTCTATCTCCTGACTTCTTATTATCTATCTTTTATTTTTCTCTTTATTTAAACTTTGGGTTTCTCATACAAGAGAAACCATATGATATTGAAGCTTCTGTGTCTGATTGATTTCACTTAACATTGTGGTCCACTTTCCTACAAATGCCTCGAGTTTATCTAAACTAAAGAGTAACTAAGGGAGAGATGGTAGGAACCAGTGAGGCAGACCTCTTGGAGACAGAGGAAGGGACCAGGTGAAGGGGGAGGAAGTAGGGAAGGGCAGGGATGGAAAGTTATTAAGATATGATATACACACGTATATCATACACCCCATTCCCCAACACGAATCCAACTATGATGTATGGCAAACATACACTAATAAAAAAATAATGATGTCATAAGGGCCACCATATAAGAAGAGGCGATCAGGTTGTGGACACATGCAAACCAAAGTCCACGTGAGGACAGAAATGAGCAAAGAAAATGCAGATGATCCCTGACAATACCGTAAAGAGGGATGAGCAGAAGGACCAAAGGAAGGGAGACCCAAAAGCCAAAGGAGAGAGAGGACAATCCTGCTGTGTCCCACCCCACACAGGTCTCTGGACACTGTGGGACCTGTCTCAGAGTGGCACGGGCAGGCTCAGACGCAGTGAGGAGGAGGGGCCAGTCGTAAGGGCAGCACTGGATGAGGAGGAGCAGGGCCTGACTGCACAGCCTTGGGGATGTGTTAATAAAGCCCACAGTGAGGTTATTTGTAAGTCAATGGAACAATTTGTAGATGTTAACAACAATGAAGTGGACATGTGTGCTGCTATGGGGAAGAGTTGGAAGACATTAAATGACATTAAATGAAAAAGACAAACTGCAGGGCAAATATATACGTTCCAAATTCAAATGGTCCCCAGTGTACCAATGCCATGTTTCAACACTATGATGGTGCCAATGTGGTACCATTTCAGTGGAAATCACACCCGGAATTTTGAATTTTGACCTTTTTCCAAACCAGAGCTATTTGGTACAAAACTCTCCTGAGATGCTGGGCACCAGCAGCTCCTGCTCAGCCCTAGCACACTGATAAACTATGGCGCTTGGCAGGCTAGGTGTATCAGACACATTTGCATTTGCTACTAACAATATTTTCAACTTATTATGAGCTTGTTGGGTTGTAACTCCATCCTAAGTCAAGGAGCACCTGCATGTGAAAATAGAGAGAGAGAGGAAGTGCACTAGTAGCCACTGAGCTATGTGCTGAAGAGCCACAAGATTTCTTTAATCCATAGCAGCTAAAATAGAGAGCAAAATAAAATATCACCACATAGAATGAACTTCTGAGGTTCCAAAGTAAATCTCCGTCTATAAAAATCAATTTGTACTATTAGAAATGAAGAACCAAATCGTAACAGTTTGACATTAAATACTGTAGGTAAAGAATTATCTATAAATGTGCGGGTGCATGCATGTGTGAGTGTCTGTGTGTGTAATAGGAGGACTAATCTTTGTCTAGTTCTGCCGATGGTAAAATGAACACCAAGTTACTGAGAATCCTTTCTTCCCCGGTAGTAACTGTCCACTAGAAAGATACATCTCCTCCTCTCCACCTGTGACAGGTTGGATTATATTCCCTCCTTCCTGTCCCCTCCATTCCCCATATGACTTTGTGGATGCTCCCTCTACAGGACACCCCAGGGTTGAACCTGACCACATGACCTTCGTTAGCCAATGGTGTGTTAGCAGACTTAAGAGCAGAGCAGAAGTTTAAATGTGCTCACTGACTGCCACTTGCTATGAGAAAAGTTGTCCTGCTGACTGCCACTTGCTATGAGAAAAGTTGTCCTGCGTAACCACTGCCCCAGAACAAGGGAGACACATGGAACAGACCTGAAACCAACCTGAAGGCTGGGGTCCAGCAGCACCCAGCCAAGGCTAGGTGCACCCAGCTGAAATCAGTTTAACCCTAAGCTGCCTTGCAGATTCGTGAACAAAACCAGCAAGTGGCGGTGCAAACCACTAAGACCCTGGCATCGTTTGTTCTACAAAATTACTATAGCATTAGTTGACTAATAACACAGATACATACTACACATTTTCAGAAAAATGAGAATTACGATTTAATTTTTACTATTTTGCCGTATATTATTTAAACTTTGATAAACATTTGTAGGCTCAAAAATAACTTCATAAAGTTATCCTAGACTATCTCTCTTAATAGTTGAATTAACCATTCAACTATGTCAATCCATTTTCTTTTTCTTTTTTTTTTTTTTTTTGGTACTGGAGATGGAATTTGGGACCTTGCTCTTATGAGGCAGGCAGCACAACCACTGAGCAAATCCCCAGCCCATTTTCTTATTTAACTATTTGAAAGTTTTCAATGGCAGTTTTGTATGTCAGATGAAGTATCATCCACAATCACCAAGTATTGCAACAATTTAACTTGCAATAAATAAATATGCATTTATACTGCTGTTGAGTAACAGTTTGATATATAAGACATATAGATTTTCACTCTAGCTCACATCCAAATACCTATCTATATTTAATGTAACTATTTTTGTAGTATCTGCTCCAAGTCCCAGTGACAGGTCTTATTCATTGTGTGGACATGTTACCTTTATTAGAAATGATGATTTCCAGGAACACAAAATCACTGATCATAGACAAGCTCAAGACTGCCAGAATACTGACATAAGCACAAGATGAAGGCCAAGGCAGAACCCAGTTCTTTCCTTGGCTTCAAAGCCTTCAGTGGCTCCCACTGTCTGAGAAATGAAGTCTAAACTTGCAAGCAGTTTGAAAACTGCCCTCACCCTCTTCCTTCCTATCCCTTTACGTCCCAGACACCTGGCTGGGGTGTGCATTACTGAGTGCCTGGGGTGTGCATTACTGAGCCCCACTGACTTTGCTCTGCTGTTCTTCAATCCCAGGATGCCCTTGCCAACACCCATCCCTCTCAGCACGGTCTGTGAATCTTTAAGTTGTAAGGCAGGCTCTCATGGTGGAGTCCCACGACAACTATGTCCTTCTATCATTCACTTTACTTCACCATATGGCAATTAGTTGTTAATGCATCCACCTCCTCCTCTGGTTTTGGAGAGCCCAGAGTTTGAGGCCTGGGCTACGTCATCTAGATCAGGACCCCCAAACCCAGGGCCACAGACCAGTACTGACCCATGACCTGTTAGGGACTGGGCCTAACTACAGGAAGTGAACGGTGGGTGAGTGAGAGAAGCTTCCTCTGCATTACAGCTGCTCCCGATGGCTCACATGACCACCTGAGCTCTGCCTCCTGTCCAGCATTGGTGGCATTAGACTCTTAGGAGAACAAACCCTACTGTGAACTGTGTACAAGAGGAACCTAGGTTGTGTCTTCTTTGAATTATCCTGAAATCACCACTACCGCCTACTCCTAACCATGGAAAAAATATTTTCCACAAAAACCAGTCCTTGGTGCTGAAAAGTTTGGGGACTATTGATCTAAACATAGCACAGTACCTCATGGTAAGCACATTTTAAGGGAAACAATAGCTTGCTGAATAGATGTGTAAATGGATGGATCTTTCTTCATAGCCACAGCCAATCCCTTTAGCAGATAAAAGAAGATAACAATATAATAAGGGTGGCAATAATAACCCAGCTATTGGGCACGAGTCCTCTGTGTATTAGGGGAATAGAGATGGAGTCCAATTCCAAGCCTTCTCCGCCTTTCCAGCAAGAGACCATGGTTCATCTCAAATCCCCTGCAACTGGCAGAGGTCACCTGTGGAAGTCGGCTCTCCAACATTCATCCCTGGTAGCACAGCACTGACCCCCACACAAACCCACTCCCCATTCCTCCCTGCCTCCAGGGGGCAGAAGGCCCTGCTGTCTTCTAGCCCTTCCCTTTCCTGAATGCTCCCCCCTACAGGGACAACACTACTGCTGTCATGACCATGCCATTCGCCTTGGAGGTAAATCATGCCACCCACCTGAGCAGTCCCCGATCTGCCTGCTGAGATTCCAGAGTTCCCAGTATCCTTGTCCCATGGAGTTTTTGAGACCCTATGGCCACATTGATTGGCTCAGGGGTGGACAATTGGTCCAGCCAACCCAAATGAGATTCAGTCCTGGGACTTTGGATGGGGCTTTCTTTCCATTGTTAACCTGTATGAAAAAAGCCACAGCTGCTGGTAGCCACTGTGCCTCTGTGTGGGAAAGGCCTGTCCAAAGTGGACCCACAGAGAGGAAAGAGATAGGCACACAATGCTGATGCCTCCATGGATGTATTCATGGCTACTCATGCCTGGTGCTAACTTACCCCTGGACTTCTCAATGACCTGAGGCAGTGACATTACTTCCCTTCACTTGAATCAGTTGAGATTGGGTTTGTATATAATCCTTCAGGCAGCTGAACTACCCCTGACCTAGCTTTGTACCTTAAAATATAAGGTATGATCAGAACACAAGGTGAATGTTTTAACTTTTATTATAGTATAAAACATATAGCCGTAAACCACTCTTGAAAATACTTTTTCTCCCTTTCAACAAAGTTACCTTTTCACTCTTTCCCCTTTTGGAAGCAGTTCTGGAAGTTATACTTTACCAATTCAAAGCATTTACATTGCAGGGTCATTTTTTACTTTTGGGAAAAGCCAGAGGACACACAGTGCTAGGTCTGGTGAATAAGGTGGGTGAGGACAGCACAATAATGTTTTCATGAGCCTGCTCCGCTGGAAGGTACTCAGCATCAGTGTTCACCATAGTTTTGATCACACTTGGTAAAGACAATCTAAAAAGAAGACATACAGAAGTGCTTCAGAAGGTGGTGAGAACAATGGGATAAGTGTGTTCAAAGAAAGAGGGAGTGAGTGCAGAGAAGGCTTCCGGATCAATGTGCCACCACTCCCAGTGCAAAGGAGGTCAATGTGCCACTGCTCCCAATGCAGAGTAGGAGGCTTCCAGGCAAACATACCACTGCTCCCAGCACAGAGGAGGAGGCTTCCAGGTCAATGAGCCAAAAGTCCCAATGCAGAGGAGGAGGCTTCAGGGCAAATGTACCACCGCTCCCAGCAGAGAGGGGGTGAGCCATGTGGACGCCAACACATCTCCCCACCCCATCAAAATGAGGAGACATGTGAACGAACCTCAAAACAAGACTTCCAGACCATCTATAGCAACCCCAAAGGGAAACAAGATGGAACAATCTGATACTCAAACACCTGGGCTCCCTGAACTAGCAACAAAAGAGGACCTGGAAAAAATGAAATCAGAAATAATTTCTCAGATAACAGCAGAGATTGTGCCCATAGTGCAACACATGATTAATAAATCTAGAGAGGACATAGATTAAAAAAAAATAGAGGAGCTGAGGAACATGATGGAATCCCAACATAAGAAACAAATAGAATCCATAAAACAGATGCAAATACATTTCCAGGAGATTAAAAACTCCATTGAAAGTCTACGCAGCATAATGAGCCAATGTGAGGACAGAATTTCAGATATAGAAGATAAGATTGCAATTAGTGACCAGGAAAAGAAAAACTCCTTTAAAATTGTAAGGGACCACAAGAAATCAATCCAGCAGCTGCTAGACAATGCAAAGAAGAATAACATAAAACTGATTGAAGTCAATGAAGAAACAGGAGAGAGTGCAGACAACATAAAAAGACTGTTCATAGAAGTGATGGCAGAAAACTTCCAAAGCAGGGGAAAGGAACTTGGCATACAGATAAG
>NW_004624768.1:10706115-10724444 GCF_000247695.1 Heterocephalus glaber
GGGGAAGGAAAAATGGGAAGGGTAGGGGAAAGGAAAGAAGGGAAAGGAATTAATATGAGAAAATGAAAAAATGGAAACAAAGTCTTTGTAAATAGCTAGGGATGGAGGGGTTGAAGGGAGGGCAGGGGAAGGGGGGAGAAAATAAGAACCAAGAGAGATTATGTAAAGGCGCAAATTTCCAATGATGAATGCGATTATGTTGTATACCTAAAATGTACCAATAAAAGAAAATTTTTTTAAAAATGAAAGAAAGGGGGAGTATTCTGAGGGGAGTTGACGGCGATACATCTTTTACTGTAATAAATCGTCTCATTCCAACATTCCCTGTATGTTGCGATCACACCGTATATGTTGCCCATCCCCTCCCAGACAGCTCCAGCAGTTGATGCCCCCAGCCTCTGCCTCCTAGGCCCATGCCTGTGAGAACATCAGGATCTCCTCTGTCCTTTCCTTCTCCAGGGGCTGCTGTCACAGGCAGCTGAGCCTTCCTGTATCCACAGCTCCCTCTGCAAGCCACCTCTTCAGCCCTTACCACCGTTGTATTTGCCTTGGGTGACTTAAAGAAAAAGCTGAAACAATCCACTCAAAAGCAAATACCAACATTCTTTCACACATTGCTTTTCAGTGCCTAATGCCCAGGGCTGCCTGGAAGCCACACCTGTCATTAGAGAGCAAAGCGCCTGGGTCTGAGCCAACGGGGACACTTAAAGTGGTGAGAAGAGTGATCGATTGTTGGCGTGCGGCTGGCTCCTCAGTGCAGGACATCAATAGCTCATCAATGCCTCCTTGCAAGTGTTTAATAACTCGCCTCCTTTGCTACCTCGGACAGAGCACATGCGGCTCCAGCCATGGGAAATAAAGAAGAGCTCAGCCATGTAGCACAAGCAGCAGATCGTCACAGAAATATGCTTCTCCCTCCTAATCCGTTTCTTTGTTTCAAATGCTCTGAGCCCCAGTGGCCCAAGACTTAGTCACCACGATCTCCTAGCTGAGGTTTATCCATTTACCTCACAACTACCCACCCTGATGCTAAACCCACTAAACACAAACCCCCTGCCCTCCACCGAGAAACCATGCCCTGCTACAAGGTGCTCGGAGTCAGACTTTCACTGGGTCTTGGCTCTGGCCCTGACAGCAGAACAAGCCTCTCCCACTAAGTCACTGGGATTCAGCTTCCTCTTTCCATTTCACTGGGATACTGATGTAAGAAATTTCAATGCAACTGTTGACTAATCAGGCCCAGTGTAATCTCCTGGGCAATTGCACCCACTCTGGGATCCATTTCCACTCTAACGCTATTTCCAAGGTCAGAACGCATGTCTGGTGTGACTATGTCTTTGAGCCGCAAACTGGAGCTCCCTATCTTCAGGACATTCTGCAAACACCTAAAGGCAATATGTCCAAAATCGAACTCAATATCGTCCCCCAAACCTGATCATCTAGCTGAATCTCCTCTCAGTCTATTGAGCCACCCATGTGCTCATGCCATATCCACGACAATTATTCTCCACTCGTCATGTTGATTATGGCATGCTCCGTGTCTCTTTGCCACCCCTCCTCTCCATCCCTGCAGCAGCTCTGGCTGGCTGTTGTGGCTTAAATAGAGAATGTTCCCCAAAGGTCTTGTGCACCCCTAGGCAAGGCTTTTTCCGGTGACTGAATTATGGGGATGCTACAGCTGACCTGCTGTCAGGGTATGGGGGCTCCTAGCTCCTTCCTTCTCTCTGCTTCCTGGCCACCATGACATGAGCAGCTTTCTAACCCTGTGCCCCGCTGCCATGGACCCAGGAGTTGACCGTAGACAATAAAAGTGAGCCAGCATAAACCTGTCCTCCTTTAAGCAGTTGCAGGTGTCAGGTATGGGTCTCAGTGACAAGAAAGTGACTACAACACTGGCCTAGAACAACAGCCTTCTATCCCATTCCCTGTGTCCCCCAATCCACCTGGCCCTCGTAGCCATGATCTTCTCTACCATGCACATCTACTCTGCCTAGTGCTGGTCTCTAGGGTAAACTACTTCCAAATGTAATGTTCCAGCCAGCGAGATCTGCACACAATTCCCCAAGCCATTTCTGCTACCTCCAGTCCCTCCTCGTTCAGGCCCCACGCTCCCCAGAAGGCTCACCTTCCCCGACTCCTTGCCTAACACTCGTATCTGTGTCACCTGTAACTCGAATGTTCCATGTCACTTCTCAGGAACATGAGTGCCACATTTTACCCCCAGCTAAATCCCCACCAGGAAATCAGCATTCAGAAAATTCCTTCTGACTAAAGATCAGAAAGAGAGTTTCTGCCCGGTCGATAGCATTTCTCTTGCTCCTAGGATGACAGGCTGACCTCAGAAGGCACTGGTCTTGGTGCACAGGCCCTTGTGTGCAAGGCCCCACAGGGTCCCAGGGCCTGGGCTAAAGGAAGGTGACTCATAAGTTTATGCAGGGGACCTGTCTGTTAAGGGGGAAGAGCAGTAGTGCAAGCCCCCTCCCTCTGCAGCAATTCCAGGAGCTCTCAAAAAGCGCCCAGTGCCCCGTGCATTATCTGTGGTCACCTAGGAGCACCCCTGGTATTTACAAGTGCAGGGGCTATGGCTATCGGGCTATTTAACCTCCAAAGACAGCGCTCTGCTTTTGAGTGCACTTTTCTCCTCTACCTCATTAGCCGGGAACATTTTTATGGCTTAATGCTGGCTCCCCTTCTCAGACACGGAAATGTTCGGGGCTCCTTCCTGGAAAGGCCTCTTCATTCCCGAGCCTCATTTCACCCTGAAGTAACCGACAGGAGGGTGCTGCAGGACCTCCGCTTGGCCTCTGAGGGAGGTGGCCTCAAACCCCAGGGTCCCCAGCTCCCATGACAGCTTAGCTTCCAGATGAAAGGACAGAAGGGTTGGAGAGGAAGCACCAAGGCTTCTCAACAAATTGCAGTCTAACATGTAATATCTTATCATAAGGTATCCAAACAGGATGATTGTTCCAGCCCAGCCTGCTGGGCAATATAGCAGATGAACAAGATCCTGTCTCAAAATAAAAAAAAATTTAAAAGGGCTGGGGATGTAGCTCAGTCCAAAAGCCCTGGATTCAATCCCAATACAATATATATATATATATATATATATATATATATATATATATATATATATATATATATATATATATATATATATATATATATATGGATATATCAGAGCATATATCTTGTGTTATAGTATTAATACTTTCCAAATAAATGCATTTAGCACAAAAATATCCCTGCAGAGTCAGCTTCACTCACAGTCCTGGAATCCACAGCCAGTGGCAGGTCGGGGAACAAGCAGTCAGGAGAAGCAGCAGAGAGGCTGAGACAGGAGCAGAACCTGTAGTCCCAGTAGGAGCCGGCACGCAGGAGGAGCTGTGGCTGGACTGAGTGGTGGGCTGTGGATTCTACTCCTGCCTTACCTCTCTGCAGTTAGGAAGGGATGGGCTGTAGGGGCAGCTGTGGAAGCAAGGAGCTCACTTCAGGTGGCTGCAGTCGGTCCAGCACCAGGGCTATCATTAGAGTGGGTGCTGAGCAGACACCAGGTTGGAAGGACTGCAGGTGTCCTCGGGGCACAGTGAATGCTGGGTGGAAGCTGAAAGGGGGGAAAGCATTCATGGCCCCACCTGGGCTCTCCACAGGAGCAGCTAGCAGGACAGAGGTGCCATTTCTGAGACATGCGAGTAGGTGACATCCAGAAAGCAGTTGGACACCCAGAGACAGCAGAGCAGAAATGTGTTACGATCCCAGCCCCCAGGAGGAAGGGACCAAGCTGTCGGAGGGTCCCAGAGTTTCGCTCTAAGAGACAGGCTGGTTTCAGGGTAAAACTGAAAAATTTCGAAAGGGAGGCACCACGTCCTGGCAACCAGCTGCAGATTTCCTGTGCTTTGGGACAGGGGCAAACCAGCCCTGCACCCCCAGGCTGCCACACTCTTTTGAGACCTTGGGCAACCCACGGTGCCTGTTCCAGCCTCAGGGTCCTCCGCTGGCCAGTGACTGAGCTGGATCAGGGCTGTCACTGTGGCCCCTTCAGCTCTCACCTAAGTCATCCTTGGACTCACACCTTAGGTCGGTGCAGTGCTACCTATGGTGGGGGTCAGAGGGGGTGCTGGGCACATTCAGCTCCGTGGGTCAAGAAGCCCTTCCCTAAAGCTGGGAGCCGGCCACGAGTGAGGAACGCTGGCCAGGTGACACGGGGACATCTCGGAAGGTCCGACTTGTGAGCTCTCCTCTCCTCATCTGGACAGCTGGGGGCCTGGGCAGGTGAGGGGGGGAGAACTCCCCTCTTCGTGGTGGAGCAGTGATGGCACTGAACACTGTCTCGAGCACCAAGTCTGAGCTGTGGGCAGAGCCACCGTGGAGCGTCCAAGGGGAAGGAGTGAAGAAAATCACCTGCTGGGTCCTGACTTCCTCTGAGCTTGGAGATAAGACTCAGGCTACTCAAGCACTCCATCAGACCCTGGGTCCCATTACAGACATAGGGACAGGGCTGGGGGGAGAAGGAGAAGGCGGAAGAAGGATAGAGAAGGAGGGAGAGCAAAAGGAGAGACGATATTGATGCTGAATCATCGGGGCGTGTGTGTGTGTGTGTGTGTGTGTGTGAGAGAGAGAGAGAGAGAGAGAGAGAGAGAGATCTGGGGATCAAGCCCGGGGTTTTACACATGCCAGGCAAGCATTCTACCACTGAGCTGTATCCCCAGCTCTTAACTATCTATCAATATCAACACGCAGAGAGATTTTAGAAGTAAAAGTGCCATGGTGAGGGAAAGGGAGTGAGAAAGTAAATGCAAGTGAGAGCTGGCCATCAAGAAGAGGGAAGTGCTGACAGACACAACAGCGTAGATGAGCCGTGTAAACATGCTACCTGAGATGAGCGAGGGACAGAAGACCGCACCTGGCATAGCTCCATTTGCACCAAACATATCCGATGTCTGGAAGGGGCAGGTGCATGAAAACAGAAAGTGGCCTCATGGCTGCCTAGGGCTGGAGGGGAAAGGGGAATTGGACCAGGGTGATTGAAGGTGGAGCATTTCTTTTTGGGGTGATGGAAGTGTTTTAAACTTGATCACCATCATAGCTGCACAGGATGTGGACATACTAAAGATCATGGAACTGTATACTTTACCTGGGTCAATTCTCAGTAGAGCTGCATATGTAGATATTTTTACTATGCTGAAGCATTTGCTTAGCCACTGCCTAATTCCAAACAGTGAGAACTGAAACACTGTTCTTTCAATTGTTGAAGCGCCGAGGACTCTGTCACCCGAGAGCGGAGACTAACCAAGGAATGTTGTCCTCAAAAATGACTCGCCGAGCTCATTCTATTTCGGGATTTGTTGTCGGGTTGGAAAGAATGACATCGTTGGTTGTTTGGGAGGTGTGATAAAATGAAATACATGTTTTAGGATAAATGTCACCACTGTCAGCTCTGGCAGTTGCAATATGGGCACAAACAGGACTCTTTCTGCGGGGTGTCAGAGGGAAGGTGTCAGCAGGGCTGTGGCCCCGGGCCAGAGGGAGGACCCACGCCAGGGGACAGGATGCTGGGTGTCACCGGCTGGCGGGCATGGGACGGAGCAGATGCAAACCTGCCGCACATCAGAGAGCATGACCCGGCTCCACTTCCTCCCACTCAGTTATGCATCCCGGTCCTGCCTGCCCTGGTGGCCTGGTGGGCCTCATACTGGAGTGCACATCAGAATCTCCGGCGGGATTTAGGCCACAGCTTACCGGGCAACCCACCCCAGAGTTCCCGAGTCGACAGATCTGAGAGCTTGCGTTTCTGCTTTCTCCCCACCTGACTCCCCAGGACTAGCGATCGAACCCAGGGCCTTCCCACTGAACTACATCCCAAGCCCTTGTTTCACATTTTGAGACAGTGTTTTGCTAAGTCCCTAAGTTGCCCAGGCTGGGCTCTCACTCCTGCTCTCAACCCTGGGAGTCCTCCTGCCTCAGCCTCCCAGAGTGCTGGAATTACAGGTGTGCACCACCATGCCTGGCTGAGAATTTCTTTTTTTTCTTGTTGTTGTTGTTGTTGTTGTTGTTTTTGGTACCGGGGATCGAACTCGGGTCCTTGCGCTTTCGAGGCAGGTAGCGGAACCACTGAGCTAAACCCCCTGCTCTGGCTGAGAATTTCTATTCCTAACAAGGTCCAGCTCAGAAGGTGATCCCGAAGCCCCTGTTGATGAGGAATCAGATAATCTGCGGCCCACACTTCGAGTAGCAACAGCGAAGGTAAGCTGCCAAACACCCTTACTCCAGTGCCAGAGACACTGCCCTGAGAACTCTTCAACAGGCATTTCCAAAGCCCATTCTCAAGATGCCCCAGGGGCAGAAAGGGTTAAGGTAGAAGGGGCTGTTCCACCCCGGCAAGACAAGCCAGGCCCTCACACACTTCAGATTGGATTCCCAGCTTCTTGCTTATTGATTGTAATCAGTCAAGTTATCCCTGTAACAAATTGCTTTAAATTATTAAAATAGTAATAAGCACAGCTGGGTAAATAACACACAGGATGGTGCAAGTCTATATTCATTAAGAGGCAGCCCACACTCCCCAACTCCCCAAGGCTGGCTCCAAATGTTCCCTTCCCACCAACCGACGTCCCTGGGGGCGGCTGTCTGCGCACCCTCCAGGTGAGGATGTGGAAATCCCTCAGGCCCTTCATACAGGTCCCTGAACCCAAGGTTTCGATGCACATATCCGCGAAGTAGCCACACAGACTCGAATCCAAGGGTCTTTAAGCTGCTTACCAACATGTATGCTAAGAGTGTTTAATATCTCCTGATGATAATGAAACTAACGATTAGAAAGAGGTATTCTCAATTACAGGCAGCAATAGGAGGAAATTAATGAATTTGAATCCAAGAAGCCTGTTTACAAAGTGCAAATCATTTTTCTTCAAATGTTGAGATTTTGAGATTCCAATATTTATCCTGGTGAGACAAGTACTAGGAAATGCATTGGGTTCTTAAGGAATCTTTCCCTGTAACGAGATAGGGCCGAGACTAGCCATGGCAGAGCAGGGGAGGATTAAGATAGGCCCCTTGGAAAGCACAGAACATGCAAATCACCATGGAAACCAACTCCTGTAATTATTGCATCATAGGTTTGCTAATTATTCTAAAAAGGCAAGAAAGCCCCCTGCCTAAGGGGAGATCAGGGTGGTTATTAATGAGTAAGACAGCAAGAAGAGGGAGGAATAGGCAGCTAACAACATCCACCTCTGCCTGACCTGCCTGGTGGTGGTGTTTTCAGGCTTGGCCGGAGAGTGTCTTGCAGTGCCCCTGGAGGCAGGGACGTGAGGACCCGTCCTGGCCTAATGTTCAGTTTCCTCAGCCTCTGAGGCTTGCTGCCACCCGGCTGATTCTGGTACTCATGGAGCCTCCTGGGGTGGGGGGATTGGGCTGCCACTGTCACATCTTGAAAGCCTGGCCCCCGTGTGAGACTGGAGCAGAATCTGAAGACAGAGAAGGAGGGCATGTCTCCTGAAGCAGGCAGACCCAGCCCTAGGACCTCCCACCCCACATCAGATGCGCTTTTAAAGCCCAGGAAGCACAAGGTATCTGCCGGGCAGCCGTTGAGTACCCAGCCCTGAGCCCTTTCCACATCTGACAACCTCAAGCCTGCAGGACCACAAATGAGGGGTGGGACAAGCTCTCGGTAGGTAAGCACAGACTCCACTTAACAGATGTAAAGTTGCCACATTGATTTCGGAACTTTTTACTCCTTCATGCACAGATTCCTCACATGATCACAGTGACTTACCTACAGTCAGGTGACTCCTTCCTTCTGGGTCTTCATGTTTTTTACTAAGTACTTATCATGAGCAAACAAATAACACCGTGTGTCTTTCATTTGACATAAGTGGTATCATACCGTATTCTGGAGCTTAATGTTTTCATTTGATATCAAGTGCTTCAAGATGCTGACCTATGTGGTACATTGCTAGGTCTACCCCATGAATAAAGGGCCTGCAAGGAACGGAGTGTGAATGATGTGTATCCTTAGGATTCCAGGCCTCGAGCCCTCCAACAGTGGCCCACTTTTCGTAAATTTCCCATGTAGGCCTGAGAATTTCGCACTGCCTCTGTCTATTAGCTTCTGTGTACATACACAGGTCACCAAAATATGCAGTGACTGCTTAAATAAAAGCCTTTATTACAGTAACAGATACATTGCCACTAATCCCCCTCAAAATCCTCCCCCTCACTTCAAACACATTTATCCCATCACTCTTGCCACTTTTCTAGAGTGGTTCTGGAAGTCCTCTTTCATGAATGTCTTTATGAGGTGTGTCCAAAAATACAGCAAATGTTGCTGCCCAGTGTCGCCCAACAGAAAGGCGAGCTCATAAAATATGACAGTGTGACCTGGTCTACTGGCACTGTGCAACTTCTGGCTCTTCCCCGAAGTCAAAAGGATCATGAAAGATAAACGTTTTGTTTCACCTCAGGACACTGAAGCAGCCTCAGCAGGGCATCTAAAGATATTCATGCAGGGTAATTAGTTCACCAGTTACTCACCAATCCTAACCCAATGTCTTCTCAGCTTTACATATGGGTTTTTCTGCCTGTAAACAGTGGAGACTAAAATGGCAGACTCACCAGGACACTAATGTAGCTTGGAAAGAGCCTTCTCAGGCCCTATACTCAACTCTGTATTTGTAATTATTTTTTCTTCTCAGAACAGACTCAAAAAAAAATCTTACAAACTTTGGGCTGCCCAAAGCCTGAGTCCAACCTGCAGAGAGAACTCCTTTGTCTTGGTGAAGTCCTAGTCACCAGCGAGGTGCCTGCAGAGTTCTAAGGCCTGCTCTTGGCATTAAAGCTAGATCAGAGGTGCATGCACAGCCTGCCTCTGTCTGGTACCATCCACACGCTTGTCAGCCTTGGCACCACTGCCCATCTCCCGGGATGTGCTGACCTTAGTCACCCGTGCTCCACTGAAGCCTTCAAGCTGGAAGGAAGGCCCTGGCTGAGCTCAGCAGTCTGCCCGGGCCTGCCCTGCTCCAGCTGTGTCCACTGGGCTCTTAGGGAAGGGCCAGGCCCATGCCAGATGATCTGACTTGCTGGAAAAGGGAAATTCTCAGCATTCCTTCTGCAGGAGACATTTGCCAACTACAAAGCAGTGAGGAACAGCTGGCTAGGGTTCCCTTGAGCAGCCAAATGCATCTTCAACCCCAACAGAGTCCAGGATGGAAAAAGCGGGGTCAACTCTCAGTAACTGAAGTTCGTTGGCGAACATGCATCTGCTGTGGAGCAGGGACCCAGGAAAGGGGAGGCAGTGGGAGAGACCATGGGAAGACACAGGACCACGCCCTGAAATGCCCTCTCCATGAACACAGACTTCCATTTTGGGGAAAATGTCTTCGTATTCCCAGAAATGACCCAATGGAACAATCAAATTATATTATTTTCTCCATCAATGCACAGTAACAGTTCCAGATGGAAAGGGCCAAAATCCTATTTTTAACCCCATCCTGACTCTCACACTCACTGATGACCGGAAGTGCTCAGAAAGGTCCTTTCCCCAATTCCTCGCTTGCTTTTCTTACTGGAGAGTGCTCAGTCCACCAGTGTGAACATCCCAAGCCAGCCTAGACTGTCACATTTCCCCTGGGGCATTGCAGGGGTGTCCAGAGGGCTGCCAGGCCCTCTTCCCTCCCCTCCCACAGCCAGTGGGACAATCTCCTGCCCACGAGCTACTTCCTAACAGACCCTCTTAGAAGCCTGTGCATTTAGTTAAGCCTTATATTATTGTGGTCTTTTGGCAAAGACAAATTTTTCTTCTGGTCTCAGCAACCTGTCCACAAAGCCCTGTCTGACCACCTTCCCAACACGAGGCTGAACCAAGCACCTCCCTTCCCCCTGAACATCTCCGTGTGCGTCCGTCTGCTTCTGTATCCAAGGACTCCACATTCAAGGATTCAAGCAAACACAGATGGAAAATACAGTGTGCAGAGGAAACTTGTGGCACCTGAACATCAACAGGCTTTTTTCTCTCCTGATTATTTCCTTAACAATATAACAGAGCAATGATTTGCCTAGTATTGACGTTGTGTCAGGTATTACAAGGCATCTACAGATGCTTTAAGGCCTACAGAAGGAATTGTGTGCATAAATTCTACACCATTACCTTACACATAAGGAACCTGAGCACCTGTGGGTACTGGCAGACAGCGTAAAAGCGGTGTGCTTTTACAACTGCCCGTATGGCCTCTACCATCCTCATTGAGCTGGAGACGTCGCACTTCCCTCTCCCCTCCTGTACTTCCTTCTATCCCTACTATCCTGTTGAGTTCGCAGACACATCTGCTGACGGCTTATTTAATCGCCATGATGATGAGCTGACAGCTTGCACAAGGGAAAGCTGTGACCTGGAAAGATTGTGCAAGTGTGTAAGTGTAAGGGTAAGTGTCAACACCCAGACAACAACAGGTCTGATTTTGAGTGTGGAGTCCCTTTCACTGTCCAGAAATGAAGATACTGTCACAGGAGAGAGGAGGGGACAAAAAATCTAAAACACAGCGTTCTGCTCCCAAACAGATTAGATGACAAAAATCAGGGACAAAGTTACAAAAACTATACTCGGTCACCAACTAAAACCCCTGCCGAGGCCGGGCAGGGGGCTGTGAACGGTCGAGGGGGCCCAGTGGGGACCTTGGCCCACTGAGAAACTGCACCCACCTGCAGGGCCCAGGCTGGGTTCCGAGCCCACAGATCGCTGCCACCTGGGAACACAGGCCCAGAATTTCTCATTTTATGTTTGTAGTTGGAACTGAGCTTGGATATAAAATCTTCAGTGTCCTTTACTGGAGGGAAGTATCCCGAGTCTGCAAAAGCACCGAGGACCGAATCCATCTTTAAGCAAACATGGGGGAAAGGCCACCAGTTAGCAGCCTCTGGGTGGAACCTGAAGCTCAGATCACCCATGGGACTTTAATCAGCCCCCCGCTGCTGCCTCGCTTGGGGACAAGAGTTTCCGAGACGCCAAACAGAAATGCGGCCCTCGCCAACAGGCCACTGCTTCAGCTTAACTCCTTGCTCTTTCTCGGTCCCACGTTGCACAGTAGAATAACCTCCCGACCTTCCTCTGCCCTCGCTCCGTTCATTCATGTCCACAGGGCATTTACCTTGCTTTCCTCACCCTTGCGGCTACTTTCTTTCTTTTTTTTCTTTTTTTTTGCTTAAATTCTTTTAGTGGTACATTTTAGGTATACAATACGTTTCCATTTATCATTGGGTGCTTGTACCTGTACATGATGCATCTTGGTTCTTATTTTTTCCCCATTCCCTGTCCTCCCTTCACCCCTCCACCCTTCCCTATTTACACAGACATCGTTTCCTTTTTTTTTTCTTTTCTCATAATTTTTCCTTTCCATTCTTTCCTTTCCCCATCTCCTCCCACCACCTCTACCCTTTGGACCTTTTCCTATTTCAAAGTATCAATTATTAGTTATTAATCCTTTTTATCCTTATTTACACTCTCAGTTTCTCACACTAGAGAAACTATTCGGTATTTATACATGTGTGTCCTATTTATATCAGTTAATAGGATGGCCTCGATATGCATCCATTTAGCTATAAATGACTCTAGTTTCTCATTCTTTATGGCTGAGTAGTACTCCATTTTATAAAAAAAACACATCTTCTTTATCCAGTCTCCAGTCGATGGGCACTTGGGCTGTTTCCAAGCTTTAGCTATTATAAACTGTGCTTGCGGCTACTTTCTTATGGGGTCTCTTTAAGATTCCTCTTCAGGTGCCCTCAGGACCTCACACGGTATTTGCCCAAAAGTGAGCACAGACGTGCGATGCAAGAGCAAATGACTTCCCAAGCCTCCTGTGATTCCCTACTTCCTGTTCCTCTTTGGGCGTTTCTGCCGTAAACCAGCTGCAAGCCCAGGGTTCCACACCCAGATGCGCCCACGCTGTTCCTCCCATCACTCAGCACTGGCCACAGGCCGGGCACCCTTCCTCACCAAACCCTCAGAGCAGCCCTCCCAGGCAGATCCTGACCGGGCCTCATGGTACAGCTGAACAGGCTGAGGCCGGGACAAGCCAGGCACCCTGAGCAACAAAGCTGGGATCTGAACCCAAGTCACTGTCCTTCCAGAGTCCATACCCAGGAATGCCAGCTGTGTTCAGCTCACTTTACAGGTGGGAAAAGAGCCTCAAAGAGATTAGAAGACTTCCTCGAAGTCACTCTCACCTGTGTGTAAAAGTTCATGGTTGCATGGGGTTAACAGCAGGCTCAGACGAAAGAAGCTCAGAACCAAGATCCCCTTCCAAATGTCAACAAAGGCTTAGGTGAAATGAAAAACATGATCCGCAGAAGAATAAGTTGTAATGCTACCTTTGCTCTAATCCCTGTTAATTGTGAATCTAATTAAAATCTAAACATACAGTCCAGCTCGGCACGTTTTATCTTCCCATTCACCTGTGAGTCCGATTTCCTCCCTGCTCACAGGAACACCCTGTCTCCCAGCCTCCCCATACCGTGAAGCAGCAGTGGCAGCCCTGGCTGTGAGGTGAGGTCCTGAAAGGGGTACAACCCGGACCTCACTCCAGACCCACTGAGTGCGCCAACAAAACCCCTGGGTAGTCCGAGTGCATGGTGAAGCTGGACAAGCCGGGACCCCAAGAAAGCTTAGCTATCAGCAATTAGAAGGTCAACTTTCCTTGCTACGTCTAAAGACAAGACTGACTAGTAAATGCTGGGATTTTGTTTGTTTGTTTGTTTGGTACTGGGGATCAAACTCGGGACCTTGCACTTGCAAGGCAGGCGGTGGAACCACTGAGCTAAATCCCCAGCCTTATGATGGGATTTTTCATAGAAAAATTCTTCCAAAGACACCGACCCTCAAACAAGAACCACTTGTGTGGCCCACAGTGCAATGCCTCAGAAAGCCCATTTTCCTCCCAGGTCCAGAGGCCCATGCCTATAGTGCCGGCACTGTGGAAGGCTGAGACAGGAGGATTGCAAGTCTGAGCCCTCCCTGGGCAACTTAGCAACTTAGCAAGACTGTCTCAAAATGAAAAATGTTTAAATGGACTGGGGATATAGCTCTGTGCAAAGGTCTTGGGTCCAATCCCCAGTATCACAAGGGAAAAGAAAAGGAAGGAAGGAAAGAAGGAAGGATGGAAGGAAGGAAGGAAGGAAGGAGGGAGGGAGGGAGGGAGGGAGGGAGGAAGGAAAGAAGGAAGGCAAGCATGTTTTCCGGGTGGGATTCTGCCTTAACCCAGAGCCCCCAGGCCCCTGCACCTGGCCCCACCATTGCTGCCTGGTGGGTCACCCACCCCTCTTCCTGCAAGTGTTCTGGGCCTGTAACTCCCAGAGCTGCAGGGAGGATGCTGTGGGTTTATCCAAAAATTTGGAAAAACAAAAAAAGTAGCTAAATGACTAGAGAATAAAACTGATGTTCTGCCATATGGAAAAACCCACCCCAAAATGAGGTAATGGGGGAATAGCCATGAACCTTAAGGGCTGTCCATAAACTCAACCTAGGATGAGTTTGAAAATGTCCTTATAAAGCCACATCGGATGTGCCACTGGAGATCCCTCGGTGGCCAGGCTGTGTGTGGTATGGGGCTGAGACCAGAAGCGTGGAATCCTGGGTCACAGGAAGGTCAGAGCATTTCTGTCACCAGCCAAATCTCCAACTGTCCTGGGGGGAGGTGCTTAAGAAGGGACTCCCGGCTGCAAGAAGGACCCCGGGCTGGAAAAACCACAAGCCTTCTCCAGGAGCGGATGGTACTTGGCTCTTCAGGGGCTGCTGGAATTTCATTAGCTTGTTCACACAGTACAGATGGGAATTTAATAATTAATTAGGGAATAGTTCACCCCAGAACCCGTACAGGGGGATTATGCAAATCAACCAAGATTGTGGCAGGGGGCTGAATATTTTACAGTGTGTTTAATTTGCAAATATTACCCACTGAGAAGGCTTAGGCAGGAAACCATCATAATAATTATTATTACTCATACAAAACTACTTGAGCTTTTATCAAGCCTTCATCCTTTCAACTGCTTTCACCAAACACTTTCCCCCAGAAATGTAATATTTTTTAAATGAAAAACCAGAGGGTGCAATGCAAAAGCATATTAAGAATGAAGTGCACCTGTCTGGATAAAATAAAAACTAACCTGTCCTCTATCTTTTGCCCACCTTACAACTCTTTTACCACCCACATGCTCTCTGTGCTGATGACTTTCGCCCGAACACCCTCTGGGCCCCAGCTGAGCTGAGGCGCAGAATATTAAATAAGAGCAATGTCCTGCCCCTTTGCGCTCTGCACACTATTAAGGCATTAATTAAGCCACCCACTGATTCTGTGAGCACCCCCCTATCCTTCTAGTAAACTCTTCTTTGCTTAAATAGCTGAGCAGTTTTCTACACCTCCCGACAAGAACCCTAACTGCTCTCTCTCGGGTGGATAATGGAAACCAGAAAACCACACACCTCAGGGGCTCCTAGCTAACTCTACTCCTCCACCACCAGCAGCAACTCCATTGAAAACTCAATCACCCAGAACAGGGTTGGCAGATTTTGCTGTAAAGGGCCAGACAATAAATATTTTAGGCTTTCAGGGCTATATGGTCTTTGCTGCAGCTTCTCAGCTCTGCTGTGTGGCACAAAAGCAGCACCGGCCAGTATGTCAACAAATGGGCATGGCTGTGTTCCAATAAAGCTTTATTTATAAAAACAGATGGTGGGCCAAATTTGGCTGCCATCCAAGCCTTCTGTCAGTTGACAGTCTACAGTTTTTAAACACTTTATGTAATTTTATTCTTTTTTTTAAGTCGCACTATGATTCTGACCAAATGTATATAAACTTAAATGGATTCGTTTAGACCAGTGGTTCTCAGTGAAGACAATTTGGTCCCCCAGAGGACATTTGGCAATGTCTGGAGACTGGGGTCATCTCTAAGGGTATGGAAGTTGTATGGTCACGTGGGGTGCTGAGCTTAGAATAGCTTCAGGTACAGGGAATAGAACCCAGGGCCTCATGCATGCTGGGCAAGCGTCCTACCACTGAGCCCTTTATCTTGATATTCTTAATAGATGTTTGTCCAAGTGGCCCCATATTTTTATTTTGCTCTCAGCCCCACAACTTATGTTCCCCATCCTGCTGAAGACATAAAACCCTCAGTTTGATAAGACTGGGGAGGTACTACTCTGGGGGCAGGGGCTGCTGAAGCCATCCTGCAAGGGGACTTGCTCCCAACACAACAGAGAATTACCCAAATGTCAACAGTGCCAAGGTTGAGGAACCCTGGGTTACACCCAGTGACAATGGCAATAATCTATGATTGCTGATGTACAGATACAGCCATTTTTTGTCTTTATAAGACATAAAAATTTTATAACCCAAGAAAATAATCATCTCCTGATCTAAGCATATCTGATTTATTTTTGCTCACCACAATAAATGCATGCCATCTGCCCCAATTTCTATATTTGTGGGTTGACCTCTTCATTGTTTTTTCTAAATAAGTAACGCATGCAAATGCCACAAATTTGATTCAGAAATGAAAGCAGCACAGGTGAATTTCCCATCTACCCCTCCCTTGTCTCTGCTCGCCTCCTCAGATAGATTCTATTGATCCTTCCTTGATCTTCCACAAACTTTTTGTAGACAGAGACATTCTGCTCTTATTTTCCTTTATACATCCACTCAGAGTGTTCACAAAAGACCCTAGCACCTGGCCTCTCCCTGCCCTGCTCCCCATTTTTCTGGGGCCACCTACTTCGCAACAAGGGCTCCAATTGCCCAGGGGCCTCCTGTTTCAGGAACTTTGCCTCCTGGAACTAACAGAAGAGAGCTTTCTGCTCCCCTTCTGTGGAAATCCCCTGGCTGAATTAAAAGTTGCCGCATTCCCTTTTCCAGCCCAAATTTCTCTCCATTGGAACTCTTTGTCACAGAAAGTATCATCGCTCTATTTAAAGTCTGCTGGGACCCAGTGCCTGTCAAAGCCACTGAACAAAGTAGAAGGCCCTTGCACTCCGATCAGGCCTAACTCTGGGATTGGCCAACGCTCTTTCCAGTCCAAGAAGAGCAGGGAAGAGGCGCTAACTTCCCAGTGTGGGACCTGAAGAGGGAAGGAAGGGCAGCCCCTCTGCTGAGTGTGAGCATGGGTGTGTGTGGTCACGCACATGCTCCTACACTGTTAATACCACATGTAAATTAAAAAGATAAAAAGACCAGCAAAGGCACCCAGAAAAACGCAAGCAGGTCGGGAACACCAATTCGAGAGAGTGATCAATTATTTAGAGGTATTTAACTCTATCTTGATTCAAGGGCAACATCTCCAGCTGGGAGAAAGGGGAAAGCGTGGCTTGGACCCTATCCTTGGCAGATGGCGGCTGGGGAGCAGCAGGTCCCTGGGGTTCTGCACTTCTTTCTTTCTTGGCCTTTCCAGGGCACCACGGCCCGAGGTGCTTTGTCTCCCCGGAGGAAAGCGGCAGGCTTACATTTCCCCAAACTCTCCAAGGAGGGGAGAAGGAGACACACAGGCCGCTGTCCAAGCTAACAGCCCGGGTGGACAGGGAAAGCTCGGACTCAGAACCTGCGCGGGATGGCTCTCCTCTCCCCAAGTCTGGCTGTCATTGCCCTCCATGGCCTGAGGGCTGGTGGCAACAGCAGGACAGGCAGGAGATGGGCGTTGCCAGCTGCTGGCAGGGGAACCCTTCTGCCTTGCAGAGCTGCTGCCGCAGGGCCTGCTGGGAGCACCGGCCCCTCCACTTCTAGGCTGCCCCACTGGCTGCAGGCCCACCTCAAGGTGGCAGGGTGGAAAGGCAGGCTGCAGGAGAAGCAGGGCTGTAAAGAACAGCACAAGATTTGGAATGGAGGCAGAGTCACAAGCCCAGTGCCCAGACTCACTGTGTTAGCACAGCTTGTGTGGCTTTTTTAATGTCTTCAGTGAAATGTACACAAATTAAAATCAAGCACTTCAGCTTACTGAATGATGTGAGTACATTCGTACTGTGCACAGCCATCACCACCATCTATTTCCAGAAGCTTCTTATCATTCCTGACTGAAACTCTGCCACCTAACTCCATTTCCCCCATCCCCACCCCAGGCCCTGGCAACCACCATTCTTTCTGCCTCTATGCATTTGACTCCTCTAGGCACCTCAGGGAAGTGGGATCATATAATACTTGTCTTTTTTGTGACTGGCTTATTTTGCTTACTGTAATGTGTCCACTATCATCTGTGTTATAGCATGTGTCAGGATTTCCTTCCCTTTTTGTAGCTGAGTAGTATTCCATTGCATACATATACCACATTATGTTTTCCCATTCATTCACCTGTTGGCAGACACTGGTTGCTTCCACCTTTTGGCTGTGAATGATGTTTCTATAAAAGTGGATATACAAAATCTATCAGAGCTATGCAGCTATATATACTCCTAAACCATACCTTGGAAGATTCTGTCTCAGTAGCTCTGGAGTGAGGTCAGGGAAACTGTATTTTTAACAAGAGCCCTAGGCTGAACCTAAGGCCAGACCATTTGTAAACATCAGCTCCCAGGTGTGAACCAGGCAGGTCTGATTTCCTTGTGCACAATAAGGAAACTGAGGCTCAAGCACAACTCAGGCACCAGAGTTCAAGCTGATCCCGCTGACCACAAAGACCTCGCTGTTTCACTCACAGGAAGCACTGCTATGACTCCATGAAGCCCCAGCAGCCTGGCGGCTCTGAGTGACCTCTGACACAGGGACACCTGGTGAGAGCAGAGACTCGGGCCACATCAGAGTGGGGCCCTGGTGTGACAGGGCAGCACCCGAGAGGTGGGCTCTTTCCTCACTCCTGGGAAGGTTCAGCCACAGCTTGGAAATCATTGATTGGAATGGTCTGCATTTTGGTTTTAGAAGGGGCAGTCAGTGCCCCACTGTCTTTAAGAGGAGACATGCAAGAAAGACAGAGGGCGCCCTGAAATGCTCTCTGGCATTAACTGCACTCCTGCCTCCTGACCAGGGCCCTGCACGATCTCATTCACTCTTCACCTCGATCTTTCAAGGAAAGATCCTCTCCACTTGACAGGTAAGAAATGAAGGCAGGTGTGGTGGTGCACACTTGTAGTCCCAGCACTCTGGGAGGCTGAGGCAGGACAGTAAAACTTCAAGCCTAGCTTGGGCAACTTATCATGACCCTGCCTTTAAAAGATTTTTCAAAATTCTTTTTTTTTTTTTGGTACCAAGGATCAAACTCGGGTCCTTATGCTTGCACAGCAGGCGGCGAAACCACTGAGCTAAATCCCCAGCCCTCAAAATTCTTTTTAAGGGCTGGGGATATAGCTCAATGAGAAGGCCCTGGGG
>NW_004624768.1:10724686-10828442 GCF_000247695.1 Heterocephalus glaber
AGAGGGGAAGGAAAAGAAAAGAAAAAAGGAGGGAGGGAGGTCAAAGAAGTTCCTCAATTTGTCTGTGGTCTTCCGCACTTGGAAGGCCAGAGTCAAGATTTTCTTCAGCCTCTGGGAGCTGAACACTGCAACCCCCTCACTTTTACTCTCTCCACCTCCACCTCCAAAGCAGGCCCTGGCCTGCAGCCCTCCCTCATTCAAAACACCTCACAAATCAAAAACGCTTAAAACAACCCAACTTGGACATGGTGCCATGGAGGGCCCACCCCCCACCCCCAAGAAGAAGGTCACACGCCCTGGGAACGTCCTGCTGAGCCTCGAGTCCTGCCCTGGCTGGTGGAGGGCAGGCTCGAGTTCCCAGGAAAGCCGGCTGTGTTTAACCAAACTTCCGCATGTCCGAGTTCCCACAGCACTGTCCTGGTGGCTTTTCAGGGAGCCACAGGCTGAACCCGTCATGTTCCCCGTGCTGGTACACAAGTCCTGTCCCTTTTTTCCAGAGCCATCCCAGTCACGGCTGGGCAGATGGAGAAATGGACACATAAGCCTGATAGGCCTCAACCTGTTTAATGCTACGTGAGTCCAGGATTCCCAGAGAAACAACCATATATGCAGTTGGGCCCATGTCTGTAGATTCAATCAACCTTATTTAAAAATATTCAGGAAATCCCTGGTACCAAAAAAAACCCCAAATACTTTAGGCCAGGGATTTAGCTCAGTGGTTCCGCCACCTGCCTCGCAAGCACAAAGACCCGAGTTCGATCCCCAGTACCAAAAAAATAAAACAAATTTCAGGGAAAAACAAAAACCTTTCAGCTGCACATAGTGGCACACATCTGTAATCCCAGCACTCAGGAGGCTGAGGCAGGAGGATTACCTGGGCTACACAGCGAGACCCTTCGTACTGAATATGTCGACCTTTTCTTACCATCACTCCCTAAGCAATGCAGATGACAACTTCTTCCGTAGTGATTCCATCATGGTAGGTGTGTCCATCCTCTAGGGAGGACTTCTGGGAGGATGAACATCAGTTACACACAAATGCTGCTCCACTCTATACATGGGACTGCAGCATCTCAGAGTCTGATTTCCTTGAAGGTCACAGAACCAGTCCTCCGTGGGTACTGAGGGACAGCTGTGTACATAAAGAGAGATTTATTTTAAGAAATGGAAGCTGTTCTTACTCTCATCATCAGGGCTGGGATTTTGTTTCAGGCTTGAAACAGAATTTCTTCTTCTTTGGGAAACCTCAGTCTCTGCACTGAGGCCTTTAACTGCAGGGATGAGATTCAGCCTATTATGGGGGTGCTCGGCTCTGCTGAAAGCCAAGGGACTGTCACTCTTAGTCACATCTAAAACTGACCTTCAGAGCAACATCTAGACTAGTGTTTCACCAGCTGGCACCAGCAGCCAGCCAAGAGGACATAAAATTGCCCATCAAAAGTGCACCGCTCCCAAATCTCAAAATTTATAAAAATGCAAAACACTATGGATACTGCTAAATGGAAGGAAAAGAAAGATATTAAAGGCCAATGAGTGTTGGTAATAAGATGACAATGGACACAAGGTCTAGAGCTGGGATATCCTGTTACTATTTATATTCTGCTTGCTTACAGAAAATATTTAAGGAATCAGAATGAAGAGCAACATCCAGAAACGGTCAAGGGAATAGCAATTTTTGAACTTCACTAAATGTTCACTCCAGTGAGTAATAAAATTAGATGTAGTCTTATCTTTACTACATCATAGAATTTGAGAACTATGAAGGCTCCCAATTTGGAAGCCACTATTTATGGGAAAGGAGCCCAAGACCAGAGAGCTGAATTAATTTACTGAAGGTCATATCTAAATAAGCCATGTGCCTCAGCCTTTCTTTCCAACCAGGTCACGAACTCAAATTAACTTGCCCTTTATTGGGTACCAGCCATGTGTGAGTCTTGCAGCTAAGTATTGGGGACACCTGGCCAGCATGTCCAGGCACATAAAGCTATTTAATCCTCACCATAGTGCTGAGTTAGGCACTGTTCTTTTTTTTTTGGTACTGGGAATCGAACTCAGGACCTTGCATTTGCAAGACAGGCACAGCACCACTGAGCTAAATCCCTGGTCCAATTCTTGGACCTGTTTTACCAGAGAAATATTGAAGCACAGAGAGTGTAAATAACTTACCTGAGGTCACAACTCTGCAGGGCCAGGTTGCTGGAATTCAAGCCCCCACTGCCAGGGCCCTGAGTCTGGATTTTTGTCCAGTGTACCAGACTGGTTCTCGGGGGAGAAAAAGTATAACCAAAGGCTTTTGGTTTTATTTTTCTAAGGCATTTGGAGGGGTGATGTTAGACAGGAGTCTTCTGGGATGTCTGGGAATTATGCAGCTAAGACGTGGGGGAGATGGGGAGATTCAGATTTTTGAAGGACCCGAAGCTAATAAAATTTGAGGACCCTCCATCAAAATACAAAATTTGGTACAAAAATGAATACTGACTTAGAATAAGAAAAAGATACCATAAATTACAAATTTTGTAACAGTTGATCACAAATCTTACACTATACAGAAAAACTACTTAATCCTTTTGTTGACTACCCATAATGATTTTATGCTCAGGTATTTATCCCACACACTCTTTGATCACCTCTTCCTAGCAGGAGATAATATCTGATCTACACAGAAAACAGATAATTCAGTTGAAGGACAAGGTAGATCGAAACTTTATTTTTATTCTTAACAGTTTCCAAAAAAAAATCCTTCCACGTCCCAAGTAATTCCTGACATGTTTGTACAACAAAAAGCTTCCCAGGTTGTACAGGAGCTATGATTTTTCAGGAGACTTCGGGGTTGACTAATCACTAATCTTGATAGTCTCTGAAGTCTTTGAATTGATGAAACTCATTGGCCAGTTGTGGCTGATTTCTTGGTACTGTGAATAGTAAAAGTTTATCTTGCTGATGTCACTGATTTGGGGGAAATCAGCAAAAAACTTAAAAATTTTTCCAATGTGTTCACATGATTTGGTCCTCACAATTAACTGGGTTATCAAAGTACCCAAGATCTTAATCATTACTTTTATTAGAAGTAGTATACTATCTTTCTCTTACTGAATTTTTTCTTTAAATATATTTCTTAAATTTTCTATAATTTTTTTAAAAGCCAGAATGTTTTCTACTGATTTTGGTGTTTATTTTGAGCATATTTTGTTCATAAAAATCAAGTTCACCTGCATTTATTTTTCTCTTTTTCTTTCTCCCTTTCTTTCCTTTCTTCCTTTCTTTCCTTCCTTCTTCCTCCCTTCCTTGTTTTCTTAAGAGATGTGGTCTCACTCTGTTGCCCAGGTTGCTCTCAAATTCCTGGGCTCAGCGGATCCTCTGCCTTCTAAGTACAGTAACTGGGACTACAGGCATGTTCTACCCTGCCCAGCACTCCATCCTTTAATAAATAAATTTAATGATAACAAATTAAGGTTGCTTTCATCTACGTCCAAATCAGAGTCTGTAATTTTTCACTTCTGTTATTGAAATATTCCAGAACCTATTTCCCGATTCCAAGAAGAATGCATATTCAAGCTTTATTGACTTTCTGAGTAAACTTTTTGCCTCTCATTTACGTTCAGGCTCCTCTCTTCCAAGTCTTTGAAAATACCTTTCATAGGTCTTGACACATCGTCCCATACTGTGAGGCTTGAACAGCTCCATAGCAGGCAGACATCCTCACAACAGACTCATGAAAGAAAACTCCAGGCTTGCCAGACCTAAAAAGAAACCATGCCACAGAGGCTAAGAGTCGAAATAGTCAACAACTTCCGGCCGGTGGAGAAAATACCGGAAATGACTGCTGATTGCAGTGCGTGTCTCTCACTTCTGCAAATTTACAGAACGTGTGGCCTTGTGAACGCGCTGCTAAAACCCCTTCTGGGGCCCTGCAACGGAGTAGGAGTCGGAAAGGCAGAGAGAGGCTGGGTGTCCGGAGTAGGAAGTAAAGCGAGGTCACAGGAGGGGCCCTGAGACAGCTTGTCCTGGGGGATGCGGGCCTCAGGAGGAGTTCTGATGTGAAGGTTTTTCTCAGGTAAATAAAAATTAACGGGGCAGGAGGAATAAGAAGTATTTAGATGGCACAATGCTCCAGTTGGAGAAGACAAAAAAGTCCTCGAGATGGGAGACTATGATGGTCACTCAACCATGAGAAGAATGTCCTTAAAGCCACAGAACTGCAGGTTAAAAATGGTCAGGGTGGCAAATTTTACGTTGCATACATTTTACTACAATAAAAATTTTGTTAATAAATGTAAATGTTTTTAAACTGACAAATGGAGATCACTGTGGATGCACATGCAGTCATGAGAAACAGTAAAGAAATCTCTTGTACACTTAGTTTCCCTGAATGGTAACATTTTGCAAAAGTATGGGACAATGACACACATATATATTGACACATATACAATCCTCCCACATCTTGCTCTGATTCCCAGGTTTTATTGTGCTTGATGGTGTCTTTTGGATTTATATCCACCCTCACACGAAGATCCCTCCTGCTGCCATTAATAATAAGCACACAGGGGCCGGGGATTTAGCTCAGTGGTTCCACCGCCTGCCTTGCAAGCGGGAAGTCCCGAGTTCAATCCCCGGTACCAAAAAATAATAATAATAATAATAATAATAAACACAACTTTCCTCCCTGCCCCCTACCCCAAATGCCTGGAAACCATTAACTAGTCTCCATTTACAGCATGCTGTCATTTTCACAGTGTTGTGTGACCACATTCATACACTCACACATACTGTGGGTTTACTTCTCTTATGCTCAGCATCACTTCCTGGCCATTCATCCCTTTATGTATAGCACACATCAGCAATGCTCTCCTCTGTGGAATAGGACTGCAGGGTCCAGAGGTCTCACGGTTTGCTTAACCATTCACCTATGGAAGACAGCCGGGCTCCAAGGACAGTCTGACTGTCAGGAACAAAGCCACAGGGATCATCTGTGTACAGGTTTTCATGGAAACAGCACCCCCACCCCGGGAAATCACCGGGGTAAGTACAACTGTAAGGTGCTATGGCCATCGAAGTTTTAGGTTTTTAAGAAACCATCAGACTGTTTTCCAGAGAGTCTATGCCATTCTACATTCCCACCAGTACTGTATGAGTGATCCAGATTTTCCCATCCTCACCAGCATTCGGTGGTGTCACTACTTTTGTCTTAGCCCTTCCGATGGGTGTGCACGGCCTCTCATCTGCATTTCCCTAATGACAACTGATGTTGTGGGGACGGGTAAAGCATGGGAGTGGTGTGGCCAATGGGAACTTCCAGAAGGTCACTACCTGGATGGCCCTGGTGACAGCCACTGAGGGGCCTGAGCTAGGCTATGACAGGGAAGGGACAGAGAGGGCTGTGGGAGGGGGATTCCAGAAGTTGGCCAAATATGGTGACTGAAGGGAAGAGGAAAGAACCCAGAATAAGTACTAGGTTTTTGACTCAGTTGGAAAAGAATTTGGGGTTGGGGGGGGCGGTTTGTATCGGGAATTGAACTCGGGACCTTTTGCTTGCGAGGCAGGTGCCGGAACCACTGAGCTAAATCCCCGGCAAAAGAATTCTTTAAATATGTTGAGCTTTGCCAATAAGACATCACAGAGCTCAGGAGTGCCTGGATGTGAACCTTCAACACCCACACTGTGTCTGGGCTGAAGACAAGGATTTGGAAGATCAACTCCACCACTAAAGGTAGAGGGAGAGATCTGGTTCTGTGAACATCTAGTTGCCTGGTTCCCACCTGGAGACGTCCAATCCCTGGAGCCTGGACAGCCACTAGATTCCCACACACATAGACTGCTCGGCCTGGTTTGAATTTGCCACCCTCCCGCCTCAGCCTCCCAGCATCCTCCATAGCACAGGACACTTGTCATACACCTAAGCTCTATTTTTCAGGTGTATGGAAACTCGCTTAGGGTTTCTCCAATCCTTTTTCTTTGCTGTAGTTTTACAACTATTTCACAATCAGATGATAAAAGAACTAAAACTGATGCGAAGGCTGCATGAGCTCTGTCTACTCCTTTAGAAGCAGCAGTGCTGGCCGGGATCCCTGGGGACAGGGCTCCTGGCAGCTCCACAGTGCGGCTGTAGGGTCCCCCGGGCATTACGTGGCAGAAGCGCACGGCCTGCTGTGCTTTGGAGGATCCAGCTTTCCTGCTCGGCTCCCCAGGGCTCCCCACAGGTGCCTCCCCATCACAGGACAGGTAGCAGCGAGCCTTGCCTTTGAGGAGACTCTCTCTCCTCAGTCCCGCCCTGGCAGAAACCATGGTCCCTCTGCTTCGTTCCCAGACGGCCGCCCCAGGGCTCATCTGAGGGTCCTGGCCCTCCCGGGTGGGCACACAGCACACCTCTGCTCGCCACCCTCTCACACAGCTGTGGGCTTTGGCTGCAGCTTTTAAGATTTTTTTCATGGCAAATTTATTTGGTTGGTACATTTTAGATGCACATAAAGATCACACTCATCATAGGGAATTTGGAGCTGTACATGATAGATCGTGATTCTTCTTTTTTTCTCCATGTCCCTCCCCTCTCTTCAACCCTTCTTCCCCTCCTTATTTACAAAAGCTTTGTTTCCATTTTTTTTCCTTCCATTCTCTTTTTTCTTTTTCTTGTCCCTCCCTTCCTTTAAGATTTTTAAATTACGTTTACCAAGACCTTCCGGTCTCCAAGTGTACACCACTCACACCCACCCATACCCCAGTCTCCGGGCAGCCAGTCTCCCAGAGTCCCCCGTACATGTGGCCCAGTGGGTCACTCTGCAGACAAATGGGCAAGATGGCTGCTGCTTAACTATAACTCCGGGGCCGGGGATTTAGCTCAGTGCTTCCGCCGCCTGCCTTGCAAGCACAAGGACCCAAGTTCGATCCCCGGTACCAAAAAACCCCACAAAAACAAAACAAAATATTATTCTGAAGAAACCGAAGTTACCCTTGGAGGGTGGGGAAGAGGGGGAGCAGGAGGAGCCAGCAAAACCCAGCGAGGCCTATTCTATTCCCGAACTGACCTTGGCGACTTAGAAGCCATAAGTCAGATCCAGGATCTTCCTGCAAATCAGGGAGATTTTTCTCCCAGGAATATGATTCTGGTTTCTTACCTCCTGCTAATACCTCTGCAGCGTCCTGCCCCAGAACCATGGAGAACGATGATGACACAGTGAAGCGATGCGGGACCCCCCTCCAGCACAGCTGCAAATCCATTTCGTGAATTCTCTGTTTTTCAGTTCTGGGCTCCAAAAGCTCCACATCATGCATTTTTGTGCACAAGAGGCAAAAGAGTGAAGCTTCTGCTGTTGCTGCTTTTATTTTTTACTGAAACTTCTATTTATCTTTTTGCTTTATTTTTGAGTTTTCTAAAATTAAAAATCTGGTATCCGGACCCTGATTATTTAAAAACAAGCAAGTTAACTTCCGCTGAATAAACTGGCCCCTGAAGGAATCGTTTCCCCGGGGCCCCCACGATTCCTACAAGAACCCGGGAGGAAGAGGAGGAGGACCCGGACATGAGGAGTCCCCCCACCCCGCCCCAAGCTCTCCCTCCAGAGGCGTCTCCGGCCCTGCTCACAGGCCCTGTGTGGTGCCCGCTGCTCCGGGGCTCAGCGGTACCTGCCGTCCACGTCCACAGCGGTGCCAGCCAGGACCCACCTGCTCCTCGCTATGCAACGCCAGAGGAGGCTGAAGCAAGCGTCAGCTCACAGCAAGCTGGCGCTCTGCAAAAGCGACTCCCCTAAGCCAGCTCACCCCAGCCGCATGCCGTGGAAAGCCTGCGTGCAGAGCAGTGGACCTAATGACGGGTCTCACAGAGAAGAGGGAAAAACCGGAGAGAAGTACGCGTTTGCCAGGTTTTCACTTTGCCAAGAAAGCAAACAACCTTCTCCTTTCACCACTGTTTCTTTTTGTTTTATTTCTAATATTACTTACCTTTTTACTTTTCTTTTTATTTTATTAGTTACGTTAGTTACACAGAACAATGGGTTTCATTTTGGCACACCCAGACATGTGTGTAACATGTTTTGATTCTGTTCACTCCATCACTCCTCTTTCCCTTCTCTGAAAATCTGCCCTCTATTTTCCTTTGATCTCTTTCTTTTTTTCTATTTCTCCGAGTTTTTTTAGAGTCCTCATAGGACTGAAAACGTGACATTTGACTAAGTCTTGCTTGTTTGGCTAACATGATGGTCTCCAATCCCACCCATCTCCTGCAGATAACATGATTTCCATTGCTTCTTCTAAGAAAGAATAATGCAATGCACATAGGTGCCCATTGTTGGAGGGGCAGAGCTTCTGGGCAGGGTGTTGGCATCATTCCCTCCCTGGGCTGGCATGGCACCAAGCTGCCATCCGTGGCTTCTCTCAGAAAGGGTCTGTGGGTCTCAGACTTCCGTTTCCTGCTGTGAATTTCTCAGTAAATGAACATGAAAATGAACCAACTCCTCTAAAAGAGCAGAACAATAAAAGACTAACAACAAAAATGGAGGTACCACTCTTTAACCATCATGAACCACATATGTTTCCATGCTCAGTGTCAGCCTGAAACTCGTGATTCCATCTCAAGGGTGGGAGAGGCTTGGCACAAAGCATGATGAGCGCTTCTGCTGGAGAAGAAAGAGCATCTGGACCTCTTCCAAGGCCTCAAGCAATGCAAAGACTCCCTGAGATCTAGGGGCCTCTCAAGACCCCCATAGTCTGCAATGCCACAATGCTCGAGAATGCCCATCCACCCAGTTAGCTTGGGCCAACTCTGAACATGTCTGCAGAATGGAGAAATGGACACTCTCATTCCGATAGATGCCACTGCTCAGCCTTGGGCTGAGTGGAGAATTCCCTGTCATATTCAGAAGCAGTTTGTCAGGGTCTGGCGGCCTTTGAGGGGGATGTGTCCCTGACCCAGGGTTGGGGTTGGGAGACTTAGCTCAAAGGTTTATCTGAACTGTTAGGTAGGAGATGTATAAGCTTTATTCTTGAAGTCATATTATTGTTGAGTTTCTTTGTCACAGCAATTCAGCCTTACCCTAACTGATATGCCATCTTGGCATTACATATTTTTTAAAATCAGTGATGTCTTCTGTTAAAAAAAATAATGGAACCCCACCAGCATACCCCCAGGCAATGAGTAGCGCACTGAGTCTCTCCACTCTTGTCCATGTTGAACTTGCCTAATCTGTGGACTAGATTCAATGCCTGATACGAGAACCTGGAAAAGCAGTCTGGATTGGAAACCGAAACAGCATGAACTCTATGCATGAGGTATAAGAATTAATTTATACCAGCCAGTGAGATGCCTTCTAAAGAGCCCAAACTTTGGCAACCAACTTCAGATCCCCAGAAGCAGGTGTGACGGTCACTTCCTGGTGACTTCATTGCAGTACGTGCAGGAATCCAAAGACTCCCTGAACTTCCCTGGGGTTCCCAATTTTGACAGAGCTGCCCGGCAAAACAATGCACCAACCCATCTTGTCACTGGACTCTGGGTGCATCTGCCCGAAGGTCACAGCACTGCATTCATGCTCCACTAGCTTAGGCAGTGCTGCAGAAAGTGGAGCATACAGTGCTCCCCCTAAGTTCAGGGCAGAAGTGTTTCCTAATAGGAAAGGAGAGAAATAGCAGATAAGAAAAAAGGCCACGAGCTTAAGGAAAATGCTCTGGTTTTGGACTCAGATGGACATGGATTCCAATCCTGACTCTCCCACTTGCTTATCAACTCACTTCCCATTTGGACTCGGTTTCCTAGAGAATACAATTCCTATTCCTACCTCATATCCAGGTATTGAGGACTGAGGCAGCAATTGGAACATACGTTGAATGTACCAGCCAGGAAGGAGCTCAGTAAAAACTGCAAAACAAAATCCACACGGAGCCTGCCTCCAGATGAGGAAGTGGGCAGGCCTCCCCCTCCCACAGGTCACCATGAAGGGAGCGTGGCCTGCCAGCTGGCCCCAAGTTCTCTAAGTTGTCAGAGACAGGCTTCTGTGGGTGCCGCTGTGGGACAGGAGGACGTGCTCACTGACCACATCCCAGCTGTTCTGTAGCTGTGGCTGCCCAAACCCTGCAACGATCCCCGTGTCTCAACCACCCAGCAAATCACTCAGCCAAAGCCCCAAGGGAAGTCATGTTCCAATCACCCTATTCTGTTGCCCAAATCCAAGAGATAAAGATGAACAGACATGATTTTGCTTTCTATCCCTGCAGCTGACAGTTGACTTATTTAATGAACAAACCCCACAGAACTAGAGTCGGCTTCCTACCTCGATGGTAGTCCTTACCACGTGATGGAAAGTGAAGGCCTGTGGGAAAAGAGGCTGCAGAGAAGCATAACAAGCTAATTATTATCATGAGCATCAGGTTTTTAACTTAGACATACACACACACTACCAGATATGGAACATTGGGTGATTCTTCACACCTCGCTTGGGGTTCCCTCTCATGCTGAGACCATGGTGCTGGGTCCAATCATCATCTACCTCTCCCTCACTGTGCTCCCCTCCTGATTTTCCAGCCTCTGTAATGAGCATCATCAACGGGGGTGGGGGGGATCATCTCAGCTCTTCAGGGAATTAGATACTCCTGCTGAGTTTGCAGATTGTCCCATTTCTGCATTTAGATTCTCCAACAGCCTCCGACTTCCCAATGTGCTCTTAGCATTCCAGGTCACACTCTTGCTAATAAATACTATGTCATGATTAACAAACTTCCAGCTGGGCTTCTGCCTCCTCACTGTTCAAAGCATCTTCCATTCACCCACTTACAGTGGCGCTCCACCCACGTAATTCCTCTGCTTGGGAGCCTTCAGTGGATCCCTCTGGCTCATTCTGCAGCCAAAGCGCTCCACGGTATGGCCCTATGTCTGAAATTTGTTTAATGTATTTGCTGCTTCAACATCTGTTTTCATCTGACATAAACTGTTCGAAAGCCAAGTGTGCCTTGCCACCTCTGGCTTGGTTAAACTCCCCTCCCAGTGTGGTTTTTTGCCGCGTAGTCCATGTATTCCTCATTCCCTAACCCCAAACCCACAGCTGCTGGACACAGTTACATCTAGTGCTCAGTGTCAGAGGCCACTTCACACGTCCTCCTTTACCAAATGCAACCCGCCCCAAAGCCTACCGGAGAACACTGGGGCCCTTGATAAAGTCCTCTCTCTCTCTCTCTCTCTCTCTCTCTCTCTCTCTCTCTCTCAGCCTCCACCCACTGGATGAGCTCCCCACTGCTTTCAGCCTCCCTCCTGACTTCTCTGGGATTTTTAAGTCACCAAGTTCTTCTGCCTCAAGCATTTTTGGGTCACCTCCTCATGGAATCTCACCCGAACAGTGCATTTGAACTTGACTTTCCCCCGTCAGGCTTCTCGTAGGGTGGCTGTCTTGCTTCATGGGCACTGCTTTTTATTATTATTCGTATTGGTATGAGTCCATGTTTGCAGTACCTAATGATTCCATTCCTTGTGGACAGTTGGTACCAAACATGTCTTAGTTTTTTCCATCCCCTTCCCACCCCTCCATCTCATTCCCTTTCATCAAAGATCTATCTCCCTGTGTCCTATGATCCACCTTTTACTTTGCTCTACATGTATATTTTGGGTTTCTCATACTTAAGCTTGTGTGTCTGATTTATTTCACTTAACATAATGGTCTCAAGGTACATCTGTTTTCCCACAAATGACTCAAGTTTATCCTTCTTAATGGCAGAGTAGTACTCCATTGTGTGTAAATACCACATTTGCTTTATCCATTCTGCTGTAGATGGACATATAGGCTGCTTCCAATATTTACCTTTTATGAGTTGTGCTGCTACAAACATGGATATGCATGTTATCACTTTGATATGATGTCTCCAACTCTTTGGGGTAGATATCTACAAGAGGACTAACTGGGGCCAGTGGAATTTCTAGATGTAATTTTTGAGGAGTCTCCACCCTGATTTTTTGGCCACTCTTGATAAGGAGGCCTTAAGACCCCATTAGAAAGAAACCATACAATCAGAATGACCACGCGCTGCCCTCTCTTCTCCATCACTAATCCCCTCTCCCGTCCAGTTCCAACTGGACTCCTGCCTTACACGCCCCCTATGCTCCGTGCATGGATGCTCCAGCTGCTTCCCTCTCATCTGAACCCTCCAATCCAACCCGCCCACCGAGACCATCTCAGTGATAGGTGTCCATAAACACTTTCCATCCATGTCCTCAGTCCCCGGATGATGAGCTCCCTCTCCCTCGCAGGGTGGGTTCCAGCACCAGCCTCCTGGAAGGAAAGCCGGAGACTGACTTGCTTACAGGAGCGTGTGCACACGGAGCTGCGCCGCCCCTGCCCCTCCCCCAGCCACAGAGGGCGCAGTTCTCTTCCCTCCCAGTTCCACACCAGGAAGCCGCCCCTGGTCCCACTGGAGCCTCGAGTGAAAGTCGGCCCCTCCTCCTCCCTCGGGCACCAGACAACTCCGGGCCTGCTGCCCCTAGAAGCTGCCCTTTCACTTGTGAGCCTGACTTATCCGATATACCGGGCAGGGCACCCGGTCTGGGGACAGTGCCCAGTGCCAGCTCCCTCGCACACCCTCTCTCGTCAGCGGGGAGAAATCTTTCATCCGCTTCTCCTTGAGGCCACTTTGTGAAGATGCGATCTTGCCCAGCAGGTGCCCCAGCCATCTGCAATAGCCAGACAACAAGTGACGTCCCATTCAGCGTCCCCCAGGAGTGGTACCCAGCGGGATGAGGTGTGCCCAGGCTCTCCACCACCGGGCAGGAAGGGACAGGTGGCCAAGAAGAGGCGGAAGCCCTGGCTGTGTTTGTTTGCCTCTATCAACGCGGGGCCGGTTTTTAATTTTCCCCTCGGCAACTCTCCACACCGGCCAAGAGAGAAACTAATACGTTATTAGTCTCGTGGTGCTGTAGACGTTTACTTCCTCACCCTTGTTTTTTAATGGCCTTGCTGAACCCGGCTGGGCCTGTTTCCTGCTCAGACTCTGAAGGAATTCGGGCTTTTTGCAGGGAAGAAAGACAAGGATCCCCCAGGGTTTTATATTAGGAATGTTTCTAGATTGTTGGTTGCAGGCATATACACTTGTTAATTTGCACCCTAAACACACCCCATGACCTCATTTAAATCTGAGTGTTCGTGCGTGTATTCCGAGGGCTTGTGCATAGTTCCAACTTAATCAAGTACTTAATGGGGAGCCTTAGTATTCGTTGTCTTGTCCGTGGGCATCTATGCTCATCAAGGCAATAGCTCCTGGCTGTGTCCAGCGCTCCACGGTTTCACTGAGCATTGCCTGTCCCCATCCAGGGAGTGGACTGTTTGTCCCCCAAGGCGACAAAACCTTGCAGGGCACTTTCCAAAAGCTCCATTTGAAAAAGACATGTTTCTACTTATAGATCTTTTGGAAATGCCAGGCATTTCCAATTTAGAAGAGCTGTAAGGAAGCTGAGCGACAAGCCTACTGCGTGCCAGACACCGCGTTGGGCTGAGGGAGGCAGTGATGACCTGGGAGTCCTGGCTACAGCCCCCCCCCCCCGCCCCGGACTACAGTGTGATTCGGAGGACAGGTCGGGAAGGGAGGCCCAGTGCAGAATTACAGGCTGAGATCAGCGCCAGCAGGCGGGGCTTGAGATTCAGGATTCCACCCTGAAGGGAGGTTTCCCTAAAGAAGGCTAAAGTGAAAGATGAAGAGGGAAGAAACTGGCTATTCACCAGATGTTAGAGCCGGAACACACGCGCGCGCGCACACACAGAATTTGTAGTACAACTCCTCTGTTTATAGACAAGGAAACTGAGGCCTGGCAGAGCTAGAAGACTTGTGCGAGGTCAGAGCTAATTATAGAAACCAGCCCTGCCCTACCCAACCCCTTTCTGCTAAATCACATGGATTTTATTTATATCTCAGTTATAGATTATCCAAATACAGTTGGCCAATAAAACGCAGAATATTGAGTTTTTAAAACCACATCCCTCAAGACCATAGGCATAAATAACGATCGTGTTTTACTGCGGGTGATACCTTTTCATTTGGCAAATCCAGAAGACTTCGCATCAAATCAAAATTCGAGACAGTTTGTTCGGGAAGAACGGGAAGGTCATCGCCCCATCCGAGGTGCGCCCGCAGCCCCAGCCTCGCCGAGCTAATCTGGGCGTGAGCCGTGCCCAGGCTGACATCACGCCCGGCCAGGCGACTCTGCTGTTCCTCGGAGAGGTCCAGCCCTGGGTTCCAGCAGCCCGGGGCTCGCTGAGGCCGGTCATTCGTGTGAAAAGCCGGTGAGGCGCCGTCCGCGGCCGGCCCGGAGAGGAGCGCGGTGGGACCTGGGTTGGGGCTGGGCTCGGGCGCGGAGGGGCGGTCTCCGTCCCTCCCCAGACGCTCCGAAGCTGTGTAAAATGGGGCGCGAGGGTGCATTCGTGCGCTACTGGTGTTATACACATGCACACATTCGGTCTTTTTTCCCCGAAAGATGCTTAAAAGTAAAATCTCGATCGGACAAAGGTGCTTTGCAGCAGGGCGCCCCTCCCAGATGGAAGCAGCCTTCTCGGGACACCTGGACAACTTGCCCGGACCTCCCCGGGCCTGAGGTGGGACGCGCGCCCCCGCCGCACTCCCGCGGAGCCGCACAGCCGGGCTCTTCCGCGTCCCCTCGCCGGCGAGCGCCCCGCGCCCGAGCCTCCCCGCCCGCGCGGCTCCGCGAGGGTGCGGCGGGGCGGGGCCTCCGGGACCGCGCTCGCCCCCGCCGGGTCCCGGGGCGCCCGGCCCGCCCTCCTCCGCGCAGACGATCCTCGCCTCCGGAGCTCGGCGGCCGCGGCGGGGGCCGGGCTAGGACGGGGCTGGCCAGGAGCCCCCTCTGCGGCGTCTGGAGCCGCTGGTCCCGGGAGCACTGCGTCCGCCCCGGCGGCTTCTGCGGGCGCTCGCGGCCATGCAGCCCGGGAGCAGGCGACGCGCCCCGGACCGCTGCTGAGCCGGCGGGGCCTCGGGGACCCGCGCCAGCCGAGCCCCTCCCGCCGAGCCCCGGGCCGCCGCGCGCCGCCCCGCACCCGGTCTTCGCCCGCAGCCCGGCCGGCACCACCCCCCGCGGGCCGCAGGGGCTCATGCAGCCGCCAAGGTAAGCGCGGGCCGCGACTCGTTCTGCCCCGGTCGGAGCTCAGCCGCGCCTGGGTCGCCGTGGCCTTTGGCGGCAGCAAAGTTTGGTGGCTGAGCGTCTGTCTGCTCTTTCCTCCCTGAACTGCTCTGCGCCGCAGCCCCTCTCCCAGCGGACAGTCGACCGCTCCCCCCCCCCCCCAGCCGCGGACCGGGCCGGCCTCCCCGCGTCCCGCCGAGAAGCCCCCTGGGTCCGCGTCGCCCGGGCATCTGGCTCCCCGGGGCGCGGGGTTTCGGGGCCACGAGGCGAGCGCCTGCCCGGGGGCGTGGGCGCGGGGCACGTTCCCGGCACCGGATCAGGTCCAAGCGCCTCGAGTGCGGACGCGCGGGACTTCGGGGCAGCGTGGAGCTAGGGGTGCGGCTCCCCGGGGTCCCCGGCGGGCGCGGCGTGCAGGGCACCACCGGAGCTCGGCTCCTGGTTTACGCCCCGGCTCATCCCGGGGTATAAACTAGGGTACGGGGACAGGTGTATTTAGGGGGAAGGCGCCTGTGAAGCGCTCTAGGATGCAACTCTTGATTGCATCTTATTAATTGTAATTGCATTAGATTTGCTCGGAGGTAGAATCAATTTCCCCAAATTGGGATTTTTAATGGGAGCCTGTGAGCTGCTATTATGCGGTTTCGGTAGGCGTTGGATTGTATTTGTTTTATAAATTGGGTGTCTTGCGGACGGATTGGGGGGGAGATAGCGCCATCTAGCGGACGTGGTGAGCCGTGCCTTTCAGGCAGCAAACTTGGGGCGCTCTCAGATTCCTGCGCCAGGTGAAGAGGCGGGAGCAACCCTCACGTCTGGGCAAGACTAATTCTGGGTGTCCTTGTGGTCCCCCGGAGCCGAGCGCCGCGCCTCCCTGAGCTCAGCACGCCTAGCTCAAGAGACGGAAGTGCAGGTTGTACGGAGTGGCAGGCTGTCACTTCGAAGACCTCTATCATTTTCTCCACCTGGTTTTAGGCTCCCCGTTTATAAGGTAAAATGTTACCTGCCTTGAGGAGATGCCCCTTCCCCTGGCATCTGTCGCAGAGATCTGGAAATCCTGTGCGGGACCTTGCTTTCCTGCGGTGCATCACAGGTGGCTTTTCTGGCGGCTCTTGAGCCAGGGCCCCCTGGATAGGGATTGGGGTGAGGGGAAGGAGAAGCGGGAGAGGGCTTGTGCCTGCTCCTGCACCGGGCAGTGTGTCCCAGGCCGCATTTTTGCCCATATAAATTGGGGGGAGGGGTGCTGCTGCTGCGCTGCCACGGCAGGTGACAAGAAGCCCCCTTGCCGGACACGGACAAGGTCTCGCATTAAGAACTAGGGTAGACCCCGCTAGGTGGCACCCAGGCTGCACAAAGGCGCTGGGTGGGGCACCTACACCTTCGCGGGCTCCGTGTTCTGCGTGGGAGGTTTGTGCTGCCACCTTCCAGGCCAGATGATGTTAGCGATGAGCTGGGTTCTCCCTGTTCCGCAGGGCGGGGAGCACTGTGGTTTTCTCTTGTGAGACGATGCCCCCCTCCCCCAGCTCCTCTGGACTGTGGTGGAAATGAGGGAGGCCCAGGCTCCTTTGTTCAAGACCCCGGCTCCTATCGATTCCCTCCCGGGTGACAGACAGGTGCATAGGCTCCCAATACACATGTGAGGTTGGTTGTCTCCCCTCCCCATGCCGTCTCCAGCTGTCTCTCCGGGCATAGGTGTGGGGCGGGCCTCTTCCTGATGCTGCCCCACCCGCGTGTGTAACAGCGCCAAGGAAGGTGGAGACTCCTGTTCAGCAGGATCCCTTGTGGGAGCCCCACCGGCCTCCTAGAGGAGCAATACAAAAGGAACAGACCCTGAGCACCCTCCGCTGGGACAGGGGCGTCCTCAGCACCCCGGGAGCCGTGCTCGCTGCCCCTAGGACAGGGCCCTGGACACAGGCATTTCCAGTTCTGGTGGCCAGGGTTCTGTGAGCCTGCAGGACGTTTTTCCTCTTCGGCCTTGCTGAATGAGTTAAGTTTAAGCCCTTGCTTTCAGCAAGTGTGGCTACAAAGTTTGATCGTGCCTAAGGCGCAGCCTTGGAGACTGGGAAGGAGATGTGGTCTCTGGTTCCCCGAGGAGTCTGCCATCCAGAGAGTGAAATTGAACAAAATCGAGACAGCCCGAGCAGGTTACTTGGAATCTGGTAATGCCATGAAATGAAGTGAGCGCTGCCCTTTAAAGGTAATTGTTCAAAACAAAACTTCTAAGTGTCTGAGGTGGGGGTCCTTAAGGGGACCACTTTGCTTTTCAAACGATATTCAGTCATTCAATAAAATAACAGCACAAGTTTAACTTGAAGAAGAGAGGCCTCCCTACATCTCTGATATTCTCACCCCTTCCCCCAAGCTGGTTCCCCACCTCCCCAAGCTGGGAGCACCTAGAGCCTCATGCACGCTAGGTGAGCACTTACTACTGAGCTACATCCCTGGCCTTTTTTTTTTTTTTTTTCTTGTTTGACCTCTATAAACACTCGATATCAGCCTCCTTTCTTATAGCAACAGCTGAAAAGGAACAATGAATAGTAGAGGCAGTGGAGGAAATTAAGGACTGGCTTGCCGTAGCATTCAGTTTCCTTGGTGACAAATGAATCCTTTAGAAAGGATGCGCAGTTTCTTAGCCAGGTCTGTCCTATGAGTAGAAAACGCTGCATCCTGTTAGAACTCGGGGCTCAGCAGGCAAAAATGTCTACTGTGGTGTACAACTTTATAACTCTAAGGGCAGAAAGAAAAAATTTTTGAAATTTGGGCAAAAATTGACAAGATAAATGCAAATCGCTTTTTATTGGCACATTTTTAAGTCATTGCTAATTCACGAACCTAAAAATGCACCACAAACCTGTTCAATTTATGAAATTTATGATATCCAGATTACTACAGTAAAGAATGAAAGTGCAGACAGCACAGTTTATGAGTGATTACAAAATTGCTGGCTGGATTTACTTCTCATTTTGCAGTTGTCCGTTTAAAGCAAAGCTGACAAATGCAAAACTTTCTGCAATCGAGGTACTACATCTACCAGTCCGAAAAGCAGGCAAAAACCTTGAAAACAAAGAATTCTACTGATTTTCCGGTAAAACAAGACCAATTCCCGGAATTGTGTCCCCTGTCGGCCAAAGCAGAGATCTGCAGATATGAGTAAAAATGCCCTAAAATGTATTGACTTCTGACTCATTGGGGCTTTTTAGTATTTCAGATCTATTGTGGCTTCTCAAGATCTTTGTAGCAGCTTGCTGTGGCTGACAGCAACGATTTGTCCTGTCATCTGACAATCCATCCTTCTAAATAAAGCTATTCTGCCCAAATCCTCAGTGAGAACTGCAGCACCATTACTTTATTCCGCCACTGGCTTGGCTTCCTCAGGGTGGAGGCAGACAGTTTTTCATCTTCTGTAGGCATTTTGAAGAATTTTCTCTTTGATGATATATGATATCTTTAAACAATATCTCATGGAAACATACTGACATAGAGACACTTTGGATGGGCCTCTAAACGTCCTCCGACATGTTATACAGTCATCAGCCACAGTGCAAGCTACTTGGAATTCACTCTCCTGCTACACTTTTACACACTTCCCAGCTGACTTTATACACAATCCCTGTAGATTGTCTCCAGATCTGTTTGTGTAAGTTGCTTTCACTAAGCTTGATTCTCTTAAAGTCGGATCTGTTTGACCTTGTGGTTTAATTTCCTTTGCAGGGTAACCATTTTACCTGTTAGGGCAAAGTCCATGCCATCTCAGTGACTTAGGAATTGGCTTCCAGGATCTGTTTTCAGCTCCTGACATTGCCATCCTGAAAAACAGATCACTCCACCAAAAACATCTCCAACAGACCCTGGCTTCTTCCATGTGTGGGTTTATCTGATTGTCAGAAGAACACACACAAATGTGTGTTCCATTTACAGGAGCATAAAAATTACAGGGTTTCCTCAAAAATAATTGGTACCTGGAAGAGAAGAATAATTAGTATTTGGAAGTTTTGGTGGATGATGTGCTGTCACTGAATATCCTTGGAGGTGGGAGGAAGTAGGGTATAAATAATAAATAGATGTGTAAATGCAGTTGAATTTTCTCAAATGGACATCCTCTTACACAAGAGAGGCAAAGCAGAAAGAGATGCAGCCTGGACAATGCCTCTCCTGCACATGCTACAGGAATCACGGGGAGATTGGTCACAGGCGCAGCCCTGCTGGTAACCCCACACTGCTACATTTGGGCAGCTCGTGTTGCCACGCACATGAGCTTCGTAAGACTTTAACTGACTTGGTCATGCATCCATCAGTGCAGCTAACTAGTTTGACATTCAGGTTCCAAACTACTGATTTCAAAAGGCTTCCCTTGCTGTTGATCTCAAGACCGTGTGGCAGAGCAGATTACAGGCCACCTCCTCCACATTGTGAGAGTTTTATGTCACTTTCTTTTTTCTCTGCTGGGAGCATCTTGAGAAAGGAGCTCCCTAAACTCCAAGCTCTGATTTCTCTAAACTCTTGATTTCTTCATGACCAAATGGATGCTCTTGGCAGAGTCTACTGACTCGGAGCCTGGTAGGGAACATACTGACCCCAGAGCCTGAGTTGAGAATCCAGAAGAACAAGGAAAAGCGAAGCATCTGGCTTAATATTTGATTTTGGGGGTGGTGGCACATGCCTGTAATCCCACTTATTCAGGAGGCTGAGGCAGGAGGATCCCAAGTTCCAGCTTGGGCAACTTAGCAAGACTCTGTCTCAGAATAAAAAAGAGCTGGACATATGGTTCAGTGGTAATTGTGAGACTCTGGGTTCAATCCCCAGTAACTGTACACACACACACACACACACACACACACACACAAATTAAGACATCCTCTGAGTGACTTGTGAACTAAAAAGACTATAATAAAATGATAAAATAGATAGATTTACTTAAAAGTTTTTCTGTTGCATAATACTTAGCCAAGGAAAGTACTCTATGAATATTTGACAAAAAAAAAAAAAACTTGCTATCCAAAAGACAGATAAAGAATTCTACGTTCTATTTCAACTTGGAAAGTCTTTTAGGGAGGACAGGAGAGACTGCTCAGTGAAGTTTTCCTTCCCTTAAAATACTTTCATATTTTTGTTAGTGTCTGGAAAAGAGTATTTCTGTAAACATATTCCCATTTCTAATGTGTGATCCATCATTATACATATGGGATGTATTATTGGTCTGACAGAAAAAGATAAACCCTGGGTATAGATGAGAAGCAGCTGTGGTTTGTTCAGAAAAATACTAAACTTGGCCTCATAGGGCCTGCATTTGGCCTTTGCCCTGCCATTTATATTCGTGGGGCCTTGGACAAGTCCCTTAACCAACCTAAGCCACAGCCTCCGATTTCAGAGAGATGGCTGTGCCCGGTGCATAGTTAAGACAGCTGTTCTTATAATGAGTGCTTGCCAGGCCTGGAGGATAACTGAGAACACAATCAGACCCCATCCAGAAAAGCAAGTTATGTAGGAGACCTTGGGGAACCCTGCAGATTTCCCCCCCTGGTTCCCACACATGCAAAGGCCATAGCAGAATCCATGCATCAGAATCACAGTACCATAACCCAAACAACAGCTCTCCCCCATGATACGCAACCAATACTGGCAGCTGCTTTCCAGTGCTTTCTCTGCAGCTGTCTGAGTAGGTTACTACTGTGTGACCTCAGTCCCCACATCAACCTTCGAAAGGGGCTACTAGAGATGTCCCACTGGAGAGATGAAACAACTGAGATCTTAGTCTGTCCGACCATATGATCTCAGCCGCCATGCTGTATTGCCTCTCAGGTATAAAAGCAAATTTTTTCTCTACCTGGCACAAATTTAAGAAAGAAAACGATGGTGGTGGAGAAGACGGTCTCGGGAAGAATAGACTCAGGTTCTTTCCCGGTTGGCCCTTTTCCCTCCCGCCATCACCCCGGGCTCTTCTCCATTCCATTCTAAGCAGTCCTGAATTTGATGAATAACTTGGTTATCTGCTCCTATTGCTAAATGCCTATGGTATTTGCACTTGGCACTGAATCGTTCATTAATCCAAACCCTGCAGCCTTCTGCTGGTTCAGGGAGACACGGACGCGCTCTTGGTTCACACAGTTGCCATTTGGTCGATAAATGGTCCCAAGCTGGCTGTTTTTCCCAGGCACTTGCTGGAATGGGGGGAGGTAAACACTGTGTGGCCTTCATTACCGGAACCTAGTCTGTCCTATGTGAGCGTGCCCAGAAGCTGCCTTAAAAGTGACAGGATGTTACTTAAGGTGTGGTTTCAGGTGTACACAGTATGATTAAACATTACGGTGAATGTTTAAATTTTTTTAGAATTTATTACAGTAAAAGTCATGTTACCATTAATCCCCCTCAAAATACTCCCTCTCTCTTCAAACACACTTATCCCATTATTCTTGCCACTTTCTGAAGCAGCTCTGGAAGTCCTCTTTCCTGAGTGTCTTTAGTTGTACTCTCGTGGCTACCTGGATGCCCTGAATCAATTCAAAACACCTACCTTTCATGGTCATTTTGACTTCAGGGAAGAGCCTTATGTTGCCTGATGCCAGACCCAGTAAATAAGGTGGACAAGGACTCAAATAACGGTTTTACAAGCCTGCCTTTCCATTGAGTAGCCCTGGGCAGCAGCACTCACGGTATTTTTTATCATACCTCATAAAGACACTCACAAAAGGGAAAGTCCAGAACTGTTTCCTCAAGTAGCAAGAATGATGGGATAGGTGTGTTGGAATTGAGTGGTGTTTTGAGGAGGATTCATGGCAATGTGTCTTTAGTGTAATAAAATTTTTATTTAAACACTGTATTTTCTGATCAGCCCTTATCCTGTAGTATTGTGGGGAATCATTACCAAACTCTTTCATGCTGCCATTAAAACCTAAAATGTCAGGCCAGGGATTTATCTCAGGGGCACCATGCCTGCCTCGAAAGTGCAAGGTCCTGAGTTCAATCCCCGGTACCAAAAAAACCCCCATAAAATGTCACTCTTCAAATAACATTTCCTGATTGTCCGGCCACATCTTCACTTGAGAAAAGTAGAAGTATTACAGATGAGGCACCAGAACAGCTCCTCACAGTCAGATTTGGCAAACCCACTGGTTACAGAGCCAAGGAGAGTTGAATGAATCCCAGAACAGGGGACCATGGAGCTGGGAGACACAGGGGCAGCCAGGCCATGATTCTGCAGGCAAAGAAGCTAAAGATCCAGACACCGGGACCGGACATGGTTGAACCGCACAGGTGGAGGCAGAGCCATCCCAAAACCCAGGTCTCTGTCTTTCCCCATAGCCACGGCAGGATCTTGAAAGTTTCCATCGCAACACTGACAGTTAAGCAGTTCATAAGTGCTCTTATTTCCTCAGTGAGTTCTGTAGGAAGAACCTGCAAGCTTATAAACCAGATGGGGTCTGAGACAAGGAAAGTGGGGGGAGAAACCTTCATCCTGAGACTCTGGCTGTACGCAGGTTTATACTCACACACTTCCAAGTGGGAAAAAATACGGCAGGAAAAAGCACAGCGGATCTGGGAGTTTCTTGAGAATCTTATAACTCGACGTGGACAGGTGCAGAGAAGGAAGAAAGGGCATAAATGACAGTGCCCTGGAAACGCAGCTGCAGAAACTACTAGCAGAGCAGGAGGCTCTGAGCTGGTGTGGCCAAGGCTGGGGACAGAGCACGGGGCAGCTTGTGTCATGTGTTGGGGTCAACAGGCTGAGAGGAGACTGAGGAAGTCTGTGCCAGGGAAGCAGCAGGGAGCTCACCAGAGGTGGCATGACAGCAGGAGTCACCTAGACCTGCCCAAGCCCCACTGTCCCCAAGCCAGCAGGGTGATGTCAGGCAGGTTACTTACCTTCTGGGACAAAAGTTCAAGTAAGTAGGCAGGCCTGGTGGCACAGCCTGAAATCCCAGCACTCTAGGTGGCTGAAGTTTTAACCCAGTCTGAGCAATTTAGTGACCTCCTGAGACATTGTCTCAAAAATACCAAAAAACAAAGGTGAGGGAGGCTGGGGATAAGGATCAGAGAAAAGGCCCTGGATTCAATCTCTGGTATCTAAGTGTGAGTTGTCTGGTACCCAAATAAGAAGGGACAGAATAAGTGACTTTAAAATGGGAAATGAAGTTCAGAAAGAGGAGAGGAAGTAGCTATGTGAAGACACTTAGCGTCCCTAGAAGGGACTAGTTTGTGTTTTGCTCTGGACTGGTGCACACCCCTTTGGCTGGAGACCATGGCGCTTCTGACTGTCTAGTTCCCTGTGGGATGAAGGGGTTCATAGCATTATTAAACTAAACAATAATATAAAGTAGAAAACACTCACTGGGGAGGGAAAAATCAAAACTAATAGTTTTGGGTGAAATTATCAACAGATTAGAGAAATCCATTGATGGATCAGTGGGTGGGTTTGATATGAGCTTGTATGCACATGGAACTATCCGGAAAGATGAACAAGAAACTGTTGACAGCTATTGCCTCCAGGGAGAGCCATTTAACAGGAAATTGACTTTTTAATCATGGGCCTATATTCCTGTTTCAGTCTTTTTTTTTTTTTTTTCAACATATTTGTCACTAGACTGACAGAAACTGAAAGCCCAGAAACGTAGTCCTCATGGCATTGTCTTCCCTGAGCAAACCCCTTCCTCTCTGCCCAGCACAGAGAGCACAGGGAGGGACAGGCTTTGGGGAGCTTCAAGAGGACTGCTCGGTGCACGTGTCCCTGCAGCCCCTGAGGGGTCCCAGACTCTTCCAGACTCTTCCTGAAAGGGGTCCAAGGTCACCGACCCTAACTACGGGGCGGTGTGGCCCAGACTGCCCTAGAGATGAAAGCTGATGGAGACTTTTTCAGGCAGTGTGAAGTCAGTGCTAGTGAAGAGAAGCAGTGTGGATCAAGTAGACATTGCCCAGCCAGACTCTGGACGTCTTGTACATGTGACTCCGAGCTCTGTAGTCAGTGGTCCTGCTCTCAATGCCCCTCTCCAAAAGCCTCACCAACCCCACTGTGTCAATGTGCAGTAACGGGGTGTAAACTTGGGTTCCAGCAACACCACAAAAACGCAGCACCCGGGGTGCTGGTCACACTGCCAAATGGGGGGTCCTTGTATCCGGCTCCTCCAGCTCATCCCAGGACCCCCAAAGTCCAATTCAGAGCTTTCCCAGAGCCACACTCAGTTTTTGTTCAAAGTACAGTACAGAAAAAAATCCATTAATAAAAAGAATTTGCCTTCTGTGAATAAAATGGTTCTGATCTGCTGACATACATTTTCAGACATGTCCAAGAGCAACTAATATCTGCCACTGTATTTTAAATGCATATGAACGAATTCAAATGGAAGGTGAGCTACTTCTTCAGTCTTTAAAGAGAGCTACAGAAATATCCAGGAAATATGGTTTTTTAATTAAAATACTGGGGAAAAGTACCTGTCTTAATTACTGTGAAGAAGCCTTCCTCATGGAGAGGAAGATGCCTGCCCCAAAACCAGGGAAATGGTGTGCACAGAGAAAGGAAAATGAGATGCCAAGTGGGATCCAAGGAGCATGTCCTAAGATTCTCCAAAGTCAACGATGAAGAGTTTTCTGATGCGAGAGCGGGGACAGCGAGATCATAAATGCCCTGGAAGCAGAGCAGTAGGGAGAGGCCTTCTCCTATCTTGTCATGGAAACAAACATGACAAGGAAGTCGGATGGCCACGGGTCCCAGAACCACCTCCAGGGAAGAAAGCAGTCACAGTGAAGGAGGGCAGTGATGTCCTTATGGCCACAGTGGGCAACTGTCCTTCCGCATGGCCCCTGTGTGCCCCCTGGCCACCAGTGGGCCTCCATAGCGGTGGAATATATGCTAAAAGAACTATCTAAAGCCCTAGCTTGAAAGTTGTTCCTGGACAAAGTACAACACAGTTCCCAAAAAGAGAACATGACACAGGACCATTTAATAGAGGAGGTAGAAGCGGGCATGAGGACAAGGGATGTGTTATGTTTAGACTTTCAGAATTCCTTCTGCCCAAGCTCTACCCCCAGTCATTTACAATACTAAGTCACTCCTGAATATGGGGACAAATTGCTTTAGAGATGGGGGAAAAAATAGGATGAACAAGTCCTTTTCTGAATGATGAATTATAAACAGGAGGATCACCCTCCCCTGGAGTTGCTCTGCTCCCAGACTCCTGTAAATTTACACAGATTATCTGAAGGGGAGAAAGCTCATATGGTTCCAGTCCTGTGGATGAAAGGAAGGCTCTGCAGAAATAGCAAACAAATGGTGATTAACTACAGCACAGGCTTATGAGTGAACAAGAAAACGCAAGTGAAGTTTTTGTGGGCGCAAGGCTCAGTTAACACATTTACAAGAACATAATCCAAATTACAGGAAAAGGGTCTCTGTTGTCAGTTTATAGCCACCAATGAGGATTTGGGATCTTTGCAAAATGCTTGCTTGCTAAACGCCACACAGGACCAAGTGTTCAGAAAATGCCAAAATGCTATCAGAAATGGTACTAGAAACCAAGCCAAAATAGTGTCTTACTCAGGCTCTAGAGACCTGGCAGTTTTATTCCCTTCCTCTGCAGAAAATATCTCAGCAGGAAGGTAGAAGGATGACCAGGGAGAATCTTTCACAATAGCAAGGCTGCTTTGCTCCTGAGAGCTTTGGCGTAGAAAAGCCAAAGCCAGCAAGGGGGTCTGATCAGAGTCCAAAGCCGTGAAGGTCATGGGGGGTGCGAACAAGAATGAGGTCATCAGATCTGAGAGGACCAGGCCCTAAGGCAGCTCATGAAGTTTGAGGGAAGAATTAGATAAATGGAAAAGACTGGATCCCACCCGAGTTAGAGAGTGAAGCAGCTTATGACATGCTCCAAGCAGAAGTTGTTCAGGGCAGGGGGTGGAGAACAGAAGGCTGCTGGGGAGATGTTACTGAATTTGGGGCCATAGCTGCACTGGTTGGCCAAAATACCTGGGACCAGTACTGAACTATGAGCTTTTTCCTTATGTGGCAGGGATCTCTTGACGCAAGTGGAAGAAATCTAAATCCAGGCTAGTGTCAAGCAAATAAGGACAATATAAGCTGTGGTTCCCATAGCTAGAGAGGTCCTGGGTAGCTCAGAATCCAAGGATGACCTGCAGGGGGCAACACATGGCTTGGAGATGCGATAGCCCTGAAAATGTCTAGCAGCCCCCAGAATTCACAAGATAAAATGCAACTTGAGTAAAAACAGTACGGGAAGTTGGGCGCAGTGGCACACACCTGTAATCCTAGCACTGTGGGAGGCTGAGGGAGGAAGATAAACCAAATTCAAATCCAGCCTGAGCAACTTAGTGACTTAGCATGAACCTGTCTCAAAGTTTAAAAAAAAAAAAATTGGGGAGCCAGGGATTTAGCTCAGTGGTTCCACTGCCTGCCTTCCAAGCACAAGGTTCTGAGTTCAATCCCCAGTACCAAAAAAGGGGATCGAACTCGGGACTTTGAACTTTTGAGACAGGCAGCGGAACCACTGAGCTAAATCCCCGACCCCCCCAAAAAAAAAAATTTTAAGGGCTGAGGATATGTAGCTCAGTGAGAAGGCCCTGGCTTCGGTCCCCAGTGTGGGATAAATAAATAATTAAATGCCAGCTCTGCCAATACAGCCTCAGCCACCGACACTCATAAACAGCCGCCTTCACCCCAGGTCACTACTCCCACACTCATCCTGTGTTGGAACCAGAGACCGGAACCAGGGGTTCTGTTTTGCCCATGTTGGGTCACCAGATCGTGGGTGACATGCCAGCCTCTACTTTACCGAACAGCCTGTTCTCTCTGTCTCGCCTTGACTTTAAACCCGATGCTCTGTGCACACAGGGTTGCTGGAGGGACACGCGTACTAGAATTTAGGAACCTAGAGACTCTTCTACATGTCAGCCCCCTAGATGCGCTCATTAAACATGCTCGTGTTCATGGCCTGTAGCTCAGTGGTAACATCCTTGGGTCACACACACAAGGCCCTGGCTTTGATCCCCAGCACTGCCTGGTGGACATGCAGCTGCTGCCTGGGCTGTTTCCCTGGAGACTGAGATGCAGCTGCTTAGGGTGGGCCGCAGCATGTGTATTATTTTTACCACACACACACACAGTGGGCTCCCAAAAGAAGAAATTGCTGACCGAGGCCTTGGGTGGGGCTCCTGGCCTCAGTATCTCCTCCTTCTGCAGCCCCTCAGCCTCTTCACTCCAGCTTCTGCAGCCCCTCAGGCCAGCCCCCCCACACACACACACACACCCGCACACCTCACCTCGGGAGGGCTCCCCCACCACACGCCCCCGGCCTGTGCCTAGGTTCTGTGTCTGTTCTACTTGCCCCTTACACCTTACTGGGAGGATCTGTCCTGCCTGACTGTAAGCCTGGGGCCGACCTGCACCCCACCATGCACTGAAGGCATGCCAACCGTGGGCTTTGCATTTATCAGCCAGTACTAAGCTCCTCAGCCTAAGTCTCCTCAGTGCACACAGGGTGATCATTGAACCTTCCTGCGCTCAGTGTCTAGAACTGTAGCACCTCACATAAAAGCAGCTCAGAATATCTGCCATCGCTCCTCAAAACAAATCCTTCAAGACACCTCAGAAGATGCAGCACCATTTTGATTAAAGTCTTTCATTCTGAGGTCTCTTTTCCCAATCATTCTTTCTCTATTAGCTGTTTCCAACAACACTTCTCGCACAGGGGCTGTTTGTTAGCTTTCTGTCACTATCACAACATAGCGGGTATGGTGAACCTACAAAGAGGAAAGGTTTATTTCCAGCTCACTGTTTTCGAGATTCCAGGGCAAGATCAGGTAGACCCGTGGCTTTGGGCCCTGGTGGACATGCAGGATGGCAGTGGGAGGGAACATGGGGTGGGGCACCCATGCACACCCATGGTCTGCAAGCACAAGAGAAAGAGGCCAGTGCCAGTTCCCAGGGAGGCCATGCCCTCTGTACCCTAAGGGCCGCCCACTAGGCCCCACCTCTTAAAGGGCCTTCCACCTCCTAGTAGCATGACCCAGGACCTTTGGGAGATATTTAGCCTCCAACCTACAGCAGGGGCTGTCATATTTATTTCTTATTCCCCGTGGACTTGCACACTGTAGGTCCTGAATGTCTATTTGTGGACTGATGGCCCAGACCCTGGATTTTAGGAACACCCTGTTCTTACTCAGAAGCAGCAAACTTGCAATCCCTGCCACCACTGCCCCAGGATGGCTCCAGTTTCCTGAAGCTGAATCCTTTACCAGGGCCAGGCAGGAGCCACCAAAAGAAAGTCTCGGGCTGGGGATTTAGCTCAGTGGTCTCGCCGCCTGCTGCGCAAGCTCAAGGACCCGAGTTTGATCCCCGGTACCAAAAAAAAAGAAAGTCTCTGCCCCAGGGCTTAGACCACTACGTGCAGAAGGAAGCAGAAGTGCTCAGATTCTGTGGGACTATTTGTCCGAAGTGGATACACTATGAGTTAAGTGAGTGTCTATGGTACATAGAGTACTGAGTCCCCAAATCCAACATTCTAAGAATTCTTATTTCTGCAGAGTTAGAAAGTTGTTCATAAATCGGTTACTTTGGCCAACAGAGACAGATTCCTCCAAGTCGACACAACTTGGGGCTGGATTTCTCTTGATAGTCAAGTGTGTAGTGTCCACATCCCCACTTTTGGGATGTCCAATTCAGCCTCACATTTCTCCTCGTGGTTGCCGGGAGGGTTGCATTCCTTCCTCAAATTCTTTGCCCAAGGGTCTTCTCCCAAAATGGCGGCCCACCACTAGCAAAGTTGCTGGGGAAGTGCCCAGGCCCAGTGCCCCTCCCGAGTTGCATTCATCTACAGTCTTGGGGTAACAGTATTAGCCTGACCTTTTCAGGTGATGAAAATGAGGTGTGGAGCTTCAGAGTCCTCCTGCCAAACTCAAGAAGCTGGTTGCTTTGGCCAACAGAGACAGGGCATTACAGGGAGGGCCTACTGTCAGGTCTTTGGAAGGCTGTACGGTCTCGCTGGGTCCTGGGCGTTGGTCTCTGACCTGGAGATGCAGCTGGCGTGAAGGTGGTTAATTACAGTCGGGCGCTGCTGGGAATGCTAATGGATCTCTCCTCTCTAATTATCGAAAGCCTTTAGAACAAGCTCGGGAAAGGCAAATTCCAGCAAAGGGTGTTAATTGCTGGGGGGGGGGGGGGGGGCAGCGAGGTGCCTGCCTCAGTTTGCCAGGATGGCTACCCGAATGAGCGGCCGGGCTGTTTCCGCGCTGTAAATTGCTGGACTGGCCCGAGCGCCGACACGTTTGAGACCTGGATTTTGAGATGGTGAGCTCTCTGTCCCCCTACCTACAACATTTTGCAAACTGTACTATGCAAACGGGTGCTTAAAATGAACACCAGTTGTGGAGAAGAATAATTAGACTGAACCTGTTGGTCTGAGACCTAAATATTTGAGGGAAATACAGGGGCGCCCCAGCTGTAGAGAAAAAGCTGCTTCCCTGACCTAAGGAAACCAGCTTCCCCGTGCCCCGTTGCAAAGCGGTCCCCTTTCTCATCTGTTTTGGGGAAGCCAGATTCAGAAGTTGGGCTTCGAAGTAGAGGCCTCGGGAGCATAGGGCCTTCTCCCCTTTCCGGACCGCCTGCCGCGCGCGCCCGAGCCCCCTGCCGGGCAGCGGAGTCCTAAATGCAAACAGCCCTGAAGCTAATATGGCCCGCAGCAAGTGAGAACTGCGATAGTGCTCTAGAGGAACGTCCAAATTGGATTAAATACCCAGATTTTTTTCCCCAAAAGAACTAGATGGGCAGGCTTGGGAGTGAGGTGACTTAAAACGCTTGCTCTGGCTTATTTGTGTTTCATCCAAAAGATGTTTCTCGGGGTACGTCGCCGGTCCCTTAAATACCACTGGAGCAAAAGCGCTGCGGGCCCTGAGGAACCCTGGGGAGGAGACAAGTTTTTCTCCCGGAGAACAGGCGACCGAGTTAAGGTCGGCCTTGCACGGCGCTCCCGAGCGCCCCGGGGGCCTCTGCACCCACATCTGGCCCGAGGTGGCGGCTGTGCCAGGCGTGGACGCGCGTGGCCCGCAGGCACCCATCTGGGGACGACCGGAAGCGAGCGACGAGGTGCCCAGGACGGGTGAAGAAGGCAGGCGGCCCCGTCCGGAGCGGTGCCGGCGGGCGGGAGCCTGGAGGTGCGTCGGTGGCCGAGACCCACCCGGCCCCGACCAGGGCCACTTGGAAGCGGATTTTTAGCCTCCTGCTCTGGGGACACATGAAGGGGGGGGGGGTCTGGTTGCAGAGGAGGCTGGGGCTGCTCTCCAAGCTGTTTCTCCTTGGACGGGCCATTTGTGGGGAGGACTTGGGCGCGCTGCTGTTGAGGTTCCGCCGCCCTCCCGGCGGGGTGCCAGGAGTTTTCTGCGTGGGCAGCCGCGGGCGGGGAGGGGACGCGAGGGTCGTGCCCTGCACTCCCGGGTCCCCGGTCCCCGCGGCGGGCGCAGCAGCTGGGCCGCCCCGCCCCCTCCTGCAGGCCGCGCCGAAACCCGAGCGCGCGAGGGCGGGGCCGCGCGGGCAGGCGGCGAGGGCGGGGCGCGGGGCCGGGGGGGCCCCCCCCCCGCGGGGGGGCCCCCCCCCCCGGCGGGGGGGGCGGGGCGCGGGGCCGGGCGGGGCACGGGGCCGGGCGGGAGGGGCTGCGCCGGGCGCCCGCGGCCGAGGTGGACCGAGCCTCGGGCTCGCTGCTCCCGCCGGCGGAGCGAGGCTGCCCTTTCTCCGCAGCAGCGCGACTGATTTTCTTCTCTTCTTCTCAGCTCTTCTTCCAGGGAGAGGCTAGTGCTAACAGGCCGAGCTGGATGGATGGGTATGGGGAGAGGGGCAGGACGTTCAGCCCTGGGATTTTGGCCGACCCTCGCCTTCCTTCTCTGCAGCTTCCCGGCAGGTAAGGCACCGCGTTCTGGCCGGAGGACAGCCGACCGGGGCTTCCCGGGGACCCTGGGCCACGGGATCGCCAGCGAGTCGGGGCTCAAGCTCGCCGGGCCCCCTGGGACCCCCGCCTCCCGTGCCCACGGGCCTTTGTCTCCCTGCTGACCCGCCGAGGGCGTGATGGGTGCCCGCGGAGCCCCGGGGGGACGCGCCCGAACTGCGAAGGGCAGCAGCGAGGGAGGGGACCTGGGGCGCCTCTCTCCTCCTCCCAAGGGAGAAAGAGGGTGCCCGGACGCGCCTCCAGGGGTTCCGGAGGAGAAGGGGAGCCAGGCGAGCTTTGCTCCAGCCTCTTCACCAGTTTGCAAACCTGCCCGGTGCCCGGGGTGCAGTCGGGGCGCCCCGGAGGTCCCCGCTGAGTCCCCGAAGGTCCCCTTTCCGGGGACCCCGTCCCGCCTCACGCGCTTCCCCACGCGGGCAAGACCACCGACCCGGTTCAAATGAGCTCATATCCCTGTTTGATTACATTCTGTGTCGCCCCCTGTTTGTTTTTATTGTGTCAGAAAGGGAGAGAATTTCAGAATTAAAGCTGAAAAAGCCCATCTGTTTCCAATGAATCCCCCATAGTTTTTCACAATGTTTTTGGCAGATCGCTGCTTTCAAATTCCTCGGAGCCCGGACCTCTTGTTTTTGTTGGGGGAAGGGAGACCAACTCCACAGAGAAGCATTTGTTCCTTCCCAAACGCTCCGGTTTCTTTACATTTTTTTTTTTTCCTCCTCTTTTGGAGGGAGAGGGAAAGGCACGAAACTTAAATCCCCAGTGCGTTTTCTTTATAATGTTTCATAAAACTTTATTTCATTTTTTCCATATGCTGCCCACAGCCTGGAAACACCAGTTAAACCCTTTATACCCATTTTTCTCGCGCTAAAAAATATAAATAAACACAGTCCAGGACCAAATGGTCCTCCGTGCAGGGTGCAACTGGCCGCCTCTTCGTTGTGTGGCGGGGTTCAGAGGCGTCTCTTTGCAGAAATTCCAGCTGGTTTCACAAGGCAGCCAGGCAAATCTGCAGCCCCTGTGCGCAGCCGAGATCTGCAAGAAAGGACTTGAGTTAGTCTCGGATTGGATTGTTTTGATTTGCTTTTCAGCCAACTGGGTTTCAAGGAACTGGCAGAACTGAGCAGTCCCGACTGGGCCTGACTACAAGTTGGGGCTCCCAGTGGCTGGCCCAAGTAGACCGTGAGCAGTGTGGGACCAGGGCTCAGTTTACCCTCTAGTCCCAGTCCGGCTGGAGGCCCCCAGCACCTGCCTGGCCAAGTTCTCCCAGATCCCTCAGCCATTGCAAGTCCCCAGGAGTGGCCCAGGGAGCCCCGGCCTGCTCCAGAGCCCTAGATTGCAAGGGGGACCCTGCCAGGGACAAGACAGGGGTGTCAGTGTCCCCAAACGCCTCCGCCCCCACGTGCCCAGGAATATCAAAACCTCCCAGAGGGTCCAGTAGCACCGCGTCCTGCTGGGATCCTTGTTTGGAAAGACAGTTGTTTCTCCATCTACTTAGGAATCTGACCAGATGGCCAGATTAAAACAATAAAAATCACTCTCATTTTTAAAAAGAAATCCCCCTCTTGCCGAAGCAGGAGTTTGCCATTTGAGTTCACCTCGGTTTGGTCTAGATAAAGATCCAGCCCATTGGAAGTTTTATCAGATGGGTTGATAAATGGCTTTTGTCCTTTGGCTGCCTTGGGGGATGTGATGTCAGCCCAGTGCTGAAACTGAGAAGAGGGGCTCCAGGGCCCTGAAAACACCACCATCCCGCTCTTAAAGCCACAGCACTTAATTTCTCAGGCTAGAAGTGGAGAAAAGGGAAGGCTAGCAGAAGTTCTTAGAGGTCAGAGGTCTTTGTGGTGCTTCTTGATTCATTTTTGCCCTTAAAACTTTCCTTTATGTTAAAGAATTCCGGCAGAGTCTGAGGAACACTGGTGGGTTATATAATTCACAACCCAAATTCCATCACTTTTGTTTCCAAGAAACACATTTCTTTTTGGCTTCAAGGCTGGTAACTAAAACCTAGCAGATGGCGCAGATAGCTGCTGGACTGTGAAGCCAACTGGCTAAGGTTTTTCCTCCTCCTCGGAGTCCCTGACAATTGCGTGGAGTCAGAACTGCCCACCCTAATGAAAACTGAGCTTCCCGTGGCCTACAGTGAAATACACAGCAGCCTCTGGAACCTGGAACTTGTGTGCTCAAGAAACCTTGGTCAAAGAACAGTTCCCCAAGTGAGAGATAAAACGGGGATTTTCACAACAAAGAGGAGCTGGCACAGGGATGCTTCGGAGTAAAGTCAGAAGCCCAGTTCTGTGGGACAGCAGGGTGGGACTTAGAGAAAGTAAAAAGCCTGGCGAGGAGGAGTCCAGGCCTAGAATCACAACCGTCCCCTACACGGCTGAGAACTGGCTGATGATCCCAGGAAAAGTGGGAGCATAGATTTGCAGAGCTCAACCAGCTTGCAGGTGGCCAGGAGAGAGGCCAAGGGGAGCAGATTAGATTGGGCACAGGTAGGTAGAGAAAGATGCCTTGGCTCTGCCCTGCTAGCCTGAGAGTGTTTGTGTGTTTTATTTACATTTACTTAGTCACATGTACAGCCAGTCTACTATGTCCCTGCCTCCATGACATCTTTTGGGTCCCTCAGGCAGACACAGCCTGGTAAAGGAAAGCCCCCTGAAGTGTCTCATACCGGCTGGAAGGGCGTCTGCTTGGGCAATGCTGTGAGGACCCTGGAGCACGCAGAGGCCAGATCTACTCTACACGGGAGACCCGCCAAAGCTTTTCAGAAGAGACTTCCGAAAATAGCATCCTCTTCCAAACACAGCAGATAGGTACTTCTTAAACTCAGGGGCCATGTGACTCACTCAGACCAATATCTAAGGGAAATCCATCAAGGCACATTGTAGGGCTGTTGACATGTTTCCTGTTACTGCACACGGATGCTGGGTTCCAGCACAGTGCTTCTCAAAGTGGGGTCTCAGGACCTGGGCCCAGCCTGAAGCAGGTCGATTCTCAGGGCCAGGAGCCCCCACAGTCTGTGCTCTGACAGGCCCTGCAGGAGATTTGGATGCACACTCGAGTCTGAGGCCCACTGTTCACAGAAGTACTGCACAGCCAGGCATGGTGGCACACACCATGTGTAATCCCAGCACTCAGAAGGCTGAGGCAGGAAGTCCTCAAGTAGAGGCTGACCTGCACTACATAGTGAGACCCCAGGTCAAAAAATATATATATTGCACTGCAGCCTTTGTTTATTTCCTGTTTCTTTCTCTTACACTTTTAAACTGTAGCAGGTTTAGAAATCTTAGTCCCAGTGGGGAAACAAAGGGCTGGGGAGGACAGAGTCCCACACAGTGTCCAAGCACACCTGTGTCACTATAGAGATGAGACTATTTCTATCCGAGGTGCTGTTTTAAAATGTGCGTGCAAGGCCACCTGTTGACTACGTTGCTTTCTCTCCCAGTTGACTCTGTGTCCCAGGAGAGTGTGTCCGTCTGTCTGGACTGCTGTGACAATACCACAGAAAAAGCCTGTGAGCGATGGAGCCCCTGCTCACAGTGCTGGCCAGTCTAAGTCGGGTGCTGGGCCCATTTCCTGGTTCATGGATGGCGTCTTTTCCTTGTCTCTGTGGGGCAAGAGGGAATGTGGGTTCTCTGAGGCCCCTTGATGATAGGAGCACTAATCCCTTTCTTTAAGGCTCTACCCGCAGGACCTAGAGTCCCCTCCCACCACCGCCTACTCCTAATACTGGAGGCTCGGGTTTAACTGATGAATGGAGGGGTTGGGAACAAAGGCTTCCTCCCTGGGAGAGAGGAAGAGGGCCTTGCAGCCAGTGTGTGAAGGGTCTTGCGGGCCAGAGCTTGGCTCCCAAGGAGAACGAACGCAGACAGGAAATCCTGTAGGTGGTTGACCCCTTCAGTCCCAGCAGTGAATTAGGGGGTAAAGGAAAGGATCTCCTGTCTTCCCCTTTGGAGAAGTCAGAGAAATTCCTCTTAGTCACCCCAGCACCCAAAAAAAGGGAGCTGGAGAGAGTTGGGGATCTGAGGAGAGGTGACCCAAGGCACAAACGAGGCCTCTCTGAGGTGGGAAGAGCTCAGTAGGCTGGGGACTGGCTTACGTGAGGGGTGGAGGGGTCATTCCTATTAAAGATCCTATCTTGAGGGGCCAGGGATTTAGCTCAGTGGTTTCACCACCTGCTGCGCAAACTCAAGGTCCCCGGTACCAAAAAAAAAAAAAAAGATCCTATCTTGTGTGGAATGCCTCAAGCCTAGGCCTGGACACTGCACCCCCAACTTCAGGTTTGGGTTGAGCACCAGTTGGGCACCACGCTGTCTTGCATCAGGTCTAAAATGCAACCTGCCTAACACTAAAGACTTGTTTCTCTTGGGATAACCAGCTCATCTCAGTTTTGCCTAAGACTGTCCTCGTTTTAAAACAGAAAGCCAAGAGTCCTAGCATACCAGGATGGTTGGTGCTGGTCACCTTGACTTCATCCCCTCACCTGTCTCTGTTAGGCGATTCCGATTGTCACCTTGCTACATCTCCAGCAGGAACAACCCCCCTAGGACCTAGGCATCCAGCGGGAAGGGGCTCTGACTTCCGGTCCTAAGTCTTACTGAGCCTCATTTCCATAGCGCCTAGTCCATCCCCGAGCTCCCCTGGCCTCCCCATACACCACCCTCTCCCCACCACCCTTACCCATGGGCAGCCCCAAGCTTGGCCATGGCACCACCTGGTTTGGGGTGCAGTGCCCACCATCCACCCACTTGATCAAGGACCAAGCTCAGTGCCGGGGTCCATGCAAGCCTCAACACCCTGAGCATCTGTCACCTAGGCTACTGAGAGCTAACTTTCCCCCAGCTTTATAACCTTGGGTTTTGTTCTCTTCTGAAGCACCACTTCTGTTGGTAAGGGCAGGAACCCCGCTTTGTTTGATAAATCCCTCTCCTCCTCACTCATCACAGACATATCCCAGCATAGTCCCAGGAACTACAGATCTGGGGTTTTTATGTTTCTGGTGATTTGGGGTTTTGCTCAAAACAAAAAAACATAGGATTTTTTTTTCAACATTTTCCAAATTAATTTTTCCTGATTCTAAAACTAATACTCATTTTTAAATCCTGAGACCAAACAGGATAAGAAAATAACCCAAGTCCAACCTCTCACAGATGACCATTATTAATTACCACTCCATCAACATCCTTTAGGATATAATACCTCTCTTACTACTCTCTCTAAGTATGATTATTTGAAGGGATAATAATCTTTAAAGCTCTTCTGTTGATTGGTAGCCAGGGTGCACCAGGCACTCTGCTAGAAACCGTTAAGCACGTGTCGGTGAGGGTCATCGCTGCCATTGTACTGTGAGCCTACAGAGCGTCAGAGACTGGCTGATACTGCACGTGCAGCTGCTTACCTAGCAGAGCTAGAGGTGACCCAGAGTCCTCCCCTTACCCATATGTCAGATTCGGGGGAAACACCCCCGGATTACATTTGCTGTGTGGCCTAGAAGGCACTGAGGTGGTAGAAGGGAGGATATGATAGGATAGTGGGCTGAAGCACCCACACTGCCCACAGACCTGGGCTTTTGCCTCCTCCCAAGATCCCTCTCGGCCTCCTGTCTATCTGTGGTTTAGCATTCCAAAGAGGAAGAAGCCACTCCATCCCAGGTCAGAAAGATGAGTTGACAGGGCTATCATTGTGCAGATGTTCTCAATCAGACTTGTGTCCTCTAGGTTTTGTGTAGTGTTCATTCTGTGCTCCGCTTCAGTGAAGCCATCAGAATACACAGACACCTGTTGCTGTCCCCTCTGTCCCTGTCTTGCAGAGAAGAGCCCAGTGCTAGGGAATGCCTTGTGCACGCCAGCCCTGTCCCTGGGCCGAGCCCAGCCTGCATGGGCGCACTTGCCTTTCCAGCCTGCGAGGGAGGTGGAGAAGGAAGCCTGCCAGGCAATGGCAGGGGAGGAGAAAAGCCACTTCAGATACATTTTGACCTGCAGCTAAGCAGATGCCCCAGGGTTGTGGGGACAGGGCCAGGATGGAAAACCGTGTCTCTGGTGCCAGCCCAATAGACTCAGGACAAAGGGCCCCTGTGCCTTCAGGCAGGAAGACAGCCCCACACCTGCACCCGTTGTTGACATCTGGAAAGTGATGTCGCTGCCCTTGCCAACCTCCTTGTGGCACCCAGGGTAGCTTGGGCCTCTGCCCTGAGGCAGGCCAGATGCTCCTGCCATGTGATTCTGTGCCCTTGACCACCCTCTGACTCTGAGAAGCCCTCCGCCCTGTGACTGATGGGTGGCCTGTGGCGTGGGGCTGTGAACACAGGGGCCTTCAGACCATCCTGCCTGCGAGGACCTGGCTCCCCATGGCCCATTTGGAAAGCTGAGGTGTGCCCATTCTTGCAGAGATTTGGCCAGCAGGGAGGCCGAGGCAGAGCAGCTCTGGCTGAGTGTGATGTGTGTGACAGGGCAGTGCCTCCTGCCTCAGTCCCATGAGTGGCATTCAGCCACCTTGCCCTGGCTCCCTCAGCTGCGAGTTAACCCTCCATGACCCCGCTCCCCAGCCTGCTTCCTTCCCTTCCTGGGTCAGCAGAGGTTCTCAGGAGAGCTTCCTTCTGACTCGTCCTCTGTAGGCCCAGTCCCAGGGGAAGCACCCTGGGAAAGTCCCACTGGAGTGTCCAGCTAGAGGAGTCCCCTGGTGCATCCTCAGGCTGGACCCGGGGGCAAAGGCCTCATAGGAAAGGATCCATTGGATGCTGTAGGTTAAGTAAGGCAGGCACTACTACACCTGGAGAAAAATCCAGTCCACCTCCTGGCTGTGTCCTTTCAGTTCTGCTCAGGAACCCAAGATCCAACCTGGGTGTTTCCACCGAGAGAACTAAGTGCAGGAAAACTCCAAAACAGCAAAGGGGAACCACTGAGTCATGGGGAAACGCAGGAAGCAGTTTCCCCCTCTGCACCCAGAGCTTGAAAGAGGGGCTCCCCGGTCACTCTTGGTCCTCCTGGATGGCTCAGCGTGCAGATGCCGAGGCTGGCAGGGGACATCGCGGGGGGGGGGGGCTTGGGACAAAAGGTCAACCCTTCTCTGCCTCCAGGGCTCCTCCATCGACTGCCCCCTGGTGGTGGAATTGATCAGGGAGCCGGGTGACTGAAGAAAAGTGGGGTTTGCAGAGACCTTTGCGGTTGACTATCTGTCAAGTTCAAACTCCTTTTATATGCTCCCCTAGAACCCTACACCTCCATCCTTTTTTTTTTTTTTTTTTTTTGGTACCAGGGATCGAACTCGGGTCCTTGCGCTTATGAGGCAGGCGGCGGCGGAACCACTAAGCTAAATCCCTGGCCCCTACACCTCCATTCTTAAATCACTGTGTTCTGGTGAAACATTCTCTTTGCGTTTCCACGAGTTGTTAACGGTTGACCCTACCTAAGCGCAGAGACTCCCCCGGGCTTCTTCCAGGAATGGCATCAATCAGAGTTCCGAGCACATGGCGGAGTCCAGAACTTCCGGCGAGTAGGTGAACCCAGGAGGTCACTCTGCAAGCCAGAGGTGGACAAAGGCACCTCGTCCCTGAGGCCTGAGTCTAAATGAGCCTTACCGCTTTAAGAGGAGGCAGGTTAGGCTCCCGCTCTGCGGGCCCCACCCCTCCTACCGGGCAACTGAAACCCGATCTAATCCCTTTGCACGCGGGTAATTTATTGGTCTATTGGGCTTTTCTTGGTGGCAAATTGCATTGTCTTTATTCCTGGACTCGGGCTCTGGAGCGGCTCCCCACATTCCTCAGACTCCTTCTCAGGGTTGATCCTTCACACCCCCTCGGTGCACAGCAAAATAAGTTTTATTGGGCTCCTTTGTTATGCAAACAGGGTGGTAATAATCAGGCTATTATTCTGAAAGATTGGGCTTGATTAACAGTTCAAAGGAGGACTCTGAAAGCTGCTAATGCTGTTGTGGTGGTGCCTAAATATTTCCTCCCGCCTGGATTGGTACTGCTGGCGTCCAAGCCCCCTGCTCTTTCCCAGAGGCACTGGCTTGCTTTTGAGAGAAAAAAATTAAATCCGACAGGCTATGTGCCTGGGATTTCTCTCTGCCATGGCTCAGGCCCCAAGGAAGGCCATCTGGAGCCCACTCGCCAGGGTGTGAAACTTTACCTGCACGCGTTCCTGTGTGGGCTGCGGGCTGGTCCCTGGGTTTGGGATGCAGTAGGGGTTAAAAGAGCCTCGAAACTTCTGAGAAGCTGTGGGACTCGTGGGAGCCAGGGTGGGGTGGAGAGGCCCGTACTCCTGGGATTCTCGGACAAGTGGGGAGCCTGCATCTTGGTGGCCCTCCCGGAGGAACCCCCTGGACAGGTGTGGAGAAGGCAGAGGGAAGCCCAGGGGCAGCCTTGATAAATCTCAGATAACAAGCACTGGGCGGTTAGAGTTTAGCCTTATGGCTCTAGAGTAGGGTAGACACTTAGGGAAGTCCCTAAGGCCGACAGAGCCATCCTGGGGAGGAGAGGCCAGCCCCAGGGGATGTCCCGCCTCAGTGACACCAGAAAGTGGTGACTGTGTTCCAAATGGCATTGCCTTTAGTCACAGAGTGGTCCCAGGGCCCTGGGGGAGGCAGGCTCCCCGGGGGAGGCAGGCTCCCCAGGGGAGTAGCGAGCTCTGGCCCTGGTAGTGGCATCAGGAGCAGTTGGTTCGCGTAATTGCCTGGGTCCCACATTGACCTCCAGGGCCCTTCCACCCACATGAGGTTTTGGAGCCCACCCTGTCCATAGCCATTGCCTAGGCTCACCCTTTAAGTCACATCCTTTGTCTCATGGGGCTCTGGTACAAGTTCAGGGGCTTCCCGTTGGTGAGTCTGGGCACTGTGACTTGCAGGCCTCTGGATTCTCCCATTTGACCCACAATAGCTGGTTTTGAAGTTTGGAAGTCTCCAGAGACTTGGATCAAAACAAAATATGCAAAGAACGCAATGCCTCCTAATAGGCCTTTAAGCAGCATAAAGGTCTGTGAGCGCCTTTGCATCTTTCTGGGGCATTTGTGAGGTGCAGCTCCTGTCCAAGAGCAAGACTTCTAACTTCCAATCAGGTCCCCTCCCTCTAAGCACCCAGGCCATCTTGAAGCCCCACGGGGTGAGAAGGGGCTGCTTTCTCATCCTCAGTGTCCAGGCAGGAATGGCCAGCTGCCACCCACCACCCTGTGGGACCGCGAGGTCCCTTCTGCCGGCTCCCACCGGATCACGGGTGGCTCGCTCTGCAATCTGGTTTCCTCTTTCCCCCTGCCAGAGCTACCGGAAGATCTGCTTCAAACCCTCAGGCTTTCCTGCCCTGCCTTTTTCCTGGGACATTAGTATCAGAAGTCTACGGTCTTGTCCTTTTTTTAAGAGATGACCCATAAAATTCAGGCCCTCTGGGATCAGGTGACTCCGAAGCCCTGCTGGATGTGGGGCTCGGTTCCTGGCTGGTCCCTGACCTCTGCTGTCAGTGATGCAGGGCAGTAGATCTGGGCAGTGAGGTGACTGGGGTTGGGGCCCCCTCACCCATGGACCACCCAGCCCTGGCACCCAGGTCCCTGGAAAGTGATGGCCCCAGCGCATCCACTTGTTGGCGGTGGGCACCCTGGGTTCTGGGCCCAGCTTGTCCCTGTCAGTGGTGTCCCCAGAGCTTCCTTCTGCCTCTCCGTCTTCGACGGCAGGAAGATGTGCAAGGCCTCAAGGCCCCTCAGAGTTGTGGGCCACAGGGGGACCGCAAGAGTCACAGATGGGTCACTGTGCAGCACCTGTGCAGTTTAGTCATATTAAAACTTACGATTTCATAGAACAAAGTTAATGCAGAATCTTTCATGGACCTCCTTCCTGAGTTCTCTGGGCTTTGTTGACAGCACCTCTTGTCCCTCTCCCATGTTCCTCTGGCAGATCCCAGTGCATTTTCCTGGATCAGAGAGGTCAGTGAAGTTGCCCATAGCCACACAGCCAGGGCTCAGCAGAGCTGGATTGGACCCTGGCTGCCTGGCCCCGCCACCACCTCCCAAAATGCAGTCCCCCACATCCATGAGACTCTCCTCTCAGGCACTGCCCCATGACACAAACTGTCACCTGCTGAAGCTCAGCGTCCCCGTTCTCTATCTCTTGAGGTAGAGAAATGGCCATGAAGAACCCAGGATCTGTCATTTACCCAGGGCAGAGTTGGCAGACTTGCTACAATTGTGCTTCAGAGGTTTCTGATGGCACCATCTCCCCGAGAGTGGGAGGAGGAGGCATTTGGGGGCACCCTGAGAACTTCGGGAAGGAAGGGGAGGTTACAGGAAGTGAGCATCCTGTGTCTGCAGCACGGACAGGGAGGCCAGGGCTCCCTGCCCTGCTAGGGCTCACTTTGCCACCCCTTTATCTCATCCTTCTAAGGTTCCAGGGGAGTGTCTCCAGGCTGGGCACTGCGGGGTGTGGGGAGACAAGAGAGTGAGTGAGCCTGGTCCTCACTTCCTCTGTATTAATCAGCCAGCCGGGCTCCAGTAACCCCATCACTGATGGAGCTGTAAACAAACACGTTGCTTTTTTTTTGTACCAGGGATCGAACTCAGGTCCTTGTGCTTGCAAGGTAGGCGGTGGAACCACTAAGCCAAATCCCTGGCCCAAACACACTGCATTTTGCTTTCTCTTGGCTCTGGAAGCTGAAGTCTGAGGTCAGGGCCCGTGGCTTCTCCTGGCAGCCTCGCCTGAGCCCAGTGCCTTCCCAAAGCCCACACCGCCGGGTGCTGTCACACTGGAGGTTGGAGCTCAGTCTGCAAATCTGGAGGACCCAGTTCGGCCCCGCAGCACCTCCCTGGTCAGAGGCTGGTGTTGAGGGAGGTTGTGGGCTGCAGCCACCATTGGCCATGGGATGTGTGGCCCCCAGACAGTCTGGACCCGTGGGGGTCTGAGTGGAAGTGGGGAGGGTCTGCTGAGTGGGTGGCAGGCAGAAGCCTTCCCTGCCATCCCTGCCATCCCAGCCTGCCATGACTTCTAACCGCTGAGACTGTGGTTAGGTTGGGAACCCTGTTGGTTGAGTGCCCGCCAGGTCTCCAGTGTGCCACAAACACCTAGCTTAACCTCAGCTACCCTTAAAGCAAGAGCTGTCTCTACTGGGCAGTTACGGAAACTGAGGCAGAGGTATGTTTCCCACCACTACCAGCAAGGAAAGGAGTGGGATTTTGAGCCAGATGTCCCCCTCCAGTGCCCATAGTGGGCCCCATGTCCCACGTCACTGTCCCCGCAGACCTCTCATTCTTTGCCCAGTCTTGAGCGATCTATCAGGTAGCTAAGAAATGATGCTGAGGGAATAAAGGGGATAAGGAGCTCCTCCTGGGCCCTGGGGTGCTGCGCTGAGCCCCGTTTTCAAGTCTGGATGCCAGCAGGGCCCCAATACCACTACGATTTCCCCTTAGAGCTCAAGAAGCTGTGTGAGGTTGCCCAGGCAGGGCCACAATGGGGGGCCGGGGTAGGACACCACGTGGACCCCACATTGTGTGCAGGCCGGAAGTGGCCTCTTGAAACTGGTCTGGTGGAGCCAAGGCCCAGGGAGCATGACACTTCCCAGGTCTGGAGCCAACTTGGTAGCCTGGTTCCCACTAGCACTGGGTGGGGACCCCTAGCTGGTCCCCCAGCCCCTTTTTCCTGGAACCTGCATGGAAATGTAACAGGCTCCGGGGCCGTGTGCCGGGAGACTTGTGGTCTCCGTGGGCTTTGCAGGACCCAGAGGCCAGGAAAGGGCAGGTGCCAAAGTCCAGGTCTGTGACTCAGGTATGCCCAAGCCTGGGTTCTCAGGCATCATCATCTTGGCTAATTAACACTAAGGTCTCTAATATGCATATTTATTTTCAAAAGTAAACATGAATTAGGGCAGAGCCAAGATTACATTCTCAGTAGCTTCCCCCCTTGCAGGATAGAGAGAACCAGCCAGTGACTAGGATGGAAGCCAACCTTCCGTGACCAAGCCTGAGGCCTTGGTAGCAGCCAGGGCTCACTGAGCTGCCCGTACTGCATGGGAGATAGATCCTGAGAGTGCCCGGTGCTCCCCACCCTGTGGCAAGGCCTAATGTTACCCTGCTTTCCAGATAAGGAGAAGGAGGCACAGAGAAATTAGGTCATCTGTACAAGGTCATCCCGTCCCCCGAGGGAGCTGAGAACACATGCCTAAAACTGGAGCTTCAGTCCCTGCGAAATTTCCATTGCTTTTTGCCAAAATTCCTGGGGAGAGCCATGAAACGTAAACAGGTAGAGGGTGCTGTCCACACCCACAGAACTGGGCCGCCCCTGCTCTTCACGTTCCTTTCAGCAGCTGGTCTATGTGCCTGGCCACTGGGTATCTGCAGGCTGAGCGCAAGATCCAGAAGGGGCGGGAACACGGTTTTGGTTTTGGTTTTGGTTTTTCTTGTATGGGGATCGAACTCAGGACCTTACGCTTACGAGGCGGCGCCACTGAGCTAATTCCCCAGCCCTTTGATGGTTTTGTTTTCGTGTCTGCGGCGCTGGGGATGGAGCCCAGGGCCTCTGCATGCTAGGCAAGTGCTCTACCACTCAACTGCATCCTAGCCCCTTTTTATTTCTTAAGACAGATCTGCCCAGGCTAACCTGGAATTTGCAGTCCTCCTGCTTCAGCCTCCCTAGTGGCTGGGCTTACAGGTGTATCCCATCGCCATCCCCAGCAAGGGAAATTTTTACCATCTGCGAACACACAGCGTGAGTGGTGCAGTCTGAGGTGAGGTGTGGCAGGCACCCCCGGCCCATGGAGGGAACAGGGGCCGGGGGTCGCCGAGCCCCAGCCCTGACAGCTGTCTGTTGCACCCGCAGCTACCTCCTCGTGCAAGATCCTCAAGTGCAACTCTGAGTTCTGGAGCGCCACTTCGGGCAGCCACGCCCCGGCCGCGGAAGACGCGCCTGAGTTCTGCGCTGCTCTGCGCACCTACGCACTGTGCACACGGCGCACGGCGCGCACCTGCCGGGGAGACCTGGCCTACCACTCTGCGGTCCATGGCATTGAGGACCTTATGAGCCAGCACAACTGCTCCAAGGATGGGCCCACCTCGCAGCCGCGCCTGCGCACGCTCCCACCAGCCGGGGACAGCCAGGAGCGCTCGGACAGCCCCGAGATCTGCCACTACGAGAAGAGCTTCCACAAGCACGCGGCCGCCCCCAACTACACGCACTGCGGGCTCTTCGGAGACCCGCACCTCAGGACTTTCACAGACCGCTTCCAGACCTGCAAGGTGCAGGGCGCGTGGCCGCTCATCGACAATAACTACCTGAACGTGCAGGTCACCAACACGCCCGTGCTGCCCGGCTCCGCCGCCACCGCCACCAGCAAGGTAAGGGAAAGGAGGCGGGCCCTGCAGGGTCGCAGCTCGCCGCCGCCGCGCCTTCGGCTCCGCGAGTTGTTAGCCAGCGCATGCGCGCGCGTGGTGGGGGAGGAAGCTCTGCAGATCTCTGCCAGGAGGGACACCAACAGCGCTCCACCTCTGAGTGTCCCCTAGAGCACGGGTCCCCACCCGCACACACTGGTGCCCTTCGTGGCCTCTTAGGAACTACGCGGCCACACCGCAGGAAGTTTCATCTGAGGTTACACCCGCCTTGGACGCTGGCATCACCGTGGAGCCCCTCCTCCCGTCCATCAGCCCCACCCTAGAGTCTCATTGGACCTTGAATCCTGCCGTGAACTCCGAGTGCGAGGGATCTAGGTTTCCGCTCCTTTGAGTAATCCCAAAACTCCCACCCACCTCCCGACGCACACTCCTCACTCGCTGGAAAAATTGGCTGCCTGGTACCAAAAAGGTGGGGACTGCTGCCCTAGAATTCTGCCTGCGGTACTGTTGGAAACGGCTCCCTAAGGGTTGGTGAAGCCTGTGTTCTGGTTTCAGAAATGAGCGTGCATATCTGTAGATATTTTCTAATACTGATCAGATAGCTTAGCGCAGCATAGCTAGGAAAGGCAGCCTGTGAATATGTTGTTCAGGGTAAAGATAAGTGATTAAGGTAAGTGAATTTCTAATGTGTGTATGCACACAGACTGGGTAGATATAAATGAATTTCTTATGGGGTTGTAGTCAAAAAAGTTTAGAGCCCAGCATGGTGACATGCACCTGTAAACCCAGCTAGTGGGGAGGCTGAGCCAGGAGGGTCAAAAGTTTAAAGCCAGCCCGAGCAATTTGGCAGCACCCTGTCTCAAAATAAAATAAAAAGGGGTGGGGATGTAAATCAGTGGTAGAGTGCTTGCCTAGTGTGTGTAACGCCTTGGGGTTTGAGCCCCAGCCCTGCCAAATATAAAAGTAGAAATGTTCCCCAAAGCACTTACTGTATTTCCAGGCTTTGGGAGTAGTCTTTTCTTACCTCCAAACTGTGTCTCGGTAAGGCTCTGGTGTTAAGACCCGGTGAAAAGGCATGGCTGTGAAACGTATGTCCCCATCCTTGGCCTTACACTGGACAGGTGGACCCACAGCCTGCTGGTGGCCACAGCCCGGCAGGTGTCCTCCTGTGGGCCGGGCGTTTATACACTGGACAGGGTGCAGCAGACAGTGACGCGGCCCTCTGTCCCCTGGACCCCATGCAGCCCCTCCTGGGCCAGCTCGACCACGTGTTACATGAGTGGAGTCGGAGGTAGCTTTTTTTTTAAAGGTCTGGGTGATCTTTATTATTTTTTTTTTTTGGTACCGGGGATCGAACTCGGGTCCTTGTGTTTGCGCAGCAGGTAGCGAAACCGCAGAGCTAAATCCCCAGCCCATGATCTTTATTTTTTTAAGAGGCATAAAGAGGTCTATTAGACAGAATTTTAAGTACACACTCAAAGGAAACAAGAGTGCAGGCCCTCCCGAAAGAGGCACATTAGAGTATGGAGTGGGGGATATTCGTGTGTTTTGGTGTGGAAATCTATGCAGCTTGTGAATCTAGAGAAAGTTTGAGGCCCCAGCGATTGTGATGCACGGTTAGGGTTGGGGACGGTCGCAACCCAGGGTGGTGAGCTGCTGAGCCTGCTGGGCATGGTCAGCAGAGCGGGTCCTGGGCATCCGGGAAAGAGGAAGACAGGAGGTTGAGGGAGCAGACGCAGCCTCACTGGACACTCCGGGGCTCCCTCCTCCTCCCAGGGAGTGGCCCCATTGGACTGATCTGGAGCCTGAGGCTCGGGAAGACTCACAACCCTCCCCCAAAATGCAGTGGACCAGGAAAACACAGCAAGGATTAGAGCAGGACCAAGGTGGCCCGGAAGGCCACTAAAGGCTACTCACTTTCTGACCCAAGAGGCCTCAGTGTCTGGACAGCAGGACAAGACCTGCTCACACGGCCACTGCCCAGCCACTGATGTGGCCCATGGCCCCAGGGAGGGGTCCCTGCTCTCACCCCAGATTCTCCCTCCCCTCGCCACCCTGGGGAGGGTCTCTGGCGACCTTAGATTCAGACCTGACAGGCCAAGAGGCCTCGGGACCAGGAGGGGGACTTCAGGCCCTCAGAGCCGGGAGTGGGGACATCTGTCCTCCTCAGTGCCTGGCCTCTGTGCGATCCTGGCCAGCCCTCGGGAGCCCCCTGGGGCTTCTGGGCTGCCCTGGCCACAGCGAGTCTGTTTTCCTAGGAAGAGCATGTTGGAAGGCACTGTGTTGGGCAGCGCCAGGCTGACCCACAAGGGTGTTTCTGTTCCTTCCCACCCTGTCACACCCCAGGAGAGGACACCGAGGTGACCGGGCAGCCAGGAAAATGTCCATCCCTGCCACTTCCCTCTACTCTGGTGGCCCTGGGCCCTCCTGCCGGGTAGGAAGCAAGCAGGTCTCCGCTGGACGCTGTGCCAGGCCCTCGGCACACGCCTGTCTCCTCCCTGCCCTCTGCAGACTCCAGGACCCAGTCGCCTTCCCCGAGGCCCCCTCACCCACCCAGCACCTGGCTTTCTCGAGCCAAGATAAATGAGTGCTGGAGCCAGAGGCTGTGGCTTCTAAATCCAGCAGCAAACATCCTGCGGGAGGGGACCAGCCTCCCTGCCCAGCGCCTCGGGCTCCTGAGGGCTGGCAGGGGCACAGGGGAGGTCTCGGGGTATGAAAGGCCCCCCATGTGTGTGATGGAGGAGGCTGGGCTGCTGGCTGGGGCTTGGGGGTGGCAGGGTGGAGCCAGGCTTCAGCAGCGCACTGCTGGATGCCACCCTCCGCTCCCAGGGGAGACCCTGGGACCCTGATCGCAGCAGTGCTGTCCACGAACCAAAGCAGGGGACGATTCATTCATCCATGCTTGGGTTTCATTCATTCATTCGATCCATGTATTTCAAATGCCTGCTCTAATCCAGGCTTGCTGCTGGGCACTGTGTATGCAGAATTGACCAGCTGGGGTGAGGGAACCCCCTCCCTGTGCCAGTCTGGAGGTTTCCAGAGGGTATGGGACCACATGGTAGAGTCGACCAACCCCTCGCCGCTGCTGGCCTGAGCTGCCTTTGATCTCCATGGGCCGAGGGCTCTGGTGGAGGCCAGACGGTGACAGCACCAGTGCCTGTGGCCAGGCCAGTCTCAGATCTCAGGCCAGACCGGGGCCTTGTGGTCCCTGGGTGAGAAACACCAGTCCTCGCGCCCTGGCCCGCCCCTACCTCTTTCGGAGGCCTCTACCAATCTCGTGCGCCCCTGCCGCCTCTGCCAGCGCTGAGCTCAGGGCTCCTCTCCTGGCCTGCAGTGCCCGGCCTAAGGAGAACAGAGCCCAGCAGAGGGTGCTGGGCAGCAGGAGGCAGAGGGCCTTGGGACCCTGGCTCTGCCTTCCACTGAACTGGCCGGGACGGTGGCAGGCCCCAGGCAAAGAGAGAGCATCAGTGGCCTGGTGCCTCGAGGGAAGCAGGGGCTTTGATCCCCAAGATAATGGTGCCCAGCGCCCCTCTCTGGCTCCCTCTTCCCAGCTGTGCTGGTAGCACCCATTTTACAGGCAAAGAAAGTGAGGCACGGGAGGAGAGGAACTGGGGTGTCGGCCACCTTTCCTTCCCCTGTTAGTCCCCCACTGCATTCGCCTGTCCCTCTGCAGACTGCGTCTTAGGTCACTGCCCCCACCCCGGACAGTTCTGCCCCCGGGTGTGACCCAGCGCTGCCTTCGCACCGGGCTTGCCTGCGTGTCGCAGAGCAGAGGCCTGGGCCGTGTTGGCAGTGCGCTGCCGGCTCCTGACAGGCCCCTTCATGCCGTTGCTTGTGGTTGAGCCTGGCACGAGTGCCAGGGAGAGTAGGCAGCCTGTCAGCCTTCCAGGAGGCCGCCTCCTCAGAGAGAGGAAGAGAGGGGGAGAGAGATCAGAGCGAAACCAGCCCTTCCTGTTCCAGGGAGCCCAGCGACTCCACTTGGAAAGGAGCCCCTCCCAGGGTCTGTGTGGCCCTGCGCACCAGGCGGGGACACGGCGACCCTGAGACGTCCCTGCCCCTGCCAGGAGCAGGACCACCCAGTGCCCAGACCACCCTGGCTGCCCTCCTCCGCCCCCAGGAGGGAGGCTGAGTGGCATGGAGTTGCGCGTTGCCCTGGGCGCTCGGGCTGTGTGCGGCCTGGACTGGCTTTGCCGTCCCCACCCCCACCCCATAGCCGGGGTGAGCGGAAGTGAGGGAGCTGGGGAAACCGAGTCCAGCGCTTATACAGCTGCGAGGTCAGGGCCTCCCGGTGTAGACTCCTCGACGTGGCCCGGCCCCGTGCAGGCAAGCAGAATGTGGCCCTCGCCGCGCCTGGCAGGTCCCCGCCAGACCAGCAGGCACGGCGTCCAGGCGAGGGACTAACACGGGCCCTAGAAAAGGTTTCGGTTTCTTCTCAAGTCAGGAGAGAACAATTAATGTGATCCAGCCGCAACTGCATTGGTCCTTCCACCAGTCTCATCAGAAAATGCCGCCTTTAGTTCTCTTCCTGGGGGGAAGGGGCCCCAGGGCCCACAGAGCCCGAGCCCCAGCCCCAGTCACACTGCAGCCGCCCCTCGCACCAGGCAGTGTGGTGCAGCTGCTCTCAGCGATGGCGCAGCGCCGGGACACCTGGTGCTCTGGGCACCTTGTGGTTCTGCCCAGCCGAGAAGGTTCCGGAAGGTTTGCAGCCTCTGTCTCCCCACAGCCCCCAGGCACCAGCCCCTGAGGCCAGGACCATGTGGCCACCCCGCTGAGCCATTCTGTGGCTGCCTTCACCCTCCAGTGCCCCCCTGAGCCTCAGGCACCTGGAGTGGCAGCCGCAGACCCCATACAGGGCCTTCATGGCCCGTCCTGCTGTGATTGTCCTGCCTGTGCTGAGGTCCTTCTTCGGTAACTTCATTTCCTCTGGTGTCTGGCACTTCTGGGACCCAAGACCCCGTCCTCATCATATACTTGCTGTGAGGCCAGGGGCTCCCTTAGCAACTTTGTGTTTGGTTGGTTGGTTGGTTGGTTGGTTGGTTGGTTGGTTTTGGTACTGGGGATCGAACTCAGGACCTCCCGCTTGCCAGGTGGGTGCTGTGCTGCTGAGCTAAATCCCCGGCCCTCCCTTAGCACTTTGTGACAGTCCCACTTCAGGAATCCCCAGCAGCTGGGGGTGAGCTCCCCAGCGGCTGGGTCTGGGGCCTGGCATTTTAGATGAGGGGTTGTCCCGGGAATGGGCCATAATGGGCAGCATGGGATGAGGTGGGGATTTAGCAGGGAGCCCAGTGGCCCAGAGGCCAGCCTGTCCCCAGGCACCACACCTCCCTCTGCTTTGAGTTGGGAGTGCAGGTTCTGCTGCTCTGGGTCCAGGAGGGCACCAGAGCTGCCAGGAGCAGGACTATCAGAGAGGTGCTTATTCCTCTCCCAGTGTCACGCATGTCCCCAATCCGTGTCGTCTAGCTGGTGGGAAAGAGCAGCAGACACCACACCCGGGATGACACCTAGGGTGCTGCTGGAAACACACTCTCCTCCCCGGACGCTAGCCTCGGGCCCTTCTCCCTGACCTCCTTTCCTGCATGATTCTGCCCAAAGGAGCCCAAGGCTGGAAACCAGGGGACTCATCCCACTCTGCCATTTGTCTCCATCAGCTTTGCCCAGCCCTGGCAGGACAGTGCATGCAGCTGACACCCCTGTTCCTTCAGCTCACTGGCACCTTCCCCTTCCCTTCCTCCAGGGCCAGCCCAGTGTGACCCCTTGCAGCAGGTGGCCCTGGCAGCGTCCGCGTGGCGTTAGCTTGAGGAGCAGATCTGTTTCCTACTGCTGCTGTGACAGTTGCCGTATAGGAAGTAGTTCAAACCAACAGGAATTTATCCTCTTAGAATTCTGGGATCAGAAGTCCACAGTGAGTCTCACAGGCTGCAGTCTAGGTGTCCCCAGGGCTGGTCCTTCTGGAACCTCCCAGGGAGGATGTACCTTTGCCTCTCCTGGCTTCTGCAGGCTGCTGGTACCCCTCGGCTCATGGCCTGTATCTCTGGGCACCATTTTTCACCCTACCACAAGTGACCTTTTATTTTTAATTTGCTTTGCTTCTATCCTTTTGTTGTTGTTGTCGTTATCATGTTGTGTCTGATTTGGATTTTAGTCTTTATTTCTGTTCACACAAGTTTGCAGGCCATCACGATGCCGTTCCCCTTGGCAGTTGGTGCACACACAGCACACATCTCAATTCCTGTCCCAGTCTTCTCCTGGCCCTCTCACCTCCCTCTATCTCTTGGTCCTCTTCCCATTTGCAAAGAATCCATCTCCCTGTTTCCTGTTACCTTTTACTTGGACCTTTAATGTGTTTATACTTCGGATTTCTCATAGAAGAGAAACCATAGCTCTGCTTCTGTCTTTATGGTTCATCTGTCTGTAGAATAGATGCCCGGATTTCCCAGTTTGGGCAGTGACCTAAAGTTATGCTGAGTAGTTTTGTTTTGTTTTGTTTTGAAGTTAAAAAGGCAAGTTGGTTTTAAGGAGAAATACCAGTGCCCAATAGTGCAGTGGTAGGGGCCGGGGATTTAGCTCAGTGGTTTCACCGCCTGCTGTGCAAGTGCAAGGACCTGAGTTTGATCCCAGTACAAAAAAAAAACATAGTGCAATTATAACTGCGCTCTGACCACCATGGGGAGGGGCTGGCCGTGTCCGGGGGTGGCTGTCGGGGCTCCCCTCGAGTCAGGGCCTCTTAGATGCAGGCCTGGCTTCTCCCCACACCTAACCCGCTCTCTGCCCCACCCTGCAGCTCACCATCATCTTCAAGAACTTCCAGGAGTGTGTGGACCAGAAGGTATACCAGGCCGAGATGGACGAGCTCCCGGCCGCCTTCATCGACGGCTCCAAGAATGGCGGGGACAAGCACGGAGCCAACAGCCTGAAGATCACGGAGAAGGTATCGGGTCAGCACGTGGAGATCCAGGCCAAGTACATCGGCACCACCATCGTGGTGCGCCAGGTGGGCCGCTACCTGACCTTCGCCATCCGAATGCCGGAGGAGGTGGTCAATGCTGTGGAGGACAGGGACAGCCAAGGCCTCTACCTGTGCCTGCGGGGCTGCCCGCTCAACCAGCAGATCGACTTCCAGGCTGTCCGGGCCCAGGCCGAGGGCCCCAGTGCCCGCAGGCCAGCGGCGGCCAGTCCCACACCCGAGGCCCCCGAGACGTTTCCCTACGAGACGGCAGTGGCCAAGTGCAAGGAGAAGCTGCCTGTGGAGGACCTGTACTACCAGGCCTGCGTCTTTGACCTTCTCACCACAGGCGATGTGAACTTCACGCTGGCCGCCTACTACGCCCTGGAGGATGTCAAGATGCTGCATTCCAACAAGGACAAGCTGCATCTGTATGAGAGGACTCGGGAGCTGCCTCGAGGGGTGGCAGCTGCAGCGAGGCCCCTCGGCCCCCAGCCCCTCCTTAGCCTCCTCATGCTCCTCTCCCTGCTACCTGTGTTCTGCTAGGCAGTGCCACGGACTCGTACAGAGGCCCGGACTGTGCCCCTGCACCCGTCTGAGGGCTAGAGATCCCGCCCGGGTGCAGACGTCGGGCAGGTGGCTCAGCGGCCTCTGCAGTGTTCAGGAGCAGAGGTAGCTACCGGCCAGGTGGCTGGGTGGCGCGGGGGACAGTTCCCTTGAGCTGTTCCTGGGAGGGGCTGACCATGTGGGGCCACCCTGCCCTCTCTAGTGCACGTGACAAGGTTGTGGTTGGTGCTGTGGTGTTTGTGACAGTAGAGCTGAGCGGGAGACCAGCTCCCCTCCGCCCCACCCCTGTGTGAATGTACAAAGCAGCCCCCTGGGCTGGAGCCCCCACCCCACCAGAGCAACACTGGGAAGGGTCCGAACTGCCCCTTGCAGCCCTGGAAATGCACTGAAACAGGCCACGCCAAGCCTGGGGCCACCGCACGTGTGCACACACTCGCCCCAGCACACTCGCACACACTAAGCCCATGGGACAGCTCTAGGGGCTGAGGCCGCATCCCCAGGTGGGCAGGGCTCCCTCACGGTAAGCTGGACACCACACAGGGTGCTGCTCGGCACCTTGCAGCCAGCACGCCATGCCTTCTGGCACCTCCTGCCCACGACGTGAGGGGACAGCGCCCTGTGCCTGCCACTGTCCGAGAGCCCTGTGGCCGGAGGGCCATGCGTGTTGGCACGGGGTCCGAGGAGGGCTGCTCCTGGGCCCAGTGCCGCTTCCAAAAACAAGTGCTTGGTTCTAAGTGTCCACACCGAGAAGGGACCCTTTGACTTCTCCACCCTCTCCCATGGGGCCGGGGGCCTGGGCTGCAGGGGGTGGGCAGGAGCCCAGGGGACAGGGCCAGCTGGCCTGCCCTGCCCTCTGCTCACTCCTCCCCTGCGCTGTCCGGGAGTCTTACCCCACCCATGTCTGGGCTCTGGGGAGGAGCTGTTGGCAGGATCCCCCCTAGTCCTTTCCCTGGAGCCCTGTGGCAATGAGACACCTGCCTCAGTTGCCCTGGCTCCCCTCCGGTCCATGGAGCCCGGCACTGTCCCACCACTGCTAATGCTGCTGCTGCAGTGGCCCCCAGGGAGCAGCAAGGCCTCCCAAAGTCTCCTCTCCGAGGCAGGTCATCTGGCCAGGGTCCCGCCGGCCCGGCCCAGCTCGCCAGCATCTGCAGCAGCCCCTCTGCTATCCCCAGGGACCTCTCATACACTGGCCAGGAGGCTGCGGAACCTGCGTCTCTCCGTCTCCCCCAGAGGTCCTGCTCCTCCACCGAAACCACGCTAGGGCTGGGGAGCACTCGGCCCATCCCTTCCTCTCCCTGCTGGCTTGTTTTTCTGTTTTTTAGTTTTGGGGTTTTTTTTTTTTTTTTAGATGATCCCTATGTTGGAAGTAAAAAGTTGAAGCACTTTATTTTGGTTGTGTTTGATCACATTCTGCTTGGAAGTGGGGACCCCTCACCGCGTCCATGTATCTGCGACCGTGTAGAGTGTCACCACTTGTACATACTGTAAATTATTTATTAATGGCTAAATGCAAGTAAAGTTTGGTTTCTTTGTTTTGTTACTTTCTTCTAAATAACGCGTAAGAGTCTGTTTCCGGAATAGACTTCGGTTGGGGGGGCATTGGAGGAAGCAAGCAGCAGCAGAGCCCTCCGCTTCCCTAAGGTCGCTGCTTTTCCTTGCTGGGGCAGGTGGGGGCCTGGCGGGTGCAGGTTTCCCCCTCGGGATGTCGGGTGCTGCATGGTGTGGGGACATAAAGTGCCCCAGGATGTGGCTGGGAGGAGGAGAGCCCTGAGGTCCAGGATGACCCTATCTCGGGTCACTGCCTCCTCCCTGCAAGTCCCTCCCTCACAGCCCCTGAGTGCACATGGGGGCCAGGTCCTCAGCTGGCCGTGGTCGCATTTCGGCCCTGCAGGCAACCCAGCTCATTAGACTCAGGAGAGACCACTTGCCAGCAAGGGCAGAGCCAAGATGGGCACTGGGTCTGTCTGTCTGGAGTCCCTGCCCTTAGCACTGGATGTCACCAGGCAGAACCGCAGTGCAGCTGAGCCAGGCCGCACCCGGCTTCTCCACTGTCCCAGCTTCGGGGCTCGGGGCAAATCATCTAACCCCTCTGAGCCCTGGTCCCTCCCTGCGAAACAAGGAGTCTACCTCTGTGGGCTTGCTCCCACACTGGTGCACAAGACTGTCTGGTGCTGGCAGGAGGCAGGACAGGCATGGGAGGGAGGTGACCCGAGGAACCCAAAGAGCCGATTTGTACCAGTCCCAGGCAGGACTGGAAGACCAGAGGTAGGATGAGAGCTTCCGGGCCCTGCCCTTCACAGGGGCTCCAGAGAACCCGGAGCTGGGTTTGTGAGGGAGCAGTCCCACAGGGAGGACGGGACGCGGCCTCATCTTACAATGCCCCCACGCAACAGTGCCGGGGACCTCACCCTGGGGGCTACGCGGGTGCCACAAGTCGTACCTCCAGCCCGGAGCGGGAGCCAGCAGGGATGGATCACGGGGAAGCGCAGGAAAACCACTCACTCACCATCGGGTGAAAATGCTGTGGGACGCTTGCCAGCAAATATTCTTGGTTTGGAATTTTTTCAAGACCCGCCCTAGATTTAACCAGCAGGAATTCTCTCCCAAGCACCAGCTACCGGTTGTCCTCAAGAACATGGAAATTCGCATTTCATCATGAATATGGAGCAGGCCGTGGCCGCTGACCTAGTCCCAAGATGGTCTTCGGCTCACACCGCGCCGCAGGCCCAGGCCAGGTGCCCCAGCGCGTGGAGCGGCGCCTTTCCGCGGGTCCTGACTTCCTCGTGGGCCAGAACGCTCCCTTGGGGGCCGCAGGTGGAGCTCAGCGGCGAGTACTGTGCCGGCCCAGGCTGCCCGGTGCCACCCCCAGCACGGCAATCAGCCATTGATGGACGGATCAAAGCCTTTGGAGTTTGACAAATCAGAATTTGTAAGGGGAAAAGAGAAAACACTTAAAAACGAGTGGCTGTTCGCCCCCTGCTGCGCAAGCCCAAGGACCAGAGTTCAATCCCCGGTACCAAAAAAAACCACAAAAAACAAAACAAAAAAAAACGAGTGGATGCAAGTTCTTTTTATTATAAAGGGAAAAGCAGAGCTGTAATCTCAGCTAGTTAATAGGCTGAGGCAGGAAGATCCACAAGTTCAAAGCCAGACTCGGCAACTTAGCAAGGCCCAGTCACAAAATAAAGGGCCAGGATGTAGCCCGGTGCTTCCAGGGTTCAGCCTCAATACGGCCTGGGGTGGAACCTGTGGGGTGTTTGGCAGGGGCCTGAGAGCCAGGCAGGAGCTGAGTCTGCCGTGCCGGAGAGTGTCCCGGAGCAAGGGTGGCTGCAGCTCAGGCAGCAGACTGGCTTGGCGTCAAACCCGGCTCTGCCCGTTGCTAACCGTGTGGTCTCCTGTGGATTTTTTTAGCCTCGGATTCCTTATTTGTGGAATGGAATTACGAGCACCTGCTCCCAGGTCGCCATGGAAATCCAGTGAGTTTGTGCTCATTCACTGCCTAGCACAGCGCAGGGAGACCACCGAAAACAAGGACCCCTCCCTTGGCAGCCATGTGTGACTGCTGGTTCCTGAGCCTTCGTGAACTGCTAGGGAGAGCAGAGAGCAGGACTTCAGGCAGTGGGAGGGAAGGGGGAGTCGTAGGGGGGCCCATGTGACTCCGGGCAGCCAGAGGAGACACAGGGTCCCTGTGAGGTCCCAGCGTGGCTGGGGAGCTGCCGTAGGAAGCCACCGTAGGCTCCAGCATGTCCAGCCTCGCACAGAACAGAGATGGGTGCCACGAAGGGACAGAGCAGTCACGGCTACAGACAGCACAGGCCGGTTCCAGGCAGCTGCAGGGCAGAGGAGGGCAGGAAATGGTGGGGGGTGAGGGGGTGGAGGAGACTGTGCCATCCCCAGGGTGAGTTCTGAGCCCCTGGGTGAAGGTGGCACCGTGAGATTTGCTCATGTTAGAAAGCACGGACAGCTTAACTTTTTGGAACTTTAAGTGGTGGAGACAAACTTCCCAGGGCAAAGTTTTAAGGAACGCAGAGCCCATAGAGGAAACTCCCTAAAGCTTGGTAGAAGATGGGCAGGGCATGCCATGCTGTCCCTGAGGGTTAAGAACTCCGGGGACCACATCCCAGCCGTGACTTGGAAGCCCACACCTTGGGCAGTCCCAGGCCCTGCATTTGGTCAAGGACAGCTCGGTTTATTAAGGTCGGATGCTAAATTATGCTGGCCAGATGATGGTAACATTTTTTTAAAGTTATTTTTAAACAGAGTCTCTTAAGTGGCCCAAGCTAGACTCAAACTTATGACCTTCCTGATTCAGCCTCCAAGAGTGCTAGGATTGCAGTGATGCTAACATTTTAAAAAGAAAGTTAAAAGAACACTAGATGATGTAGTGGCCAGAATGATCCTGGTTCAACTCCTGGCCTTGCTGCATGAGTAGGTTCGGGTGGGCCGAGGGCCACTCCCTGGCCGCTGCTGAGTGAGCTTGCTGTACCCTGGCCAGACTGTGTGGCTGGGCACATTTCACATTTCTAGATGACCTGGACAGATGAGGCAACCGACTGAAGAAGGTATGCCACCCCGGGGTTACCCTGGGCAAGGACCCTTCCCCCATCCAGTCTCACGGGCCAGCTGCCACAGAGAAGGGGGCCTGTGACAGTTTACTCTTGAGGCCAGCTGCCCTGGGGCATGGGAACATGTCAGAAACAGGTCTCAAAAAGGATTCAGAGTCAGAAATGGGGGAGTAGAAGTCCCCAGCATCCGCTCAAGGGAATAGCCTAAGAGCTTGGGCCACTGAACCACCCAGCTCCTCCCTGAGGCCATGCCAGCCTGGGGGAGTGACCCTGTTACAGAGATGTGGGCAGAGGGACCCCGGGCAGAGGGGAGAGCCCAGCTTGGCCACCTTCACTGTCCCCTGCAGCCTCTTCTGCCTCCTTGAGAAATGGAAATGAGGCCCTTGGGTCTTGACAAATTGGGCCGCAACCTGGGAAGGTAGAGGAGATGGCCCTGGGTTCCGGATGAGCAGACCGAGGTGGCAGGAAGCCACGTGACCTGCTTAAGGTGGCCCTGTGAGGTCTGGTCACCCCCCCCCTGCACCCACCTCAGCCACCTGCTTCTGCCTTGAGGACAGAGAGGGAGCCCAGGGGACCCCCAGATGGTGACAGAGTCAATCTAGGGTGAGCAGGAGAGGGGTCTCAGCCCCACCTGGAGCATGGGTGGAGGTGGGGACTCAAAGCCTGAACCCAGAAGAGTGACAGGATTGGAGAGGTCAGGGCTGGACAACTTCCCCAAGAGCTGAGCCTGAGAGGCTCAGGGTCCCAGGAGGAGTGATGTGAGTGCCAGGAGGTTCACAGCAAGGGCATCACAGTCCAGCCTGGGGATCTTCTGGGTGATGCCAGTCACCATCTGGCTGCAGGTGTGGTCCCACTCCCATATCCATGGAGACTGGAGTCACCCACCTGGTGTCGTGACAGCTCCATGTCCTGGACTCTTGCCATGTGCCAGGAACTCTGCCAAGGGCTGCATGCAGGTGCTGGTTTGTCCCAGCCACCGCCTTGCCAGAATCCCCGTGGCTCAGAGCCCAGGCAGGCTCCATCAGAGGGGCCTGATCAGCAGGGCCCCCGGGTGGCCCTCAGGTCAAGGCCGGGACCTGAGCCACCAGGGACTGGGTGTGGACAGGGTCCCCTCCCAGGGAGCAGCAGGCATCTCCAGCCACCACCTTCTTGAGTAGACACAGCTGTCTGTTTGCTAATGCCCTGGAGGTGGACCCTTAAGCAAGTACCCCATGAGCTTATTGCGTGGATCTGACACAACAATGAGTCCTTTTCTCTCTTTCCTGGCAGGGACATTTGTAGGCCATGCCCGTGGGGCTGGCAATGGTCTGAGCTGGAAGACACATTCAAGTACTCAGCAAATACCTGAGGCCTGAACATGCCAGCCACTGTGCCCCTGTTAGGGATACACCCAGCGTGATGGCAGATGGTAGATGGCCGCCCCTGACCTCGTGGGTGACCTCTAGTGGTGGGAGGTGGACAATTGTCGAATTATAGATGTGCACCATCCGGCCTGCCTCCCAAAGCGGCAGAGACCCTGGCGCCTGGGCCTCAGCAGCCCGCCCGCTGGTCCTCTGGCCTTGACCTTGAGTCTCATGCCATACCCTGTACCTGGGCTTCATTGTCCTCTGCCACCAACCCGCAGACAAGGACCTAATCACCGGGCAGCTGGGGGAGCCGAGTAAGAGAAGAGCCCTTGACGACCCAGAACAGGCATTGCTGAGCCGGTGACAGAACTGGGCCGGAATGTGGGTTCTGACAGAGCTTCTCTCCTCGGCCCCCAGAACTTCTCAACTGGGCCTTGATAGCTGGACCCCCGAGTGCATCTCTGCACTAGGCGGTCTGACCAGGAATCCTGCTGCATGGCTTTCGCCACACCGCTCCTTGTGTAGTCAGGTTCATCCGCCTCCAGCGCCCGCAGGCGAAGTCTGCGCCCCCGGCCGCCTTCAGCAGGAATCCTGTGGGGTCAGTTTAGCCAGCATCCTCCTTTCTCCATACTTCCTTAGTGATTTTCCACCCACTGACCTCACCCTCGAATGGAAAACAGGGATAAATGTGACATTGTAGATGAGCTCTCCAGCCCACCACGTTGCAACATCACTCAGAAGCCTGGGTCGTGGCTGCCGGGGGTCCCAGCTACAGACCGTGTCCAGGAGCCAGTATTTCTCCAGGGCCGATTTGTGTTCATTTTATTATTCACAAAGCTAGGTATAAACTCTTTGTGATGGTTGCTGCTGTCAACTAGAAAAGGAAGACACGCTTAGAATGAGTAAAACTCGTGTGAACCCAGTGATTGAAAGCAATGGAAGGTGATGTTTTGTGGACACGAATAGACCCCTCAATGTGAGGCAGCCGCCGGCAGTGGGCGCGGGAGGGGCGGGGGGGCGCTCTCCCGGGCTGGGTGAGGAGCAGGCCGCCTGGCAGGCCGTCTGCGGACCCCTGCTGCCCTCTGCAGGAAGCATCGGGAACCACGGGCTCCTGAGCCCTCAGCCTCGGCTTCAGAGAGGCGGGTGGGGGGAAAATGGCACGAGGGGCCCCTGGCTGCAGCGCCCCCGGGATGCCCAGCGAGCCCCGTGGTAACAGCAGGCGTCCAGCCTTGTATGGCACCGCAGAGACTCCCTCGTCCCTGCCTCGGGCGCCATTTCGTAGTTGAGGCTGGACGGAGGACAGAGCAGGGGTCCACACCTCCGTGGCCCTGCCCCTGCCCCGGCCCGTCCATCTGCCAGGGCTCGGCTCCCAGCACCCTGCCCTCCAGCTCCGGCCACTTCCCCAGGCACTTAGGAGATTGTTCCCTCTTGCGAATTGCTTGTCTACCATCTGCCTCCCGACCTCCAGCCCATTAGACTGCATCCTTGTGGCTCCCTGTTTCGGTCCCAGATCGGGCCCTCAGTGAGGAATAGAGGGCTCCATCAAGGAAAACCTCTCCAGTAACCGTCTGGCCCCAGCAGCGTCTCTAGAAGGTTGTGGTCTCTGCTGGGCCTTCTTGCTGGGGTTCCATCCCCTGCAGAGCAAGCTTTTATCAGCTGGAGGGGAGGGGTGCTCACCAGCTGCCCCAGCTCCCCCCACCCCAGCACTGTACACCACCTTGGGGTTACAAACCTCTCCCCTGCCCTGGGCACCACTCACATAGAACCACAGGACCTCAAGAAGCGGCCTTCCATCCCCTGAGGAGTCTGCGGCTTCCGCCCTGTTGGAAGAACCAGGGAGGGGGTCCGTGGGGCGTGACCTGGAAGGTGTGTTCTCACCCAGCTCCTGCCTCCTCTCCCCTCCTGGCTGCCGTGAGGTGAGCAGCTGTCCTCCATCAGCTCTACCGTGCTGTTCTGCCTTGGAACCAGCCGACTGTGGACTGAAACCAGGAGCCACAATAAACCTCTGCTCCCCATAGCTGTGGCGTCGGGTACTCTGTCCCAGGGATGGGAACGTGGCTAAGACAGGAGGCTGCATGGGGTGGCTGGCCTGGGAGTGGGTATGGTTCTGCCCACCTCAGAGGGGAGAAGCCTGTAGTGTCTCCAGGCCCTCTCGAAGCCAGAGAGCAGTGTGGCCAGGACAAAACAAGGTGGCTTGGCCACACTTGTCCCATGTCATGTGGCCACAGAACCAACCAGGACATCCCGAGTCATGGAGCTCAGGACAGTCCCACCAGTGCTCAGGATTCTGCAGGAAAAGGCTACGCTGTCCCACTGTACCCCGCCTGCCTCACAGAACCAAACTGAGGAGGCAGGGCCTCCTGGGCTCCAACCAGAAGATTCGAAGGAAGGGCTGGGGGCCGGCTGGTGTGGGGTTCAGTTAGCACAAACCCTGCCTGGCCAAGCTAGAATCTGGAGTCCACACTCCGGGCTGGCAGGCTGCAGGGCCTCGGGTTTCAGTAAGTGACCTTTCTGTTGGCGCTAATTGAGGGCTTGCAATGATGCCAGAGAGGAAGGAGGCGGGGGCCCTGGGCCTGCTGCTTCCAGGAAAAAGCAGGCGACTTGGCACTGGTCAGTTTTGAAGCCGTGTTGCTATTATAAATCATAAGCAGCAGATTATTGCAGCACTTGTTCTTAAAAGTTTCCCCAAGTTGTTCCAGCCAAGTCGTGAATGGCGGCAGGATTAGGAGTCGAGTTTTACAGGCTGGAAGAGTTCTTAGCTCATCATTCCAAGGGCTACGTGCAGTGCAGATCCCAGCCTTCCTTCTGCCCAAGTCCCCCGAGCTGCAGGACACTCAGTTGATTCCTGTGCTCAGCGGACAAGTAGGCCCACTTAAGTGTCGGGAATTGCTGGAGCTGGGCAGAGTGCTGCACATCTGTGCTCCCAGCACTTGGGAGGCTGAGGCAGGAGGACTGCAAATTTGAGACCAACCTGCGGTACACAGCAAATTCAAGGCCAGGAGGAAGGGGGGTGGAGATGATGACAAAGATGTGAGTTTGGTTTCAGTCACTTAAGTGTTAGTAAAAGCCCTCAGATATGAGCAGGCTTCTGCAACTCCTCTTCCCGCAGGCTGAGCCACCCTTGCTGTGTGGGCCATGCTGAAGCTGCCCCGCCTTGTGCCAAACTGCTACAGTGAACATGAGTGTTAGCATTTCCATTATAAAATGGCTTTGCCCCTCCGAATCTATAATTCAACTGTTAAATTACCCTCAAAGCTGTGGGCTGGCAGACACAGTGTTTTATTTTCTTCTGGATAGTGGGGTGCACCCAGCTGTCTCCCCAGAACCCTTCCCAGGACCAGCCCTGTGGAGATCTTGGGCAGATGCAGCAACTCGAGCCACATGGTGAACACACGGCTGTGGGCTTCGGCCTGGAGCTGCTGGGCCAGGGAACTGTCACCCTCGGCAATAGCTTGCAGGGGACAGAAAATCTTAGAAACCTGTAGTGTCAAGGCCTGGAAAAAGCAACAAAACTGGTGTTGGCTAGGGGGAAAAAAATCTACTTGAAAAGGGACCACTGACCAAGCTGTCAAAATCCCTGGACAGGGCCCAGCGTTGCAGAAGGACAGGGAGATGCAGAGGCACCTCCGGAACAGTCACAGCAAGGCAACATGGTGGCCCAGTGCTAAAAATCCTTAGTAACACTTTTTAATATACAAGAATCAAAAGTACAGCAGTTTTACAATGTAGGAAAATTTAATACATACTATATAAACATTATTTACATCAGAAATCACTAGGACAGTGGCATTTTCCACAAATATAAATTAATTACTGTTTAGTCAACAGGTTTAAAAGTCCACAATTTTACAATGAAGAAAACCACCTGTCCCCAGCGAGTGGGGTGCAGATGGGCTAAAGCAGCCTGAACCCTTGGCATGGCTCTCCTTGCCACATGGCCGGAAGAGCGCTGTGCTGGGCCCAGGCCACACTCCTGCTCACAAGTGGGTTTGGTCTGTAGGGCTGTGTCATCACGTGAAACCCTAACAGATGCCTCCAAACCTCGAGGCCTGCGAACCAGGCCGGAGCGTCTGCAGGCGGTGAGGCATCCCTCTGAAGGGCTAAGGAATGACTAAGAGGAGGAGAGCAGGCCAAGGGCCATCTGGCCCAGGGATCAGCCTGGGCGGCACCTCGTCCTTTCCAAGGGCTGTCATGCATCAGGTCCGTCCTCATTTACCTCGGCTTCTGGTGAGGGCAACTCCCTCCTTGCTCAACCCACTCTACTCCCCATCAGCAATGCCAGGCCTTCAAGCCAAGCTCTGTGGAATACAGTCCTCACAGTCCCGGGGCAGCTTCTCCCACGTAGCAGTGAGAGAATTCCTACCTGTGCAAACTTCTGTTGTGATTTAAGCATATGCTACTCATACTGATTTAAATCAATGAGGAAGTGCTTCCTTTCTACCAACCACTCTTCAGATATACTTCAGCATCTGACAGAGGCTTGCTGGAGTGCGTATACTGTAACTTCAGAACCAATGTAACACTGATCTGTCTGATACTGCCTCCTGCTACATCATATATATGGCACTATAAGTCCTGAATATGAACAAAAGTTCCTCTTTCCTCGTGATGAGACATCTTTGGGAATAACTTCCATTTCCCATCAACAACTGGAGAGAAAAACCTTGGTGAGTATGGAAATGCAGGGCTCGTGCCCGTTTGCCCCCATGGTTCAGCAATCACGGGCAACCCAGCAAGCCAACCTAGCCTTCCTCTTTGGCTTGGGCAGGACAAAACACAAGGTAGTGGCATTGTCATCAGCAAGCTGCTCCACCTCTGGTTTCCTTTTCACTGTGTAGCCAAAGTGGAGACTGAATTTCCCACCCTCGGAGCAGTCACGGGGCTTTGCAGCAAGACTTGAATGTATAGGCCAGAGCCAGCAACCTCAAGCCCCGTGAAGAGTGAGAGGCTCTGGGGCTGCCCAGCCCCGGCACAAGCTTTGAGGCCCGGGCCCCTGCCTGGGAAGCACCGCCGCTTCTGTTCCCTGGGGAGACACTGCAGCAGGCCTTGGGGGAGGCGCTCATGGTGTTGCTTGGGCCAGGGTACCCAGAGTCCGTCCAGTGGGTTTAACCCTGCACACGCCAGGGGAAGGGCTTTCATCAGCTCTGACCCTGGACGCTGAGAGGCACACTATTCCTTCCATTTAAGTCAGTGTTTTTGTCTCCATCTAGAAAGGCTTTGGATACTTTAAGAATACTGGCAAAGCTATACTGAAAATGAATGTTTAAAAGGTCCCAGGATCAGTACACTGAAAGGAGCCTGTTTCGTGATGCGACCACCCAGCCCCAGTGCTGACTCAATTCACTCCAGCGTGATTCTCACCATCTCTAAGTCAGCTACCCTCCCTGGGATGCCTCCTAGTCTGGAAAACAATGAACACAGGCTTATAATTTGCAGATTTTAAACTAAGCACTCGCGGTGGAAGCTCATTCACCGCAGGTAGCTCATCTGTCTGACCACCCCATGGCCGTCAGAGATGTGCCCTTCTGCTTCTCTGAGCTGCGCAAGGGAAATCGACTAAAATGCAGCTGCAGCTGTTGCCCTACTCCAATACTGAAAGGCCCCGCCCCGCTCCCTCACACACCCAGCCCACAGCAGGGATCCGCCACAGCCTTACGGTCCCCTCTCCTTCCCCTCTCCCACAGCAGTCAGAAGTCCACCAGGGATTCCCGTGCCCTGGCCAAATTACCCCTCCCTAACCTACCCTAGAGCCCCTTGGGTCACTCCCTGACCAAGAGGACCCAGGCTGACGCCAATGCTGCCTAACTCACAGTAATCAGAAGTCAGATGGGGCCCTGACCCTCCCTGCACACAGGGAAAAAGGAGCCCACCTGGGAGACCAGGCTCTGAAATGTACAAAGACAGCAAGGGAATTAGTGTTGGCAGAGGGGAGGTCACGCTGGAAGGCGCTTCCCTCTTTATCCAGCCCCGCCCCATCCCGTGAGCCTCACTTCTCCCAGGAACACACTGGAGGGGCGGACTGCTCCCCCTCAAGTCCTAGAATGTGGGACCCCACCCTCGCCCCATCAGCAGCATTGTTCCTTCACTGTGAACCACTCGCTCACTGTCCAGCAGGTCTCAGCAGCCTTCATGCACCAGTGCTTTCCTGACCTCGGCACCGAGGTCCTGGGCTCACTGAACCTGGCAATCAAACATCTGTGACTCAGAGATCACCATCCTTCCTGGAGAACAGTCTCTGAAGCTGGTATGCAAAGTCACCACTCTTCCTAGCACCTATCAGGCGGGAGGCCAAGTTGGCTGGAGTCGGGTGGGGCCAGAGTGCAGGAGTGGTGCCCAGACCAGGCCGCTGCCCGGGCCTCCCACTCCCTGAAGTGCTCCTTGGGCGGCAGGGCCGGCAGCAGCGTGTCCAGAAGCCCCACCTCCGGCCCAGAAACCGGCCACTAGACCAAAGCGTCCACGTGCCTGACGGCTCCCGTGCGCCCCTGCCCCAGCTGTCCTTTATGTTTTCCGAATGTTCCAGTTATAATCTGGGTTGTTTTTCTGTTCTAGTGATCTCTCCAAAGGAGACCTGTGATCCAGGGGGGACTTGGAATCATGAGGAGATTTCTGAGAAGGGGGTGAGCGAGGATCCGAGCCTGCAGGGTGCAGTGGGGGCAGCAGCTGTTTATATTCCCCCAATTTGTCTGTGTGGAAAGAGCGGTAATGGTCTGAGGGTCCCTGGCCATGGTAGCCCATAGCGGGGCGGTGATCAGACATTCTTCGGAAATCCTGCTGGTGGTAATTCTGAGGCCGAAACTCATCGGATCGCCTCCGCTTGGAGTCATGATGGTGTCTGAAACAGAGATGTAAGATTAGCTGAAAGTCCAAAGCCAGATTTGCTACACCATTAAAATAGAATCTGTACAACTCAACAACAGAAGGACAAACAACTCAACTAAAAACCAAGCAAAGGACCTGGAGACAGTGCTCCGAAAACACACACACGCACACGCACAAATAAGCACAGTAAAAGATGTGCAACTTCAATAATCAGTAGGGAAATGCATATCAAACCCACAATGTTACGCTTTTATCTCTTTAAGCAAAGACAGTCTCTTTAACAAGTGGTGCTGGGAAAATTAGATATCCACATGCAGAAGACTGAGTCTAGATCCATATATATCACCATGTACTAAACTAAAATCAAAATGGATCAAAGTGGTAAAACAGAAACAATCTGCTGGAAGATAAAATTTTGTCAGTTATTCCTCAAATAGAAGACTAACACCAAGAATATATAAAGAACTCAAAAAAATGAGACTACTTAAAATAAAAGACCCAATCAAAAAATGGGCAACCAAAATGAAGACATTCTTCTCAGAAGTACAAATAGCCAATAAATAAATGAAAAAAATCCTCATCATTGCTGGCCATCAGAGAAATGTAAATTAAAACTACCCTGAGATACCTTACCCCAGAAAGAATGCCTATCATCAAAATATCTAATCTAATAACAAAAAAATCTAATAACAAATGCAAAAAATCAAATAACAAGGATGAGGGGAAAAAGGAACTCTTCAACACTGTTGGTAGGAATGCAAACTAATACAACTACTTTTGGAAATCAGTGTGAAGATTCCTCAAAACACTAAAACTAGGGGCCGGGGATTTAGCTCAGTGGTTATGCCACTTGCCTCGCAAGCTGAAGGACCCGAGTTCAATCCCCAGTACCAAAACAAACAAACACTAAAACTAGAAATTTCATTTGACCCAGCTATCCTCCTTTGAGGCATCTTACCAGAAGAGTTAAAATCATCCTATTACCGTGTTACACGCATACCCAAATTTATAGCAGCACAATTTATGATAGCTAGATCTTGGAAACAGCATATTTGTCCATCAACAGATGAATGGATAAAGAAAATGTGGTATTTGTACACAGTGAAGTACTGCACTGCCAATAAAGATGAACTTGAGGCACTTGTAGGTAAATGGATGCAACTTGAGACCATAATGTTAATGCAGACATACAAGGTTAAATATTATAGTTTCTCATATACAAGAAACACTATATACACAAAAAATAGCAAAACAGAAGAGAGATAAATAGGAAGCAGGGAAAGGTTCAAACACTTCCCCAAATTCCTATTCCAATTGTTTCAAAAATATTTAATATATATGCTAATTTGTTTCATTGAAACAAATCTTAGTTCACTGAAAAGAAAGTCTTGTGCTACTATGTTTGTTCTTTGTCAAAACTTTTTTGGTCTATGTCTTGTATTCTGAATAACTTCTTTGAAGATGATATATTGTGTACTAACTATTGTTATTCTTTTGTTATAAAATTGTATTTTTTTATAAATTAAAAGAATTAAAAATACTGAAAACAAAACAAAAATAGCACCTACCTAGCAACTATCTAGAGACAATAATTCTTTTATAAAAAAACAAACAAAGGTCAGGGATTTAGCTCAGTGGTTTAGCCGCCTGCTGCGCAAGCGCAAGGGCCCAAGTTCGATCCCCAGTACCACAAAAAAAAAAAAAAAAAAGGAATTAGTGTTACAAAGAAATATTTGGAGACACTTCTTTGGGCTAGGGATTTCATTCAGTGGTTTCGCCACCTGCTGTGCAAGCACAAGGGCCCGAGTTCGATCCTCAGTACTGAAAAAAAAAAACACCAAAAAACAAAAACCAAACACCAAGGGCTAAAGTATCCCCTTGGAACTGAAAAACTAAGAAAAGCTACATTTTAAGGACACCCCCCCCCGAAAAAAATACCATTTCACATATACTAGGATGGCTATATTTAAAAAATAATGGTTAAAAAAAATGACAACAGAAAATAAGTGTTGGAGAAATATGGAAAAATTACAACTTTTAGGGTCAGGGATTTAGCTCAGTGGTGCCATGACCTGGCTCAAAAGTGCAAGGTCCTGAGTTCGATCCCTGATACCAAAAAAAAATTACAACTTTTATATATTGCTGGTAGGAATATAAAATGATTCAACCACTGTAGAAGAGAATATGGTGGTTCCTAAAATATTAAAGAATTACAATATGACTTAGTAATTCTACTCCTGGGTAAATACCCAAAAGAACTAGAAATGGGTATGTAAACAGATACCTGTACACCAATATTCACTGCATCATAACTCACAACAGCCAAAACACCTACCAGCAAAGGAGTCAACTGTACATACAGTGTAAATACACAACAGAGTATTCAGTCATAAAGTGGAAGGAAGAAATGATACAGGCTACAATGTGTATAAACCTTGAAAACATTAAAAGAAGCCAGATACAAAGTGTTAAAGGATTCCTTCTATATGCAATGTCGAAACAGGCAAATCTACAGAGTCAGAATACAGACTGGTGGTTGCCAGGGACCAAGGAAGAAGAAATGATGGAAAATAGCAGCTTCGTGGTTATGGGGTATTCTTGGAGGTGATTAAAAAAAAAAGACAGGAGAGGTGACTGCACAACACTATGGATGCACCAATGCCACTGCATTCTTCATTTTAAAATGGTTCATTTATGCAGTGTGAATTTCAGAGACAGAGAACATGAAATTGAATGAACTTCAGGTTCTAGTCAAGATGGAGTAACAGGGGCAAGATTTACTTTCCTGACTGAAACAATTGGAAAAACAACAACAACAACAACAAAAAGACCTATGGTTTGTTTTGGGTTAGTTTTTTTTTTTTTGGGTACTGGGGATTGAACTCGGGACCCTGCGCTTGTAAGGCAGGCGATGGCACCAACTGAGCTACATCCCCGGCCCTAGACCTATGGTTTTTAAGACACAGATGAAGAACAGTGCTCTGTGAGGGACAGAAAGTGATGAGATGAGCCTTCTAATAGCCCCTGAAAACAACCTTCCAAGGCTGTGACACAAAAGGTGGGGAGAGGCCAGACTGGCAGGGGACCAAGGCAGGCAGAAGCGCATCACAGGAAGATCTGCAGACCCCCTTCAAGTGCACGGCCCAACAATGCTCTGAGAGCACACGAGGAAACTGCCAAGGCCGGGGAGAAGCGCCCACAGGAGAGAGGCAACAGCCCTCACCAGCCAGGCCAAAGCCCAGATTCGAGAGGCCTCAGGCAGAGGGCACTCAGGACCCCGCTGCAGGGTGGGCAACAACTAGCCCTCGACTGAGCATTGCTCCAATTCTGTCTGACAGAGCTCATGGGCAAGACCTGGAAGAATCAATGTTTCCAAGTAACCTGTGTCTTATAACAAAGCTTCAGAACATTTATGGGAATACAAATAGCACTCCACAAGGTAAATTTGACCTGGCATCTAATCCAAACTACCAGCCATGGAAAGCACCAGGAAAATAAGGCCTATGAGAAGACCAATCAATCGAGTCCAACTCAAAATTATATAATCAATTAGCAGACAGGGACATGAAAACAGCTTTGCTGAATATATTCCAGATTTTGGAAAGTTGGAGACATGGAAGATTAAAAACGGAAGATGAAGAAAAGAAAGAAAGAAGGAAGAAGAAAAAGACCCAAATACAACTTTTAGAACTTTTAGAGATAAAGCTACCATCTATGAAATATAAAATATCCTGGATGGTCCCATGATATTAGACATTAAAAAGAAAATATTAGTGAGGTTGAAGATACAGCAATAGAAACTACCCAAAATGAAACAAAAAATTTTGAATGAGCTGTGAGAAAACATCAAGCAAAATAAATATAAGTAAAACTACAAATTTCCAAAGGAAAGGAGAAGTAGAAAGGATATATGAATAGTGAAAATTTTTCTAACTTTTAAGGAAATAATAAACCTACAGATCCAAGCAGCTCAAAAATTCCCAAGCAGAAGAAAAAAATACATCATAAATAGGGATTAAAAAGATGGCACTGCGGGGCCGGGGATTTAGCTCAGTGGTTCCACCACTTGCCTCGCAAGCGCAAGGACCCAAGTTCTATCCCCAGTACCAAAAAAAAAGGGGCGGGGGGGAAGATGCCACTGCATAAGGAACAAACGGATATTTTTTTTCTTTTTCTTTTTTTTGGTAGCACTCCCCAAAGCAGGGCTTCATGAATGCCAGGTAGGCACTCTACCACTGAGCCATGTCCCCATTCCAAATAATTTTAATCAGAAATAACCCAGAGAGGGCTGGGGGATTTAGCTCAGTGGTGCCACAGCCTTCCTTGAAAGCGCAAGATCCTGAGTTTGATCCCTGGTACCAAAAAAAGAAAAAAAGAAGAAATAATGCACAGAGTAGAGGCACATAAAGTACTGCAAGAAATTGTTAATCTGAAATTTTACACCCAGCAAAAAAATCTTTCAAAAATGAAGGCACATAGGGCCAGGGATTTGGCTTAGTGGTTCTGCCGCTTGCCTCACAAGCACAAAGACCCGAGTTCGATCCCTGGTACCAAAAAAAAAAAAAAAAAACCACACACAAAAATGAAGGCACAATAAAATCCTTTTCAGACATACACTCAAAGGTGAAAGAACTTATCAGTAGCAGACTCAGAGGAAAACATAAGTCCTTCAAGCAGAAGAAAAATGATACCAGACAGAAACACAGATCAACACAAAGGCAGGCAGGGCAAGTGCCCACCGGAGTCAGACCAACAATACGGAAGGGTGCAGTGAGGGGTGCAGAGACAGCTGACTGCAGGCAGCTGCTGCTCAGCCAGTGCAGCCTGGGTTTCCAGATCTTCCAAACGATACCAGGACACTGACACGTGTGTACACAATATTCCCACCTTAAATTCACATACAATCCAAAGAAAGTATGTCATCAGCCCAGAGAAAACCAAAACTACGGAGATTGAACACATACATAGTCAAGTCCTGCATTTAGGAAGACTACATAAAACCTTGTCAGACCTTCCCATACCTGCTACGTCTCACACTTCAGAACCATGGCTTATCATACTACTGGTGCTGCATAGCAGGAGAGGGCACAGCTGCTAAAGGCAGGGACCACAGCCTGGTACTCATCTCAGAATCCCTGCTCCCTAACACAGCTGAGAGCTGAGTGCAGAGCTTAACAACTCTTGCTGCTGGCTCCAGGATTTTATGGCTACCACTTGGCTAGATTTCCTTAAAGATAGGCAAAAAAACCTTTTCTTGCTCAGGTGAAATAAAACACAAACGACTTCCTATGACCCAAAGAATAACACATAAAGCCTATAACCTGGCATTCATCCGGCCTGCCTATCTTTCAGGAGACCTCCCTGGAAGCTTATTTCTGGCCTGAGCCTGGGGAGCCTATTCCACTCCTCTCTGCCTACCCAACTCTAGGGCCCAGATCAGGAATCACTAGCCTCTCCCCTTCCTCAGCCTGCAACAAACCTCCCAATCCCAAGAGAATCTCAAAAATCCCCACTGCATCACCCAGAGCACATGCGTGGCAGTGGGCTCTCATCGAGCTCCTTTCTAGCTCCCTGAAGACGCCTGGGCAGCAGTGACATCTGATCAGACTCCAGACCGTGGCTGACACAAGGGAAGACATTCAGCTAATTACGCGACAGACAACCACATGTGTGTACATCACCATCTTTCCCTCCTACAGACAGCCAGCTCCTGGGTCTCAGAACTCTGCACACCTGTCATAGTAGTCTCTGTGGCCCCGGTGGTCCCGGTCGCTGCTGTACTGATCATAAGGTCTCTTCCTGGACAGATTGTTGGGCCGATAGCTTCCAGAACGGTGGGCATCCATGTGTCGCCGGTCACCATAGTGGTGGTCCTTGTACCAGTGCTGCTCGTACTGATGGTGCCGGTCACTGGCCCAGGGCGGATTGCTGTTGCCAGCACCATAGCTGAACTTTCTTTCCCTCTGCCAGTCTCCTCGTTCTGCAGGAAAAGAGTGATCTCATGACTACGAGAAATGGATGAATTTGACTTGCAGTAAAGTGTAAACTGAAAGGGTGACACATGTTTCAGACGGTAAATTTCTTCCTCTTTGGCTTTGCTCCTGCTGGTTAACACACTAGTAATGAGTCCTAACATTCTCCCTTTCCCTCTTCAGGCAAAAGAAAACTCACCACCTCTCTCCTCTCTTATCTGTACCTGCTTACCTCCCCATCTGTGGCAGACCCTTGAAAGATTTTATTCAAAAAAGCCAAACCCAAACAGTAGCTGGAAAATAATGTGGCAGTTTTACAGTAACAAGACAATAACTCATTTACACATCTGAAGTTTATTTCCCCTGCTGATACTGTCGTGGTTTGTGAAAATCTCTCTCGACCATACTTACTAATTCTACTATTCTTCCCTAGACCACAACAAAACAATGGACCTCCTCCTTCTTGTGAAAAGTAATTCCTTTAACTCTGGACTCGGATCAACATTCTAACCCTTAAGGAAACAACAAACTAAAACCTATTTAACTTCTGTACACTCCCTTTTCCTTTAAGGAAAACACTCACACTTACTTGACTCAGAAAAGATAGTAAAAACACAGAAGCCTAGGGATGAAGACTGAACGGCAGCCCCCAAAGTATGTGTCCAGCAGAACCTGTGAGTACTTGGCAACAGGGTGGATCTGGAGATGAGATTACCTTGGATTTAGGCGGGGCCCTAGCTTCAATGAGGTATCTCTTTGAAAGAAAGGCAGAGAGAGAGAGATGAGACACAGAAGCAGCCCATGTGAAGAGGCAGGTGCTGCCATTCAAGGAAGGCCCAGCCCTGCAGAGGCGGAAGGTAAGGAAAGGAGGCAGCAGACTCCCTCAGGGCCCCAGCAGGAACCTACTCTGCTGATTTTCTTTGCAGACATCTGGCCTAAAATACAAACTACGAAGCGACGCAATTCATGGAACTTTGTTTTATGTAGCTCTAGGAAACTAATGCAGGGAATTAACGAGAAGGAGCTATGTGGTGCCATGGGAATTCCACCTTTTGTCCACAGCTGTCAAGATCAAAACATGCCCCCAATTTCGCTGGCCTTCTAGCATTTTTCTACACAGCCGAGCTGTGGCATCAAAGAGCCCATGCAGCTCAGACACTGGCCCACTAACATAATGTACTGTCAACCAGCAGCCTAAGTTTAGTGTTGATCCCAGTGAATCAGATCAGAGGACCACAAAGCTTTTGATTATTCAACTGTTAAAAATTTAATAGATAACAAAAAGAGACTGAAACATGTAAGGATCATTTGAAGAGAGCTTCAAATCAAATGCAAAGATTTCAGGGTGTCAATACCTGTGGTATAGTATAGATGCTTACAAGTCATTTATTTCCAGAGTAAATCAAACTTTTTTTCTTTCTTCTTCAACTCTCCTTAGGTAGGTCACGGGTTAGAAAGTACTGAGCTATTAACACGTTCCCAGTGGCTTGAACCATCAGTGGTACATGCATGACTATCTCATCGGGAAGCCTGTAACACTGGTGGTAGAAACGGCACAGTCATGGATGTACCACCAGTGGTTCAAGTCACCCGACAGCAAGACATGCGAATTACAGCCCCATCCTGAACACGCTAAAGGGCTAGGTAAGAAGTCCAAGGTTTAAATAAAAGAATGCTGTAAACTAAACAGGAAGTTCCTTTTAAATATTCAGAATATACATAAGTGACATTATACAATAACACAAACCAGCCTAATATCAAAAGTTAAGGGCTGAGGATTTAGCTCAGTGGTGCTGCCGCCTGCCTCCCAAGCACAAGGTCCTGAGTTCAATCCCTGGTACCAAAAAAAAAAAAAAAAAATTAAGTATAACTAATATGACTGGATCTAAGAACACAGGTCTACTTCTCATCATCCTGTACAGCAGTGCATAAGAGCTCTGTGATTCTGAGTACAGAGGTCAAGAAAAATCTGGGTCTTGCCCAGGAAGACCACTGCTGGAGGAACGAAAAAACAGCAGAGATTTGGAAGGGAGGTGCGGGGTGGGGCGACGGTCTTTCTAAGCTACAGTGAGTGACAGTGGTGCTTCACACACACTGGCTACAGCATTTGTTGAATCTGCAAGAGCAGGAGGTTCAAAGGCTACTCTGAAAAGCAGGGCAGTTTGGGGACAGTCTCATGGTGCTGGGGAAGCCACGGATCAGAGGTGAAGATGTGCGGGAGGGGACGGCAGAGCACTGTGAGGAGGTATGGGCAGGACAGCAGTGAGCAGAGAGGGCCCAGGCTAAGAGCAGCCGCATTCCATTCCGCAGGCCCAGGAAAGGAGGGGCTGAGTCCTCTGGGGAGGAGCAGTCACCTGAGGCTTCTCCAAGCTGTGGAAAACCTCCTTCCCTACTCAGGCAAAAATAACTATGCATGTCAAAGGACAACTCTGTTATGACCAAAAACAAAGCGAAGAAAAAAAGCACACAATAGAAAAACTCAAAATAATTAGATATTAAAGGGGTTTGGGGGCATCAAAGATTTTTAAATAACTATAATTAATACTGTTTGAAAAGGGAAAAAGATGGAGAAAATGAATTTTTTTCAAAAACCTTGAAAATTTTATAAGAATGCAACATAGTTTTTTAAAAAACTTCCAGAATTGAAGTTCAAAAAGAAATGTACTTTATTATGGAATATTTGAATCCCTTTAAAATAAATTTTATATTATGTCTGAAGCAGACTTTTTAAGTCTTACTCTGTATTTTTCCCTTTCTTATTTTTATATTTAAAAATAATTCAAGCTTGGGCCGGGAAATTAGCTCAATAGTTCCACAGCCTGCCTCAAAAGCGCAAGGGCCCGAGTACAATCCCTAGTACCAAAAAAAAAAAAGTAATTCGAGCTCACTGTACACTGTGAAGCAAAAGGCAGTGGGCAAGTCACTAACTTCTCCACCAATCTCCCTCCATTAGCATCCCAAGGTAATGGTTAGTTATTAAGAGTCACATGTACGTGCTTTCACATCTTTCTGAGGCTCAGATAAATGCATTCTTCAAATTTAAATTATGGAAACCAGTTTGATGGTTCCTCAAATGCTAAACAGAATTATCGTGTGAACCAGCAATTCCACTCCAGGGTATATTATGTACCTTAAACAAAAGTACTCAGGGCTAAAGATTTAGCTCAGTGGTAGAGCACTTGCCTAGCATGAATGAAGCCCTGGGTTCAATCTCCAGCATCACAACATCAACACACACACACTCTCTCTCTCTCTCAAAAATACTTTCACACAAACACAAATGTCTACAGTGATATTATTTACAAGTAGGGCCAGAGATTTAGCTCAGTGGTTTCGCCGCCTGCTACACAAGCACAAGCACCCGAGTTCGATCCCCGGTACCAAAAAAAAAAAAAAAAAATGTTTACAAGTTAAAAGTACAAACAATCCACATGTCCATCAATGAATAAACAAAACATGGTATATCTATGCAATGGAATATTATCCTGCCATAAAAAGGAACTGAGTACTGATAAATGCTACAATGTGGGTGAACCTTACAAGCATGCTAAGTGAAAGAAGAGGGTCACAAAAGGTCACATACAGTACGGGTCTGACTACATGAGATATTCAGAACAGGGCTGGGGATGTAGCTCCGGGCCACCATGCCTGCCTCGCCAGCACAAGGTCCTGAGTTCAATCCCCGGTACCAAAAAAAAGTATTCAAAACAGGCTGATCCATAGAGACAGATACAGATTGGCAGCTGACAGGTTGGAGGGGATGGGGAAATGGGGAGATACTGCTTAATGGTATGGGGTTTCCATTTGGGGTGACAGAGCTTTGGGGCTAGATACTGGTGGCTGTGTGACATTCTGAATGTTCACTAGTAACGGTGAATTGTTCATTTACAAATGGAGACATTTATGTGAATTTCACTTCAATGAATCAAAGTACACACGTGCACACATATACACACACAGATTTTGATGGTTGCTACTGCTTATTTTTCCAACTTTAATTTTTTAAAAACCCAGCTTATTTCTGTGCCTCACAACTGTTTTCCCATTCACAGATCCCCAAAGGCTTATTGCTGTCAAAGGCCTATGCAATTAGATATTTCAGATTACTTTCTAAAAAGACTATAACCTTCCTACTCAAAACAATTCCTACTCCTAGCAACCAATGTGCATTTTTCCTTTTTTTTTCCTGCAGTACCAGGGATCAAACTCAGGACCTTGTGCTTGCCAGGCAGGCTTGGCGCCACTGAGCTACATCCTAGCCAGCATCTGGATGGGTAAAAAACTGCTGAAACTGTAACAAGGCTGGTCGTCTTGGCAGTGTGCACTTTCTCTTCTAAAGGAATTCCCTATCCCTAACCTTTGTCCATGTTTTCTTCAGTGCTCAAGCTCTATAGAATTTTATATTTACTCTTTTTCTAATCAAATCTTCAAAACTTTAATTCCATCTCTATTAATTTTGAGCACCGTTTCATAAAAACAATTTTTAAAATATTTTTGACAAAAATTACATATATGTTTATCATGTACATGGTTTTGAAATGTATGTAATTATGGAATGATTAAATTCTAGCCAACACATTATTTCATATACTTATTTTTTGTAGTGAGGTCATTCAACATCTCTCAACAGTACTGCAAGAAGACAATGCACCGTTCTTTTTTTTTTTTGGGTACTGGGGATCGAACTTGAGTCCTTGCGCTTGCGCAGCAGGCGACTAAACTACTGAGCTAAATCCCCAGCCTAGCACTGTTCTGTACTATAGCCACCACTTGTACAACTAATCTCTTGAACTTACTCTGTGTATCTAACTGAAATTTTATATCCTTCGACCATCATTTCCTCCAAATCCACTCTGGGGCTCGGCTCTTCAGCCCCTGATAACCACTGTTCTACCACTGACTCAACTTTTTAGATTCTCTATAGAAGTGAAAGCTTATAGTATCTGTCTTTCTGTGCCTTTCTTATGGCACTGAACATGTCCTCTGGGTTCATCCACTTGTTACAAATGGCAGGATTGCATTTTTGCCGCATAGTATTCCATTGCGTACATTTGCCTCATTTTCTTTATCCACTCATTTCCTGGTTGATTCCATATATTAGTTATTGTGAATAAACATGCTACAATAAACACAGGAGTACAGAAATCTCTTCAATATACATGGTATGATCAAAAAATACTGTGTCTTTACATTTTTCAAAAACATTATTACAGTAAAAGACACATTGCCGATAACCCCCCCTCAAAATACTCATGTCTTTAGTTGCACTCTTGTAGCTGCTTTGATGTCCTGAATCAATTCAAAACATTTACCTTTCACAATCATTTTGATTTTGGAGAAGAGCCAGAAGTCATACAGTGCCAAATTTGGTGAATAAGGTAGATGAAGACACGCCATACTATTTTTACAAACCTGCCTTCCTATGGATTGTACTTGCCAGCAGCATTTCTATCACAACTCATAAAGACACGAAAGAGGACTTCCAGAACTACTTTAGAAAGTGCCATCAATGATAGGATAAGTGTATTCTTAGAGAGGAGCAGTATTTTGAGGAAGACTGATGGCATTGTGTCCTTTATGGCAATAAATTTTTTTAAAACATTCCCTATATTCTTTGATTTCTCCCTGCATTGATTTCATTTCCTTTGGATATACACACACCAGTGAGATACATGGGTCACACACTGGTGCAAGTTTTAGTTGTTAGGAACCTCCACGCCCTTTCCTGTAATGGCTGTACTAATTTAAATCCCATGACCCGCAAGGGTTACTTTTTTCCCCACATCCTGGCCAACTCTTGTTAGCATTTTGATAATGGCCATTCTAGCAGGTGTAAGGTTGCATCTCATTGTGGTTTTAATTTATATTTCCTTGAATTGTGATGCTGAGCATTTTCTGTATACCTCTTGGCTATTGGTATGCCTTCTGTTAAATCAAACTTTTGAAACTAAGAGGTCTCTGAAGGAAAGGGTTAACTGAGCTGTACAGATGCCAGGCAAAAGGTCCCAGGGCTGGTCCTGAGAAATTCTCTAAACCACCAGAAGCATGGCCAGAGAGCAGCTGGAAAAGTTCCCTGGACCTAAAGGGCCAGGATGCTTTATTATACAATTCTGGGGAGAAGAGAAACTACTTACACTGAACCTACACTGATTATAGATAAAAGGGGCAGGACAACAGGAAATGGGCAAAGTCCTAGGACAGGAGGCTGTCCATAAAGAGAAGTTTCTGCAGTTTCTTGGTAGGTTGGCTGGTTCCAAAAACAGAATATGAATTGGCCTTGAAGGGTATTCTTCAGCATACAGTAAAGGAATAGGGAGCAGCTATTTTACTTTGCTTTGTCGCTAAGTGTGAAGCTGTGAGGTAAAAATCACCTTTTCTTACCTCTCTCTTCCCTCTATCCTATACCTTAGAACATCTCAGAATTCTCTTATCACCGTTTTTTGTGAGAAATGCCTACCCAGGTCTTTGTCCAATTTTTAATCAGGTTGTTTTCTTGCTATTGAGCTCCTGATACACTTCGTCAGATGTATGGTTTTTATATCGTTTCACTGCGCAGGCTATCTCTTCATTCTAGGCATTCTTCTTTGATCATTTCTCTATTTGGTTGTCTTTTTGTTACCAATTTAACAAGGCTTCTTTATATTAGCATTTTAGCCATTTACCTGTCACAGAATGTATGCTTTTCCCTACATCTACCATTATTTGTCTTTTATTTATGAGATCTATGTTCTTCTGAAAGTTAGTCTTTTGGATCTTTATTTCAGGCTTTATGTCACCAAGAAAGAGAAGAAAATAAAGTCTTGGAGACAAATAAAGCCCAAAGGTCTGTCTGTTGTCTTTGGAAAACGAAATGACTGCGTTTTTTGGCACTTCTTTTAAAGCTCCACTTAATGGCCTACCTGCATTAAAATGTCTTTTGTTGGGGTGACTGTAGTTATCTCTTGGGTGTCCGTGCATTTGTGGGCCATGGGAGCCAGGCAAATGAGGCTTCTGAGGGTGAAGGCTGTGCGAGGTATGAGACTGAGATTGCAAAGAATCCCGACTTGAACTCGAGGCCTCAGGTCGAAATGGTTTCTTACCACCAATCATGTCATCCTTCTTCCTTTGCTCCTGTAAAGGACAACCAAAAAAATCTCAAGATCCCATGCTTAATTCCTGAGTACAGAATAAAGACCTTCACCTCTAAACATTTCTCTCTCATTCCTGACTTGTGACCTAAGCTTTACTACCTTAACAAGATATGCCTGTCACTTCCAAGGAGCTCTTAAGCCTAACAGTGATCCATTAGCTGAGTTTAACCTACTAGGTCCTAGCAGGAAAACCAGTCTCCAATGGCAAGTACTGGTGAGAATGCAGGCAGGACAGGCAAGAGCCCCTGAGCATGATGGCACCAGGGACCAAGCTGTCAGCATCTCACAGGACCAGCTAGGACCATGCGAAACCAGGACTGCCAAGTCTCCCACCACCTAGAGCAATCCCGGATCTCCCAGGGCAAACTAGTTCCTGCACCAAATCATCAAGGTAAAGAGCAAAAGACTGGAGTAACTTCACTCTTTCATCACACAAGTAAAATGCTCAATATAAAAGCATCAAAAAATGAAAAAACAGAAGTGTAAAGTGCCCTAAAATCTAATCACCATGAAAATAACTGTGAATAATTAGCTCCAGGGACGGGGATTTAGCTCAGTGGTTTCGCCAACTGCTGCGCAAGCGCAAGGACCCGAGTTCGATCCCCGGTACCTAAATAAATAAATAAATAAATAATAATAATAATAATAATAAGGTCCCTATTTCTCTAAGCTTTTTGTATGTTTATACAGATAGTAATACAAAAATATTATTTAGTATTGTCTTTTTTCACTTAATATATTTGCAAAAATCATCCCATGTAAGCAGTTATTTCTGTAATATTACATTGAATAGTTAAGTAGTACTCCCATCTGGTATACCACAATCTATTTAGCCTATTTCTTTTTTTTCTTTTTTTGGTACCAGGGATCGAACTTGGGACCTTGTGCCTGCAAGGCAGGCAGAACCACTGAGCTAAATCCCTGGCCCTTTTTTTTTTGGTACCGGGGATTGAACTCGGGTCCTTGTGCTTGCGCAGCAGGCGGTGAAACCGCTGAGCTAAATCCCAGGCCCCTAACCTATTTCTTATTATTGGCCTTCTAAGTCATTTCCATTATAAACATGTTTAAATCCTTAACTATCCCCTTAAATTAAACAGTTAAAAGCTGAATTATATGTTATTTTTTGAACTATCTCTAAAACTATCCTCCAAAACTTTTATGACAATTTATACCCAATAGTAGGACATCACTATTTTTTAAATCATTAACGTCTAATAGTAATGAACCCCTTTACCATTACGCTGCCAACTTCAGACCTTTACCTTAACTTTCACTCCTGTCTAAGGATCTTTCCCAACTCTTTTGTTCCCTTTTCTGGCTTCTCCTCAGAGACCTTTTTTACAATGTATAAATTCTGCATTAACAGTAATATTAGTACATTATTCCTGTATAATACTGCTATAGCATATTCTTTTGTGTTAAACTGTAAACTACCTGAGGGTATTGCTTCCTAAGCTAGCAGAGCACTGGGCATAGCTTAAGTTCACACAAGAAATACATCCAAGTTCTGATCTTGCCCCAGCCCCCACTCCAGGCACTCAGGCCACAGCAGGGGATGAGACAGAATCTCTGCCTCCATGGAGCTGACACATCAGTGTTCTGGACTGGCCCTACACGGGTGCTCTGCACGGGGTCCACACAGCAAGTCAGCAGATCTGCACGCCGCCATGGCCTGCAGCAGGTCCCTTCAGCACCTCTGGCACCTTCTCATGTTTGCTCCTTTAAGGGAGCAGCTGGGACCCCTCTAAATACAAACATTTGGAGGACAGCAAGTACACGGCCCAGAAAAGAACAGGAAAAGTACTTTCTGCTCACAATCCTGTCACCTGTTAGGAGCCACATTTTCAAGCTACTGTAAGGCATGTGCACATGGAAGAGGAGGCCTGGTGAATAAATGAATCCAGGATATAAGAACACACTGGCTCTGATGTACTGCCTACTTTACCCAACAGGTGGTAGTCTTGCCCTGTGAGTACCTAGGGACTATGCTGAGAAACTCTCCAGTTAAAGAAGTGCAAAGCACACTATAGAAGAGAAGAGAGGCTGCAGACCACACACTGTGATCTGGGGGTAGCTTTCATTACCTCACTTGGACCTGCTCCTCTATCTGTAAAGCAAGCAGTGACAACCCACGATCCTATGACCAATCCCTGCTCCTGGAAAACCAACAAGTAGGATTAAATCTGAATTTACCTCCTCTTCTTGAGATCTTTTCTTATGAGCCATCTTGTATAACTTATGTAGTTTTCGAGCATCAAATTCGGTAAACTTGGAAACAAAAATCCATAGGTTTCTAAAAAAAAAAAATTTAACAGTCCTGGTAAATTAGAGATTAATGCAGTAATTTTTTACTCACTTTATGCATGCCAAGCTATTAAATTTTGCTGTGGAATATGCTCCACGGGTAGAAACTGAAGTTATGTGAACATTCTCAAGTTTCTGCACCAATAATGCACCTTTTACACTTCTATCAAAAGAACTGGATTAAAAGGCCTTGAGAATCGGGTTCTGTCAACAGCCAACACTGCCTGCCGCCGGCCCCCACCCCCATTTACATCAGTGGCATCTGCTACTATCTGTAAGTTTTCCTCCTCCTTCCCCATTTTCTGGGCTCCCCCACACAATCCATCTTCAGTGCTATCTCATAGGCTGGGACCTCCATTTACTTGTCATTTCTGTGTCGCCACCCTTCTTTCCTCCCAGTTATCACCACCAAGGCCTATTACTCCTCTCTTAAGCTCTCGGTGGCTCCTCCTAACACAACCGTGTTCTCCCTGATGGCGTCACTGCACGGCAGGGGAAGTACAGGACTAAGCAGGTGCAGGTACCGTGAGTGGGAGAGTCTCACACCACCTCAAGCTTCCCCATGAGCGGTTTCTCCGTGCCATGCCCTTGACGACACCTGTATAGGTCCCCTAACTGCAAACCTACTGTGTCAGGTGGAAAGCCATTTACTTTGCTAAGGCCTCCTATAAAGAGCTTTAGTCTTTTGAACAAATTATTCCCTTTAAGTCCTAAATACCTCCCATTGTCACTGTCCCTTTTTCCTTCCTTGGGGATGGGGTTGCAGGTTTTATGTTTTTCAGAGACCAAGTCTCACTGTGTAAGTTACACTAGCCTTGAACTCACTCTGTAGCTTAGGCTGTCTTCCAACTTTCAAACCCTCCTGTCTCAGCCTCCTGGGTGCTGGGATTACAGGCATATGCCAACACATCCAGCTCCTCACTGTTCCACTTTCAAACCTTTCCTGAAGCCTGAGAGCCCTGCTCATCCAAGCAGTTCCACCAGGTTGTCCACGAGCAGCTCAAGTGGACCTGCCTGCCTCTCAGAAGACCTCCCTCCCTGACTACCCTTCTGCAGGCATCTTCTGGGAATCTGTGTATTTGATCTTGCATTTATCACTTGTGATGGCCAGTCTCCCAGAAGTCTTACCTTATAATATTTCTGACTCCTAAGGACTTTCATATGACCTACTGCTAGCCATGATCAAGTATCACAACCAAAGCCAAATATCACAGTGCCTGGGGTAGGTCCCAGGCAGGCCACACAGACAGACCCACGTGCACACTAGGAAGCCTGGCTTCATGAATCTATGCACTAGGAGGATACTTTGCTGTCTTCTATTCGGGTAAAAAGGAAGCCGTATGTTCTAGGTAAAGGAAGAAGCTGCTAACACTGCTAAGAAGAAATAACATTTCATTGGAAAAATAGGAACAAAATCTTTGTAAATAGGGAGGACTGGAAGGGTTGAAGGGAGGGCCGGACAAGGGTGAAAAATAAGAACCAAGAGAGACTACGTAAAGGTGCAAATTTCCAATGATGAATGTCATTATATTGTATACCTAAAATGTACCAATGATTAGAATGAATAATCGATAATGTAAAATAGGAAGAAAAGGTCCAAAGGGGTAGGGGTAGTGGGAGGGGCAGGGGAAAGGAAAGAAGGGAAAGGAAAAATGATGAGAAATCGAAAAAATGGAAATAAAGTCTTTGTAAATAGGGAAGGGTGGAGGGCATGAAGGGAGGGCTAGGAATGGGGAAAAAATAAGAACCAAGATGCATTATGTAAAAGTACAATTCCCAATGAGAAATGTAATTGTGTTGTATACCTACAATGTACCAATAAAAGAATTTAATACAAAAAAAAAAAAAGAAATAGCATTTCAAAAACGATTTTATTTCTGGGTGTGACACACGCTAAAGACAGCTTCATAACAGGAGCCTCATGACAGCTATAGAGAACTTTTCTTAAATCCATTTTTCATTTTGTAAACCAATCTGGGCATGGTAGCCCACACCTGTAATCCTAGCACTCAGGAGGCTGAGGCAACACGATCTTGAGCTCAAGGCCAGCCCGGGCTACACAGTGAGACCACAGTTTAAATGAACTGGATGAAGAAAGGTAATTTCACTGAACATTAAGTGCACGGGTGCAAAGTAGCTGAGGTTCATGGAAAGAAACCTCACGTTACAACTGTCTTTTAGAAACGCCAGTCATGTCTTCTCAAAATATCAAAAGTGAGGTTGAGCATCTCTGATCTGAATATCTTGAGCCACTTAGTGCTGACCTGATGGCAAAGTGGAAAATTCCACACCTGACCTCATGTGATAGGGTCACTATCAAAATGCAGGTGCACTAAAAATATAGCGCTAAGATCACCTTCAGGCTATGTGTGTAACACAAATATGAATTGGATCCCATCCCCAAAGATACTTTATGAAATAGGAATAAATATTCTAAAATCTGAAAAAGGTCTGGTCCCAAGGATCTCAGATACACAACAAACTGTAAAAATAAACATATATAAAAACCATGCCTTACAAACTAAAGTTCTAGATTAACTACACATTGATCCAATTTACTACTGGTTTTTTAACCATTAAGGAAGAAGGATAGTTCTTTGTGGCTTTAATCTTTGTTTTACCTTATATATTGGTACAGAACCAACCAATGAGTTGTATAGTAGGTATAATAACATCTGAATATCAACTCGAGGCAGTTAAGTAATTACACGAGATCATTTCTATCCCTTACAGATATAAAGACAGAGTCTTCTGAGAGCAAGCCACAAATCCAGCGTCCCTATCTTTCTCTTACAGATGACATTAACATCATCATCCCACTCCTTCAAAAGGCTGGTTTCAGTGGAATGGCCTAGTTCATGAAAAAGTTGACACCTGCAGGTATGCTGATACTAGATGAATTTTGTTGGGAAAAAGATTTTCATTAGGTAGCTTTGCCACCTCTTATTAAATAAAACCCACCCAGACACTGTCAAATTCAACTGGGCAGACTGCTCGCTCCAACGGCACATATACTAAACTGGGCAGGACTGGAGGCCAAGGTCACTTACCTCCTCCACAGTTTGATGTGCTCCTGGTCTGAGTAGGCTTTAAGGCACTCGGCTATCCGGTCTCCAATTTTCAGCAGGCAGTTCCGTGTGTGTTCGAGCTGTTCTTGTACATTAAGTCCTTTGTCAGGTTTGTCCAGCTGTTTCAGTGCCTTTTTCACTGGCCTCATCCTCTCCTTACACTGGAACAGACCAACAGAGCACAGACATGAGTCACATGCTGATCACCCACCCTCAGACAAAACACCACCACCCTCGTGCCACATAATCAGTACAACGGAGAGCAGGTACGGCCTGTGGGATGGAATAAGTCCAGTATCAGACTTAGAAAATTGACACACTAGTGCTTCGGGCATCACTTAGAATTACACAGCGACTCCTCAGGCTCCTCAGAGTCTGAAACCCTGTTCCTCATCTGCAGGGGGCCCAAGTAATGCCTCACAAGGCAATTATGAAGGTCAAATGGGACATGGTATTACAAGCCTAACCTGAAAACCTCTTGCCATGAACTATCTAAATACAGCATGCAGGGTGAAACATTAACAAATCGTTTAGCTTTGAAAGACAGTAAAGAAAGGGCTTGCAGATAAAAGACAGTACACTAACCACAAGAATCTTTTTCTTTCTCCTCCCAACCCCACTAAAACAAGCTGAGTAAAGAAACTGTCTTTGAAAGGGCTAAGCCTATAAAGAAAACAATAGCAACAAAGTACCTAGCAACATGGGAGATGACTTAATAGACTAGAGAAAATGAATTCCTAAGCCACAGAGGCAACCTGATCTATGCTATAAAATTCCCCCAAAGGCCAGATGTTTCTGGAAATAGGGATGAGGGTTACCAGAGAAAGACTAGTTTAAACACTGCTTAAGAAGTAACAAAGTCCCAGATTCAGAATTGACACGGGCCGCCCATAAATGCACCCACCAACAGATAATGAAGGCTCATTCTTTAGAGGGGGCAAAAGAAAAGGCTCTGAGCTGGCTGGCCTACATGGGTGAAGGGCAAGGACACCCAAGGTGAAAAGAGGATTATAGGATCAAATGCTCACTGCATGAACCACCACCCAGCTCTCAGACTGCAGAATGAAGCAGGCCAGGCCTTCAGGGTGAACCAAAAAAGTCAACTCTGGTTCAATGGAAGTTTTCCCATGAAGCAGCTTAGCTAGATCCCCTAGAGTGTAAGCAATCAAAACCCCACCCACTGGCTTGGTGTGTCCAAAATAAATGTTTAGTCCCAAATTCTTAAGACACGAGGAGCAACTGAGGATTGCCAAAGACATCTGAGGAAAGTTTCTAACATGAATGATAGGAAACAAAGAGAAGCATAAAAATATTTAAAGAACTATAAAGGGGGGAAGATCTTAGAAATGAAACATAACAAAAGAAATGAAAAATTCAGAAGAAATAAGGGGAATAAAAGTTGAGGGAATCTCCCAGAAAGTAAAAAAGCAAAATGGAAAGTTTAAAAAGACAAAATTAGAGATTAATATCCAGGGTCTAACAGCCCAAAACAAAGAACTGCATAAAGACAAAACTGAGGACTTAGGGAAGGCATAATTATTACAAAATAATTCAAGAAAATTTCTCAGAATTGTAGGATATGGTCATCAGCCACTGAGTAGCTAGCACAATCACAGTATACATGATCATTAAATTTTGTAACACTGAAAATTCTACAAATTTCTATCATTTTGTGGTTAACTCCCATGGCTACACACTTATGATCTATGCATTTTTCAGTGTTAAATTTCAAGTATAAAAAAGGACTCAAAATAAAGACACACCACCCACACACTAGATGTGCACACCTATGGGTGACCTAGCATTTCTGGTCCAGCCACATACCATACAGAAGCCTCCACACAGGAGCACAAGAAAACACCTGCAATAATCTCATTGCAGCCTATCTGTGTTAGTAAGTATTGGGGAAACCCCAATGTCCACCTACAGAAATAAGGATGAATTATGGAAGTCATAAAATAAGAGTAACAGAAAGTATTTAATTCATAGCCATGTATACTATAACTTGGATAAATCTCAAAATGAGAAGGGGAGCCAGGCATGGTGGAGCACACATGTATTCCCAGCACTCGGGAGGCCGAGGCAGGAGGATCACTGTGAGTTGAGGCCAGCCTCAGCTACTTAGTGAGACCCTATGTCAAAAAAACAAAAACAAAAATGTGAGGGGGAAAGCAAGTTACAGTGTACAAGTAGTGTACCATTTGTATGGGGGTTTTTTGGGGGGGTTTTTTTGGTGCCGGAGATCGAACTCGGGTCCTTGCGCTTGCAAAGCAGGCAGCGGAACCACTGAGCTAAATCCCCAGCCCCTACCACTTGTATGGTTTTAAAATATAGAAAGCAATGCTCTTTGTTGTTTATGGAGACATGGGAGGCTACGTGGCACAGTGGTTAAAGACTCAAGCTTTCACTTTTTTTTTTTTTTTTTGGTACAGGGGATCAAACTTGGGACCATGCACTTGAGAGGCAGGCGAAGGCAACACTGAGCTAAATACCCAGCCCTCACCTTATTTTTTAATATGTAAAGTGAAGATAAGCCACCTCAAAGACTGTTGTACACACCCAAAGCACACAAACAGTGCCTGGCTGTTTACGCGGGCCCAGCCAAACAGAGGTAAGTAGTAAATATCTAAAATGACACATAAGCGTAACAATCAAATTCAGAATCATGGTTACTTCGGGGAGGTAACAAAGAAAGAAAATGGGTTTAGAGTAAGAAATACCAGAGGCTTCAACCCTATACGAAGTAATAAAAACTTCAGATGAGACAAAACTTCACAACATCTATACCAACGCCTATTACATCCCTGGAAATTTATCTGTATTTTTAAAGATTTCATTAATATACAAACAAGAATAAAAAGATACAAACAAGATTAAATGACCCTATATTGATTGCCTGAGACAAGTTCTTGCTATTTTACTCAGGGTGGTTTCAAACTCCTGGGCTCAATAATCAAGAACAATCCTCCTACCTTAGCTTCCTGAGTAGCTGGGACTATGCACACATGCTACTGTGCCTGGCTTATAAATATGTACATTTTTTTAAATGGTGCCATAGAAGTATCAAGTATTATTTTCTTCTATAAACAATGAACTGTGGAGGAATTGGGAAACAGATCAGACAGCTGGCTATATAATGAATGTATTCATTTACGCAATTCACTCACTGACTGATATACTTCCAGCACCTAAATGGACAACGTACAAAACACAATACCTGCCCTCAGAAAGCTCATAGGGAAGAGAATTGTGCAAACTGAAATAATCACAAAGAAATATACACACATAGCATGGAGGTTTTAGAGAATACAGAGAAGGCAGCCGAGAGAGAGGAGGCTACACCACAGGACAGGGTCAACAGTCTATTGCTTGCTGCCACAGGCAGAAGTATTTTCCACTTAAGGAGACAGTTTCTCTCTCAGCCTGATGTGCTGTTCTAGGGAAGTGTGGTCTTAGGAAGTCTGGGCAGAAGAGAACACAGGGGTGGGCAGGGCATGGAGGACAGCAGCACAAATAAATCTATGCATGGACTCTAAGTGCTCCTGCCACACAGCCTTTGTGCACACTGCTGTCTGGCCTTAGGCTTGTTCTCCCCGCCCTCTTGTCCTGTTACCTTTTACTCTTCCTCCCAGATCCAATTCAAACAACTTCCTTGAGCCTTCCTGACCCTTGCTGACTCAGTCAAATCCCCTTCTCCCAGGGCCTCCACCTCCACACCCCCATCACAGGAGCACCAACATGATTTATGCAGTTAGCGCTCTCCCCTATGCAAATGTCAAGTCTACAAAGATAGTTTTCTTCTGTTCAGCATGGTAATGCTGGAGGCTGGTATGGAAAACACTCATTAAGTGCTAGCTCAGTGAATACTCCTGATTCCAAAATGCCTCTGAGGCATTTCAACTGCAAACACAAGACATGAAATCGGGTCCCTAACTTCTTCCTCACTAGAGAACAAGTAAGAAAATCTCTTTCTGCCAACCTGGTTCAGAACTGTCTTTAGGCACCCGAAATGATGTGATTCCAAAAAAATATACCAACACACATATTCCCCGAAGCTCTGGCTCCATCTTCAAGGGGCAGCAGTACAGCAAGCACAATGGTGCAGACCCCAGCATGCCCACACTTCAGACTTACAATACTGAAGGTCTCCTGGTCGAGATCATCATCCTCATCCTCTCCAATAGGGACAGGTTCACTTCCTGCTGTAATATGGACAGGACCCTGAGATCGCTTTGATTTATTTGAAGATTTGGCATCACCACCTTTAGGCTTTTTTTAAAAAAAAGTTACAAGGAGTCATTGTCACTTATGCAATCTTGCCTTGCAATCTCTACTTCTTAGCTGTTGCATTGTTACAGAGGGTAAATATGAAAGCTTCACTTTATACAAACCTATGAGATTAACAGCTTACTTATACATATTCCCCACTTCTGCCTCTAAATGTACATAACTGTAACTTCAATTTCATCGACACTACTTGGGGCCTTCTATTCTTTCATCTAGAAAATGCACAAAAATGTCACCAAGAGGTTAAGACTGCAAACTGGCAGAACTTCTAAAGTATCATGTAAGTCATTTTTATTAACAGCTTATCCTTGATCTAGAAATTTATAGTATTCACTAAATTATTGTAAGTGACTGAAATCTACATGAATCAACGTTGACAAATCTCAAAATTAAACAATAAAAGGTTGGAGAAGTATATATACAACAACTTCATGTAGGAGCATTTAAAAACATGCAGCATGTTGTATGCTTTGTGGTTATATGGTATGAATTTTTTTTTTTTTTTTGGTATCGGGGATCAAACTCGGGTCCTTGAGCTTGCGATGCAGGTGGCAGATCCACTGAGCTAAATCCCTGGCCCTAGTATGAATTTTATAAGCATGAAAGCATGGATAGAAAAGTGTCACACCAACTTCAGAGTAGTGGAATAGGAGAAGAGGGAAGGCGTAATGAAGTCACAAAAGAACAGTAATGATGAGAGCTTCAGCAGTTACTAATGTGTTTATGAAATACAAAAATACATTGCTCAGCAAAAAAGCCAGCTGACGTAACCATGAAAAAAATACAAACATTGGTAATATCGGAGCAGTAAATAACAGATGTTTGCTGAACTGTTTTTGTGCCTTTATTGCTCAAATATTTCACTTTAAAAAAAGAAAGGATTTTTCGGAGGGATAAGATGTAGGGCAAATACTAGGAATTGAACCCAGGCCTCTGCACTAAGCTACAACCCCAGCCCTTTTATTTTTTATGTTCTTGACTAGGTCACTATCGCCCAGCCTGGGGTGAACTTGGGATCCTCCTACCTCAGCCTTCTACACTGCTGGGATTACAGGTGTGAGTCAATATGCCTGGCAAGAATGTCTTTCTGCAGGAGCAAAAATGCAAAGGTATGTGTAACAGTATGTACTGTTTACAACAATAAAAATTGGAAAGCAATTTCAATACAGGAGATTTATGCTGTTTGCAATATGTTGCACCAAAACAAAATCCTATCCATTAAAAATTATCTCAACATTTACTTATCAACTTGGAAAGCTGTTTATGATACACTGCTCAGTGGGGAGAAAAGGGTACCCAAATGGTCCCATCTTATTTTAATTTTATATTTGTACCTAAACTCATTAAGAGTAACGTTCCAGGGCTGGGGATTTAGCTCAGTGGTTCCAGCACCTGCCTCGAAACCACAAGGTCCTGAGTTCAATCCCCGGTACCCAAAAAAACAAAAAACAAAAAAAGAGCAACGTTTCAAAGCCACTCAATAAGAAATCAAACATTATCATTGGATGGGAGAATTACAGCAGATTTATATTTGTTCATTTTGGCAAAGATTAATTGCAAAATTTGTTTTTAGAAGTCACCAAGCAAACACGCAATACTGCACCAATTCTGTGCTTGGAAATGAACTTCATAAAACTCCCAACATGAAGTCTTTGTAATACCAAGGCTTTTTATCCACGTGTATTCCAGTCACTCTGGAAAATATCTGTTTGGAATCCTAAACCCTTTAAATATCCAAATCCATTTGTGGATTGTGCTCCTCTAACACGAATCTAACAACGTACGCCAAGTAGATACCTGTACGTGGGCCTTCTTATGCCTGTCCTATCTCATTCTGAACACCACAGCTCTCCCCGCAACAGGCAATAAAAGATCAAATAAAGGCCTTTTGTGCTAAAGAACGCCACAAAGTTGCAAAATTCTCCCTCTGTCTCTGCAAGGAAGGGTGCAGGCAGCCCTATAAGGCTCCACCCTTCCTTGCTGAATAAACTCACATAACAATTATATCAGGGTACTCAAACCTCACTCTATTTCTAAATCTAAACAGGACCTTCTAACCTCTGGGTATCTCTGTAGGTAAAATGGCATCAATACCTTCTCTTTCTTATCTTTTGACTTCTTCCTTTCTTTGTCCCCTTCTTTGTCTTTCCTGGAACTCATTTGTTTCTCTTTGTTCTCTTTGTTCTCTTTCTTCTTCTGTTTTTTTTTCACTGGACTTTTTTCTAAGCCATCATCCTAGGAAACAAATAGGGCTATGAATATTTGCTATGAACTTTATATTTACTTATTTACTTTCTGGAAAAAGTAGCACTGCCCCCAATGGCTCATTGTGTCTCTAGAAAATTGTTTCCAAACACAAAACATAAACACCCACATGCACAATTCTCAACTCTCTAGTATTAACTAGCAGTTAAGCCTACACAGGCAGATGCGCTTTATTTATGTAACCTCAGTTAGTTTTCACAGCAATGCTTTAAGAATGGCATTATTAAGCTAGAAGTATAGCTCAGTGGTACAGCACTTGCCTAGTATGTGCAAGGCCCTGAGTTTGATCACCAGCACTGCACCCCACCTGAAAAGGCATTATCATTCCCATTTCATACACAGAAAAAAACTGAGGCTGAAGAGACTGTATCTCTATCCAGTCAGCTAGTAACTGGTAAGATTATTAGTCTATGAGTTCGTCCATGTAGACTCAAATCCATACTAGTTCCTTCCCCCCATGCTGACCCTCTTGGAGCTAATCTAAATGTACAGCTACACTTTAAGAGCAACAAAATAAAACCCCATAAGGTTGCATCTCACTGAAACAACACATTCAATGACACCGATTTACTTTTCATTTAACTCAAAACCAGAGGCTAAAAACTGGTAGAGCTGGTTGTGATGGCACTGCCTATAGTCCCAGCACTTGGGAGGCTGAGGCAGGAGGATCGCCACAAGTTCAAGGCCAGCCTGGACTACACAGTGAGCTCAAGACCAGCCTGAACTACATAGGGAGACCTTGTCTCAAAAATAAATAAATAAGTGGCACCACGCCTGCCTCGCAAGCACAAGGTCCTGAGTTCAGTCCCCAGTACATACATACATACATACATACATAAAACCCTGGTAGGACTTGGGCCAAACCTGACCCACAGAGGACTTTTGTTTGGATCCACTAAACTGCTTGGTAGCTACCGTCTTCCTATTAGGCATGAGCTCCACAGCTCCCCCTCCCAAAATTGAAGCTAAGTGTCAATAGCCATTTATCACTAAAATTTTCGTGGTTCTCATTACTTACTGACATTATGTATGAATTTGTAATTGCTGACTTAAATGAACACTACACTCTTCTCTGACAGACTGAGCAAAGATACACACAGTATACTTTATCTAGTCTACATGTGAACCAAACACATCATGGGACTTTATACCTGTTGGCACAAGAGAGCTAAAATATAAGGACAAGACCCCCAACGAAATCAGCTCATACCTTCACTTCTCCCTCTTCTGATGGATTATCTGAGTGTCTGGGTGAGGAAAACTCAACTCCATGCTCATCTTTCAATCTGGGTGCTTTGTTTTCCTTCTTTACTCGAGGCTTCCGCTTCTTTAATTTGGCCTGGAAAGAAAAGGAAAAGGATGATAAAACTACAAATGAAGACTTTTTTCAAAAGCATAACCAAGTAACATTTTGACGCTGTGAAGGAGTAGCATCCATGTAATTCAAAACAAGAAAATTCAGAGAAGGCCAGGGATTTAGCTCAGTGCCACCACGCCTGCCTTGCGAGCACAAGGTTGTGAGTTTGATCCCTGGTACCAAAAAAAAAAAAATTTTTTTTCAGCAAAATCAAGAGGGCAACCAAATTTATCTGGAGGAAAAGAAAATAAACCCTGTAGGCCCTATCTGTATCCTAAACCACACAAAAACATCTGTATTCCCTGAAACTATTGCTTCTGGGTTTGGGTATGAATAAGGCTGAAATTTATCCCCAAACCTAAAATTCATCTCATCCGAGACCTAAAATTTAAAAAAAGGGGAGGAAAATACTTTATGTATAAAGTTACAATTAAAAATAACATTAAAGATGATAAACTGAAAAAACCTGGAAACAAACTACATCTTAAAATAAGGAAAAGGTTAAAATAGTTTATCTACTAAATCAAATATAATAAAGTGATCTAAAATAAGTATAAACATGATCCAATCTGTCTTCCTGGACCTAATATGTAACATACTCACCACATTCTCTGAAGAATGATACTAAGTCCTTAAGACATTATTATTCAAAAGACACCAAGGAACGGGACTGTGGTGACCTTTCTAAATAAAATTTCTTTGATTCATACAAGGCAACTAATACAGGCGACAAAGCCTGAGCGCACTTGAGGGACATGCACACACAAAGGCTGCCAGTACGGAACACAGCTTACAGTATCTCCTAACTGCAACACCCATCTTTCTAGGCCTGCCCTGAGCTAGTAAGTGGGAGAAACAAAAGGGGATAGAGTTCAGATGAATTCATTAGCAACTCAGTCAGCATTTTCCACTGAGTCAATAAGATAATCATAATTAAGTCCAGTTTCTGAAATAAACTATGGATTCCAATTGTCCATTATACTGCTGGGATCCCCCAGCACAAGCAGCCCACTTAAATCTAACAATAGGCAAACCCTTAGGTATTTAAACACTAACTGGAATCATGTTCCAAAACTGAGGGAGCCAAAAACAGTATCGGTACATCTGGATCAGTGGCAATGGTGAGAAATGAGGATTATTTTGAGGCAATATCTGAAGAAAATGGGATTTGGAAGAAAGGTGCCAAGGCGTCGAGGTTAACTATTAAATGAGTCTTTCTACTCTTACCAGCCAAACCATCATCATGAAGCTTGCAAATCAGTAAGAGCCATGACCAGGCAGTGCTGTGCACAGTGCCCAGAGAGGGCGTCTCTTCTGCCCCAGCTCTGCAGTGATGGAGCCACAGCCCCTGAAGAACACCCAGCTGCAGCGTACTCACCTCTTCCCCGCCCGCCACGGCCCCCTTCTTCTCCAGGCCCTTCCTTAGCAGCTTCAGCAAGTAGTCCGCTCGGTTCTGTAGCTGCTTCCCTTGAGGCTTTTTATCTGTCTCCATGGGCAGAATCTTCGACAGGAAAGGGAAAGAAGCACCCGCCACCACCCACACCCTGGTTAGTGAATCAGAATAAACACAACAAAGATCTCAGAACTGTCCTTTCCCTCCCCTACCACCCAAAACACAGATAAAGCCTCAGATCCTATTCTCATGTTCATGGCTCCCAGTCACTGAAAATCCCTCATGAGCCTTTCTCGTTTTACAAAATGGGATGGAGAAATCCAGCTCTCCCACTGGCTCCTACCTGTGCTGTTAACAGGGTAGAACAACTCAGGTAGGAGGGGCTTGTGGCTTCATCTGCTAGAGCATCCCAGCCGGCGTGGATTTCCTCCTTCCAGGAGCAGGGAATCCCTGGAGCTAGGTTAAAGCTTTGTTTTAGATTGAAAATGCTTCTTAGAGCATTGCCGGAGAGAACTGAGCTATGCCAGGACAGGATCCAGTCCCTGCCACCACAGCTGGACTGCTCGGGCCAGACTGCATTTGGTCTCAGTGCTCGTGGCAGGGTGCTGTCACCCTCCTACACCCAGATGGGATGAGCATACTCTGACGTGCCAGGGAAAGCCCTGCTAGGAGCACAGCACGGAGCGAATCCAACTAAATTTGAGTCAGTCAGCTTTCCTTGCTTATAGCTCTAACCACGGCCTTGTTACTTGCAGCAGATAGGGTGGGAGGCTCGATTTTGTGGGAGAAGCACAATTTAATTCCACTACAAAAATACCAAGGTGATGCTCATTCTTTGTGTGTAGAACTGAAATATGGTTATTTCAAATGCACTTTTAAACAAATGGCCAAAAACGAAGGCCAACGAATGCTGTTATTAATAAATTTACCCTGGTATTTGTTGTAATGAGATCTGACCTAGAATAAGTATGAGAATTTTAAGATTTCTCCTAGAATTATCCCAAAATTTCACCTGGTTATTGTCTCTCTTTTTATTGTCCATGAAACAGTCCACCAAAGATGGTAACACTTCCAAGGATAATAAATCCCAGGAACTTCTACTGTATTACTATCCAATCTCATCTCCCCTTCTCAAAGAGTTAAAAACAAGTAATTGAGGTAAAAATAGTATACAACACATCTTTTAGAAATCGCTAGCAGAGCTACTTACTTTGTCGGTCAGTTTCAGCTCTGGGTCTGTCTTAATTAACTCCCAGTTTCCATAGCCATGTTCGTAAATTCCCAGCAGCAGGCGAGAGTCATCCTCCACTCCCCACTCTACATCAAAGTGTGCAGCTTTGACCCGACAGGTTAGGCAGTATCTAGAGGTTTCAAACAGAAGGGCATTACAAAGGGACCTTTCTGATGTTATAAGAGACAATGACACCACGCAATTGTAAGCTCCAGCGTGTATCGTCCATGCATGTACACAAAACACTCACCTTTTTTTTTCTTCAGGGTCCACAGGGATAGATTTATGCAACATTTCAAACTCTTCTTCGTGTTGGATAATGGATTTCACATTAACCTGAACTCCAGATATCTTGATTGTCGGGCCTCTCCTTTTTCCAGGACCTTTCCCTAAAGAATAAAATTTTATATTCCTTAGATGAAAGCTTGTTGAAGTTTCACAGAAAACATGTTATCACCAAACCCTGAACTCTATTAAGTCTGTCTTAAATCCTTAAGACAAAAAGTTTTTCTCAATTAACATTTGTAAAATAAATAATTCTATTTTTTAACATTTAGGGTTTTTTAATACATCGATGTTTATAATTGTGCTTTAATCTTCCTGTCATAAAATTAATAAAAAAGAAGATGCTGGCCCGGGGATTTAGTTCAGTGGTGCCGCCGCCTGCCTTGCAAGAGCAAGGTCCTAAGTTCAATTTCAAAAAAAAAAAAAAGATGCTGAAGATATCATCTTAATGCTGAAGTTTATTCCTTCTGTATTCCTATCATTCCCATTATCAGAGTTTTAAAAACTCAAGTATTTTAAAGATGACTCACACTTGATCTTCAAAACATCATTACTGAAAATGTATGGGATTGTGTTAACTACCACCTAACACTATGAAATGATAAAAGTTTTATGATTTATATCTACATGTCCCCCTAAAGCCTCATGCTATCATAGACGGGACCTTTGGAAGGTGTAGAACCTTCCAAACATTTCCAAGGATAAGAAATCCAAAGAACTTGGATAACTGCTGTTAGGAAGTGAGGCCGGCAGAAGAGGGGGGTCTCTGTGGGTATGCCAACAAAGGCTGCATCTCCCTTCCTGGCTCCTGCCCTGATTCTCTGCTTCCTGTCCCCCATGCCCCTCTGCCATGCCATCCTGGAACCAATCAACTATGGACTGAAACTTAACACACTGGGAGCCCAAATACATCTCTCCTCACATTTGTGGGTGTCAGCTACTGTGTCTCGGCAACAAGAAGATGAATAAGACACAAAGATTGGCATGAAAAGTTTACCTTAATCTATACTTGAAATTATAATGATCCTAGAAGTAAAATTAAAACCCCATTATGGGCCAAGGATTTAGCTCAGTGGTGCCACTGCCTGCCTTGCAAGCACAAAGTCCTAAGTTTGATCCCCGGTACAAAAAAATTTTTAAAAATACAAATAAAACCCCATCACTCGAAAGAGTCCAAGTTGAAATCCATAAGATGTCACCTGTTTAAAACTATTCTCAACAGAAAAATGCCAAAATATGTGAAAACAGTTGTCCCTTAGAAGAAATGTGTGATTTTGCTCATTCTCACCTATCAGGCTAGCAAAAATCCAAACATTTAACGATATATACTATTTGTGAGGCTTGTACACAGATACTAACAAACACTACTGGTGATAATGTAGATGACACCAGATACATAAAGGAGAATTTGGCAATATCAAAGCAAAGTACATATGAAGTGTGATCAAAAAATACAGTAAATGTTTAGATTTGAACATTTATTACAATAAAAGACACTGCCATTGATGCCCCTCAAAATAATACCCTCACTTCAAACACATTTATCCCATCCTTCTTGCCACTTTCTGAAGCGGTGCTAGGAGTCTTATACTGCGAGTAGAGTGTTTTTAGCTGCATTGTCATGGCTGCCTCGAGGTCATGAATCAATTCCAAACATATACTTTTCGTGGTCATTTTGTCTTTGAGGAAGAGCCAGAATTTGGATAGTGCCAGATCCAGTGAATAAGACAGACATTCTTACAAGCGTCCCTTTCCACTGGGTGGTAGTAAGGAGTAGCATTCATCATATTTTTTTTATCACATCTGATAAAGATATTCAGGAAAGAGAACGTCCAGAACTACCTGCTTCAGAAAGTGGCAAGAATGACGGGATAAGTATGTTTTAAGTCAAGTGGATTAATGGCCGTATGTTTTTTTACTGGAATGAATTTTCAACATGTAAACATTCCCTGTATTTTTTGATCACCCTGTATATACATGTTTCCCCTCAGGATCCAGCAATCCTACTTCTAGAAATCCACACCATAAACTTGCTGGTAGAGATATAAAAGAGCATATTCATTAGATCACATTTATTCTTTGTGGCTTTATCTATAATGGCAAAAGACTGGCAACCATATATTCATTACTAAGGAACAAAAAAGATGAATTACCATCTATCTACATGGTAGAATACTGGGCAATTGTCAAAGAAGGGATGATCTCTTAGATGTGAAGGTAATCAAGTATGTTCTCTTGTGAGTAACAGGAGAAACACACACATTATACTTAAATTTTTAAAAAGAAGCAATAGAATAATAAATGTAAAACTACTAGGAATGATGACTGAAGGAAGAAGAGAACAGGAGTGAAAAGTAAATATGTGAGCAAGATGTTACACATGAACCCTGTTTTACAGTTTTAACTTTGGATTATGTAAATGTTTTATACAATCAAAAAAGTTAAAATAAAAGTGACTCCCTAAAAGTTAAAAATAAATGAAAACAGGAGTCTGCAAATTAAGTTGGTGATTTAACCAACACAGAAAAGAACTTCAAATAATTTTAAAATACAGTATTTTGAGACAAAATGTTGAGTAAGATGTATTCTAATAAAAAAAAACTAAGCAAGGAAATCAAACTTTGCATTTGAGAGCTTGGATCATAATAGTAAGATTGGTATTACTACTTTGAAGTGAATATATATTATATAGAATAAAACATAATTATGTTAATATTTTTAGGAACAATATCAATAATCTTCCAATGGAAACTGAAATTTCAGTCTGGATTCAAAATATGCTAAATAACCAGTTTACAGAAAATATAAATTTAGGGGAAACAAACTCTGCCAAGAGGAAGCAATCAGTCAGATCCAGAATGTGAATATGCATTAAAAAAATAAGGGATGGAGAGAGAAAGAACTGTTATAAGGAAGTTATCTCTGAAACTATGAGACTGAAATAGCAAGGAACATGGTAGTGTGTGTACTACACTACCTTTGATTTGTGTTCAAAATGGAAAAGTACTATTTTTTGTAAAAAACGTGTATTTTAAAATTTCTCAAAAAAGATGAAAAAATGGGATACATGTTCCTTCAATTTTGAGCCATGTAAATATTATTTATCCAAAACAATTACAAAGAAGAAACATTCTAAGTTTAAAGTTAGTTTTGGGTGTATTCTGGATGCTATAAAGCACATATTTATATCATTGTCCAAACTATTCAAGCTATTTAAGTTTCTTTTACAAAAAGTAAGTTTTAAAAGGTTTTTTTTTTACTTCACCTTAAAAAAGCTGTTACTGTATCTGAAATATTCTTAAATTCTATTAATTTTTTTTTTAATTCTATTAATTTTAAAAATATCCTTAAAGGGCCAGGGATTTAGCTTAGTGGTCCCGCTGCCTGCCCTGCAGGTGCAACAACCCAAGTTCGATCCCCAGTACCAAAAAAAAACCCCTTAAAAATAAAATACCAGGCCGGGGATTTAGCTCAGTGGTTTCGACGCCTGCTTTGCAGGCACAAGGTCCCAAGTTCAATCCCCGGGACCAAAAATTAAAAATAAAAAAAATAAAATAAAATACCAAAGCACAAATACTCATTTCTTAATAACAGCTGAAACTACAAGCCAGATATTATATAATATTATTCAATTAATCATCCAAACCCTTTGCTTACTATCATACCACTGCCCACAAAGAGAGGTATGAGGATATGTCTTGTCGAAGATCTTGTAACTAAGAAAAACCAAATCCAAAATTCTAGGAAGCTGGCTGCCTCCCAGGCCTGGGCCCCAACAGAGCCTCTGAAGGGCAGCCTTACCCAGCAGAGTAAACAGGAACAAAGAATGGGGGAAATGGCACACATAAACCATAGACTGGAAAAGGCACCTTCTTCACTTCTCTAAGGGTAACTTCGGAGCTCCCTCACTACAAGCATCCCTATACCTCTTCCTTTTAAGCTACCACACAGGCCAGGCAAAAACTCTCTGAGGACTAAAAGAAAACATATTACTTATCCAATCCAGGTACAACCAATTCCAGTGGCATGAAAATCTCAATGTTAACAAAAATCTTTAAAATATTCATATAATAATTTATTTCAATTATTTCTCTGAATTATTTACATTTGCCAGTTTACCAGTACTATATGTATAGCCAAAGAATGATGTCTATATGACCCCTCACTTGCAACCTAAATACAGAGGCATCCACTTGGTGCTGACCCTCAGGTCTGTACTTCAGTCAAGCCAATTTTACACTTTCATACCAACATAAAGAAACCATTTCTTTTTTGGGGGCGGTACCCGGGATCGAACTCAGGACCCTGCTTGCGAGGCAGGTGCAGCACCACTGAGCTAAATCCCCAGCCCCAAGAAACCATTTCATTTTGCTCATCGATCTATAACTTCTGCAAATCCATTTCATTTGTGGATAGCTGGTCTTTGGCATCTCAGAACACTGAGCTCAAAGAAAGACAGCTCAGAATACATACCTCAAAGCATGAGCTGTGTGTCGGGTACAGTACAGTTTTCAAAAGCCCTTGGTAAAGAAAACCCACCCACAGCACCTGATCCTGAAGAATCATGGAAGCAGACTTGCTGCCTTACCCTCACTAGCGTTTTCTTTCAGCTGTTCCTCGTATTCCTGCATTGCTGACACACAGCTGTTGTGAATCAGCTCACCCAGGCGCTTCAGGTCTGCCACAGACTTATCCACCAGCTCAGCATCACGTGCTATGCACTCCAGCCTGAGGATGATGAATACAGACATGGTGTCCACATTTTAAAACATCACACAAGATTCCAATAGTCTCTCATAAGCTTGTTTCTACAAAGACACTTTTGCTGCCTTCCTTCACAGGTCAAAGACTCCAACAAGAACCGCTGGACAACGTGTGACATCCTGGGTTCAATCGCCAGCACCAAAAAGAAATGTTTTTAAAAACACAATCCTTAGACAGTCACTAAGAGATAAGGCACTCATTTTCAAGACCTGTGTCATGGAATATTCCACAAGTAATTCCAAAAATCAGAGAAACAACCTTATTAGATAAACGGGCTATCTGCTTCTGTTAGCAAGTACAGTGCCTAAAGACTTTGGCATTATTTTGCCTCTTTGTGTTCACTTTCCTTTCTCGCATCCACTTTCATTCACTGCAGTGCTCCTAGGAGTGCAGTACAGTACTCAGCTGTCTCCAAGTCACACAGAGCCCATGCACACAATGGCTAAAAATCAGGCTGTCTGAAGGCATCAAACCCGGTTTTCCACATCCTGCGGGCTTTTACAGTTATGGCTCAAAGATATTTAAAACAGAAAAGATAAGCATTTTACTTCTGGGTAGCCAGCCTGGAAAGAAGTACTTTTCAGTTGTGCTGTGAGTTATTACACATCACCACTTCCGTACTACATGGAAGAACAAAACAAAAAGCACAGGCTTGGAATTTCCACCAGCTCTAGAACTTTATCAGGAACTTAACATTTCCTTTACATCAGTGCTACTATTTAAAGGACGTTCTGCTGATTTTTTACATAGCAAAATACTTATCTATGTAAAATAGAGCCATCAATTAAACTCTGACTTCTGAATTCATTACTTCAATACTTGTTGAATAATGCTAACAGCTAAGCTCTTTGTTACTGTTGGCAAGTTCTTTAATTTTCACGACACCTTGCTAATTAGTAGAAGATTTTGAAATCACAAACAACCTACCTCCTTCAACATTACTAAGTCTAAGAACTAGAATGCAAATAGTAACTGCACATGTTCTTTCCCACTGGAGCCACCCGAACTCTCGTGGAAACCACTTTGTGCACTATGTAGTTCTGCATCCACTTGCTTCATCTCCCTCACTGAGGGGGAACCTCTGGGTGGTCTGTCTCTACTGCAAACTTCCAGAGAGGGACACCCCCCACACACATGTCAATGTATAGAAAAGGATATTTCCAGAAAAAAATGTTCCCAGCATTATTACTAAATTAAAAAATACTGCCAAAAGAACCACCTGCCATATATTAAGACTGAAAAAGAAGATAAAAGATTACTGAGCTTACCGTTCAAGAGGGAGACCGAATTTCTTATAAGCCTTGATGAACCTAAGAATATGATCAAGAAAATACATTAAAACCAGAGATTTTAGTTATATTAATGCCAACATATTCTGTGATGCAATATGATCCATGCAAGTTGTCAAAAATATACCAGCACAATCCTGGAACAATCACTAAAGTAAAATATGTTGAGTGCCTTTGAAATTAGCCAATGAAAATAATGAGTACTAAAGATATATTAAAGATCAACTTCATTCTCAGTGATGGATCATGAAACTGCTTAGAGATACACTTAGAAAATAACTGTGGCTTGACTCTAATATTCCTTTCAGATGGTGCAAGTTCATGGAGTTCAATATGTAATAACCATTCAATCACCACAACTCTAATGTGATAAAACCCAACATGATTTACTGGCCTATTTGGTACACAAGCTTTACTTTCACTTTCATACTGTAATTTATTTTTCATTTTTTTCCTGTTCAATGATATAGCTGCAAGATTTCTAAAACTGTCTCAAAATACTTCTTGAAATGAGACAGTAAAATAAAAATATGATTTAAAACTTTTTAGGTACAACTATTTTGAAAACTCCAGTGAGTCTTGCCCAACTTTGTCTCCACCAAAAACCCAATGTACCTGTCTACATTTTCTGTCTTACACCATGCTATATACAGTCTGTGCTGTTACCCTCTCCGTACCCTTGCAGGCTAGTCACTGCAGTTTGCACTAAAAAGCAAGATGCCACAATACATCAAGAGCATCACTATAGCAATGTGCCAAACTACTACGACAATACGGTTAAGTAACTGTGTAAGAAGCAATACTAAGAAAGAAATGGAAATAAGAGGATGTGACAACTGAAGAGAACAGGACAAAATGCTATACTAGCAAAGAAACAATATTAAAGGACTAACATTCGTAAAAGGACTAGGAAATGTTAAGTGTGAAAATGAACCCAAGGATTACTTCTCAACTCTACTTTTCTCCTTCTTAATTTACATTGAAGCGGGGTATTTAGCTCAGTGGTTATACCCCCTATCCTGCAAGTGCGAGGTCCCGAGTTCAATCCCCAGTACCCCCCCCCAAAAAACACCGAAATGTTTTATGTCTGAAATAAAATAGCTTTACATGTATTTAAAATAATACTAAGACTGCGGGACACAACCCTTGGCCTTGAGGTGAGACAAAATAAAGATAGAAAAGAGACAAGGAAAATTACAATATTATAATTGTACTTTTTAAGAAAAACTGCAACTTCAGGACATAAAAGTTATTCAAGCTTTCCCCCCCCTCGCCTTCCAGGAAAAATCTCTAAGGCCCTTAAAGACAATTAGCCTATAAACCAGGGTCTGTTTGCCTGTGCCTCTCACCTATACACTGTGCTCCCTCCTCCCAACCCCGCTCCCCAGGAAGCTCACAAGAGGACAGCAGATCTTAGCTTCAAACACATCTAACAGCTTGCATTTTAACACTGCTCATGAAATGGGCTGAAATGGGAAAAACCTGACAGACACTAAAATATATATCCCAGCCAGGGATTTAGCTCAGTGGTTCCGCCCCCTGCCTCACAAGGGGAAGGTCCCGAGTTCGATTCCTAGTACCAAAAACTAAAACAAAACAAAATATATATCCTGGAGAACCCATCTTAGGGATACCCCAAAACCCCGTAAATACACCCAGCCCAAGGCCACGAGGTACCTCTCTCCCTCTTGAGGGCCTGCAATCTATTTCGAGTGAGCACTTTCAAAATTCTGATTAATGAACCCCTTGTCCTGACACTGACACAACCTGAAAATCCCTCTCCTGTGGTAGAAGTCGGCGAACCTGCAGCCTGCCCTACTATGAAGTGAGTCCAGAGTTCCCCATCTCCTCTTTGGGGACATCCTTGGACCCTGCCAGATGACAGATTAGCATGCACAAGGCTCTGAGTTCAAACCAAAACATCATGAAAGTAGTAGCAGCAATAATAATAATAGACAAAAGAAGCATTTCCAGAATGGCAGTGAAGACCTCAAAAAATAAAAATAAAAAAGCTCCTCCATAAAAAAAAAGAACACTGGCAAAAACTGCTAAAATCGGGCCGGGGATTTAGCTCAGTGGTTCCGCCGCCTGCCTTGCAAGCGCAAGGTCCTGAGTTCTATGCCCGATACAAAAAAAAAAAGTGCTAATATCAACTGTCAGAACTCTGGAAATTAAGCAAAGACTTGCAATCATCTACAAGGCATTTGTTCAAGAAAATGGCTGAGTCTAGGCAAGAATATCAAGTTTTATGCCATTTTAACTTGCTCTATTCCCACCCCCTTCTCACTAGCTCTGGGCAGCCTTAAAAACTATCCCCTTTACAACTACAATAACTGTGCCATCCTGCAAAATAGCAGCCAGTAGAGGGGAAAGAATAGCCTTGGAGCATCCCAAAAGCCCTATCCCTAGAGAACAGAGGCATTTGGCCTCTGTTTGGCATTTGGGCACCCTGGAAAGCTCCCTTCTTAGGCTGACCTGTATTTGCCCTGATTTAGAACTCTTTGTAGACAGCCTTGCCCACAGTTCATTGGTCAAAAACAGATGAACTCGCAAGCGAGTTCATCTCCCGAGTTAGATCCCTGGTATCCCCCCACCACCACCAAAAAAAAACCAGATGAAAAGGCATCACAACAATCCCAGTCATCTAGGGAAACAATACCAGCTGGGGATGAGAAGAGGTTAATCAAAAGCTGAAAAGGAAGAACTGTGGAGAAATGTCCACAGGGCACTCTGAAAAGGTCTGACATATTCCTAACAATCAAAACCACACATTTTTCAGGTGTGTGTGAAGGCACAGGCACAATCTGAGAGGTCCTCACCTCTCGATGTTGGGTGACTCTAAGGATCTGCACATACAGGAACTGAAGCTTAAGGCAGAGGTATAAACAGCGTCCCAAGCACTATACACACCAGAAGACACACGCCCCCTTCAACACAGGCCCTCAGACTTAGCAGCCCACAGCAGTTAAAGAACGCTCTATCCAGGTACTAGGTAATCACGCAATTAAAGGAGCAGAGTCTTTGAATGACAAAGAACATGAACTTCACAGAACTAGTCCAGGAAAATCACTAAACAAGCAAAGAGGAGGAGCAGCAAACACAACCAACACAGCCTAGCAGGGGACTTGACTTGGCTTCCAGAGCTGCTACAGTTCTTCGAATGTCCAGTTTTCAACAACAATAACAACACAAAACATTATAGATAACACAGATAAAACAAAGAACACATAAACAGGAAAAGTTGTCGAGAACTATGCCTGAAGAAGTCCAGAACTTGGACTTACAAGACAAAGATGCTAACTTGGTATTATAAATATGTTCAAGAACTAAAAGAAATCCATGTCCAAAGAATTAAAAATAAAGTTTCACAGTAACATTAACACCAAACAGAGAATATCAACAGAAACAGAAATTAGAAGACCCAAACAGAAATTCTGCGGTTGAAAAAAGTTACTGAAATTAAAAAAAAATAAATAATAAGATAATGCTCAATAGCAGAAGAATCAGTAAACATAAAGATGGACCGCCTCACCACATGGCTTTGCTGTATAAAACGTCCTTGAAAAGTGGGGTGGGTGGGCAACCCACTTTCTGGAACCCCTTGTGTCTCTCTTAGACAGAAGCTTTCTTTCTCCCAATAAATTTGTCCTATTCTAAAAAAAAAAAAAAAAGGTGGGCCAACTGAGATTATCTAGGGTGTGATAGGTCTCCCACCACCTCAGCAGCTATTATGTATAGTAGCTACCCTCTTCCTATGGTGCCTTGCCCCCTCCCCTGTGTGACGTCATGCCAAGATGGTTGCTCCCACCAAAGAACAAACCCTTCTTCCCAGCATGCCCCTGTTCCCACCTAGAAA
>NW_004624768.1:10865592-10939241 GCF_000247695.1 Heterocephalus glaber
GCAGGAGTTTAAACCAGTTCTAGTAAGAGGTATAGGGAGGGCAGCACAGCCATAAGAGTGAACTTTCCCTACCCATCTTCTGAAATCTTAAACTATCCTTTACAAATAAAGGTAAAAACAGAAGAGCCATGACAAAGAAATCAATCTGCTCCCAACAGGTCTGCCCTACAAGAAATACTAAAGGAAGCCCTTTGGGCTAAATGAAAGTGATACTCAATGGCGAATGAAGCCACAGGTTGAAGAGATGAAGATCACTGGAAATAACAAAAGATAGCATAAATTTACTGTTCAATTTTCTAAGATTTCTTAAAAAAACAAGCCCATATGAAACAATTAAGTCAATGTATTCTTAGATTTATAACATAAGAAAAGAAATGAAAATGGAATTAAGGTAAAACAAAGCTGTATTCTACCTGAATTGAGCCATTATTAACATGAAAAAGACTGTGGGAAATTCAGAGGCATAATCTCTAGAGAAAACAGTAAGACAGTAATTTTAAAATAATAAAACTATTAATGAACAGAAGAATTAAATGGCACACTAAAAAATATTTGTTGAAACAAAAGAAGGCAGTCAAGGAGAAATAGGCTGGGGGCTGCACATGCCTGGAATCCTGGCACTCCAGAGGCTGAGACAGAATGAACAAGAGTTCAAGTCCAGCCTGGACTACAGAGTCTGTTTCAGAAGGGAAAAAAATGAAAACCTAGTAGTGGGAACAAAAAATATGTAAGACATATGGGAAACAGAGGAAAATGGCAGAAAGTGATCCAACCACATCATTAGTTATATTAAATATAAACAGATAAATATGCCAATCAAAAGGCAGAAACTGATGGTCTATATAAAAGTAGGCACATCCAGGGCCAGGGATTTTTAGCTCAGCGGTTTCACTGCCTGCTGCACAAGCGCAAGGACCTGAGTTCGATCCCTGGTACCAAAAAAAAAAAGTAGACATATCCAACTACATCTTAAACACAAAGAAAGAGGTTGAAAGTAAAATGATAGAAAACAGTGTACCCAGCAAACAATAACCAGCAGTAACCATGAACAGTAAAGAGCTATAACAAAATCACACAAAATAAACTAAAGGAATAAAAACTATTACTAGAACTAAGGTGGGATATTTCATAATGATAAAAAGGTCAATAAACACACCATGAGCATGTAACAGTTCTAAATATATATACACCTAACAACAGAACCCAAAATACACAAAGGAAAAACTAAAAACTGAAGCATACAACAATTACATTTAAAAATTCAAATATTTCACTCTTAATACTTGGTAGAACTAGCCAAGAAGTCAGCAAAAACAAGGACCTGAATAATAACAAAGTTGAGTTAATGACATTTATAAAACACTGTACACAACAAAATACTCATTATTCATTTCAAGTGCACATGGAACATTCTCCAGGATAGAAAATATAGCAGAATATCTAATGTTATAATAAACTCATTTAAAAGTGCGTTCTCGAAGACAAAACTGAGTTACAAAACATTTAATTACAATGACTGGCAATTAAACAACACACATCCAAAACATCCATGCATTAAGGAAAAAACACAAGAGAAATTACAAAATAGATGAAACTAAATGGAAACGAAAAGATATCAACATGTATGAGATGCACAGAAAGCAATGCATAAAAGTACACTTACACCATTAAATATCTAGTTTAGACAAAAAGTCTTAAATCAATAATCAAGCTGCATGGCTGCTATCAAGAAATCAACCAGTAACAAATGCTGTGGCGTGGGGAGAAAGGAACCCTTCTCCATTGTTGGTGGGAGTGCAGACTGGTACAACCACCATGAAAATCAGTATGGAGATACCTCAAAGAACTAGGGCTAGATGTCCCATTTGACCCAGCTATTCCCCTGCTGGGTATCTTCCCCAAAGAATTAAAAGAATCACACCAGAGCGATATATATGCACCCATGTTTATAGTAGCACAGTTTGTAATAGCTAAAGCTTGGAAACAGCCCAAATGCCCATCAACTAGAAACTGGATAAAGAAGATGTGTTTTTTTTATAAAATGGAGTACTACTCAGCCATAAAGAACGAGAAACTAGAGACATTTATAGCTAAATGGATGCATATTGAGGCCATACTCTTAAGTGAAATAGGACACACATGTGTAAATACCAAATAGTTTCTCTAGTGTGAGAAACTGACAGTGTAAATAAGGATTAAAATGATTAAAATGAATAACTGATAATTTGAAATAGGAAAAGGTCCAAATGGGTAGGGGAAGTGAGAGGGGAAGGGGAAAGAAGGGAAAGGAAAAATTACGAGGAGAAAAAAAATGGAAAAGAAAATGAAAATGAAAAGAAAAAAAATGGAAACAAAATCTATGTAAATAGGGAAGGGTAGAGCGGGTGAAGGGCCCACAGGTAATAGGGAAAAAAATAAGAACCAAGATACGTCATGTACAGGTACAAGCACCCAATGGTAAATGTAAACGTACTGTATACCTAAAATGTACCAATAAAAGAATTTAAAAAAATAATAATAATCAAGCTGCATCTTAAGGAAAAAAGAAAATGAAAACCATCAAATGAAGGAAACAGATGAGAATAGAAACAAAAGGGGACGAGAACTTAGCTCAGTGGTTCCACCGCCTGACCCACAAGGACAGGGACCTGAGTTCGATACCCAGTACCAAAAAAAAAATGAGAAATGAAACAGATTTTTACAAACAGCAAAGCCAAAGATTGGTTCTTTGAAAACATCAATAAAATTTTTAAATCTTCAACTAGAACTTACCAAGAAAAAGAAATTACAGAAAATACCAAAACCAAAAACAATTTTGGTCACTACTGATCTTTTAAAACTTAAGACTACAAGGAAAACAAAGATTACAATGGAATACTGTAACTTTATGTATATAAATCAGAAAATTAAATGAAATTGGCAAACTCTACCCAAGATATAAATTAACAAGACTGACTGGAGAAGATATAGAAAATGTGAATAACCTATAACTTGAAGTAGGTCATTAAAAAATTTTCCCACAAACAAAACTGAAGGCTCAAATGGCTACACTTGTGAATTAATCAAATATTTAAAGAAAAAATAACACCAAATTTAAAACTCTTTTAGGAAACAAAGGAACATTTCCCTATCCATTCTGTGATCCTGATAAAGCCAGGCATCTCTTTTACTATTATCTATTCGTATTCATACTCACACACACACTCACACACTTAAAAGGTCTCAAATACACACCTGTAAAAATATTTTTCAACATACTACCTGAATACTGCAATACATAAAATGGATTGAACATCATGAACAAATTAGATTTATGCTAGAAATGAAAGTCTGGTGGAACATCTAAATAACAATTAATACAGTCTCTACCATACAGGTAGAATAAAGGACATCTGTCATCATAACAGACTCGAAAACAGCACTGACAAAAACCTACACCCATTCATTACAAAAGCTCTCAAAAACTAGAATAGGAGAAAATGTATCAAAAGGTATCTACAAAAATTCCATAGCTAGCAGGGCATGGTGTCAGAGCCCTCTAAGTTCAGCAACTGGGAGGCAGATGCAGGAGGATCACAAGTTACAGGCCAGCCTGGCCATAAAGCAAGACCCTATCTCAAAAAAACAAAACCAATCTATAGTTAACATCCTGCACCCACCAATTCTATTCAACATGGAGGTTTAGCCAATACAATAACCCAAGAAGATATAAAAAAGCAACTAGAGTGGAAAAGTAATAGCAGCCTATACTGTATGTGCGGAAGACATGATCATAGGTAGAAAACATTACAACACACAAAAAAGTAGAAATAAAATGTTTATGAGGTCTGCAGAATACAAGATCAATATACAAAACTTAATTGTAGCTCTATACCAGTCGTGGCCAACCTATAGCATACATGCCGCAGCCAGTTATTTGTTACCATTAAAAGCTCTAAGAGGTTTGCCATCACTGTTCTATACTCTAGTATAGTATGAAATTAGATTAAGAAAACAATTTCTCCTAAAATATAATCAGAATTTCTAATTTTATGAAGTTTCTGAAACACAGTAAAAAAATTTTTTAAAACTTAGAATAAAACTAATCACAATAGTACAGTAATGACATAAAGACAGAAACATGCATTAATGAAACAAATTCAACAGTCTAGAAACAGATCGCCACACTTATGGCTTCACTTGATCATCAACAAAATACCAAGACAATCAACAGACAAAATATATTCAACAGGGGCCGGGGATTTAGCTTAGTGGTTCCGCCGCCTGCCTCGCAAGCATAAGGTCCTGAGTTCAATCCCCTGTACCGCCCCCTAAAAAAAAAAAAAAAAATTCAACAACTGAGGGAAGAGCAATTCCCCCAAAATTCCCCTGAAACAACAAAAATGGAACACAGATCTAATATAAGAGCTACAACTTATCCAAATAAAAATGTCTTTGTTCAAAAGAAAAATAATTTAAAAAATATATACATAAAATAAAAATAGCCAGGCACAGTGGGACACACCTGTAATCCCAGCACTAGGGAGGCTGAGGGAGGGGGATCACTATGAGTTCAAGGCCAGACTGAGCTACATAGTGAGTTCAAGGCCAGCCTGAACTATATAGGGAGATCCAGTCTCACAAAAGCCAAAAAAAAATAAGTAAAAAATAAAAATGTCTTTGTGACCTTTGGTTAAGCAAAACTGTCTTATTGTCCAAAGCACAATAAAATAAACTGATAAATTATACTTCATCAAAGTTAAAAACTTGGACTTCAAAAGACAAGATTAAGAAAATCAAAGGGCTGGGGATTTAGCTCAGTGGTTTCACCACTTGCTGCGCAAGCGCAAGAACCAGAGTTCAATTCCCGGTACAAAAAAAACCCCCCACCCACCCAAAAAAAAAAAAAGAAAATGAAAAACAAGCCAAATACCAAAACAAATTGCTAATCATATACTGAAAGAACACTTGTACCTAGAAAGCTTTATTTAAAAAAAGTAATACTCGGGCCAGGGATTTAGCTCAGTGGTTCCGGCGCCTGCCTCGAAAGCACAAGGACCCAGGTTCGATCCCCAGTACCACACACACACACACAAAAAAAAGTAATATTCTTCAATTCATAATAAAAATCCAATTTTTGAAATCACAAAGACACTTTACCGTAGACTAATAGCTAATAAAATGAAAGTATGTTCAGTATCATTAGCAGTTATGGAAATCCAAGTCAAAACACAGAGACTTAGCATGTTTAAGAGAGAGAAAGACAGTGGAGTGGTTGACACGTAATGACATGTGGTACAAGTCAAAATCTTGTCAAGCTGTCAGACTGAGCAGGGTCAGCCCAACTGGTAAATTTAGATTGCACTCTAAGTATCACTGGACCCTACTGGATAGTTCTAAGTCTTATGAAATGGGCATATTATTTCTTCTATAAAAATCTTTCCAAAAGGGGCCAGGGATTTAGCTCAGTGGTTCCACCACCTGCCTCGAAAGCATAAGGTCCCGAGTTCAATCACTGGTACGAAAAAAACCAAAAATCTTTCCAAAAGACATTCCACAGTTTAATAGTGATTTGAGTAGGACCTAACAAGGTGATGTTTCTGTATTCAAAAATGTGGATTTAAAGTATACATAAATGGTTATCAGACTGCATTACTCACTTCATCTCAATTATATTGACTACCCTGTAACAAGAGTAAAAATGATGCCTCCCATCTAGCAATTATTTCCCAAATGTCTTAACTAACTCAAATTTTTGGTAGTAATATGCCTTCCTCCTTAATAGGCTGATTTCTGTGCCTGTTATTACTTATTATGAATGACTTTATTCTGTTGTTCCTTCCAAAGTTTAATGTTTTCTTTCCCCAAACCAGTCCATCTGTTTTCCCTGAGGTCTATTAAGAAAGTTTAAAAAAATCACTGGCATTTCAAACATTTTAGCATCTCTTGAAATACACAGGAAGGAGCTTACTTCTCCGGCATAATAAAGTGCAGCAAGGACCAGAGCTCCTTGAGGGAATTCTGAAGAGGGGTGCCCGTAATCAGGAGCCTATGGTTGGACTTGAAATCAATCAGAGTTTTATACAATAAAGAGTCATCATTCTTCAACCGATGGGCTTCATCCACTCCCAGAAAGGCCCAGTTAATACTGCCCAGCACAGTCTAAAGTGAAAACAAAACAGAACGAGCCACCAGGTCAGAAGGAACCCAAAGTGCTTTCAAGAGTTAATTAACTTTGCACAAATACCATCACAGAGGTATAAAGAGTCACATTTATTCTTTACTGACTTAATATATATATTAGGTTTCTTCTGTTTATTCCAGTAGTTGCCAGATTGGTATCTACTCGAAAGAGCTGGTCTCTTACACCAGCTATTACTGCATACTGCATGCCCCAAAAAAGAACACAAACACTGAAAAGTTGAACAACAACAAAAAAAAAGACATTGCCTTTAATTAAGTTTCTTTTCTTGTCTATGCCCTGAAGCACAGAAATACCAAGAACCACCAAATTAAACTTGTTTGCACTTATTATTCACCAGATATATTTCTTAGTAACTGTAGAAGGGGTATACTTAAAAAGCTGAATTTTTCAGAGACTATGCACATCAACTGGTGTAGAGTAAGGCTTCGACAATGATGTAGCGGGCAACGCACCAGAGGGTGTTCCAGCCGATTCCAGGGACTATCATCTCGGGCGGTCACTTGCCTCATACCCTTTCCCAAGATTCAACTGGACAAGGCAACCTAAATTCCTTTGTAGTTGCAAGGTTTTGTTTCGAGTTCTAATTTCAACATTCTTTGAGGAATCTGTTTGTTCGTGTGCTCTTTTTAAACAAAGAAAGAAAAATAACATGGCAAGTGGAAGGCACAACCCTTACTGTTTGAAACAAGTCACTGGACGAGATGTGGCCTTTTAGTTAACAAATTACATTGCTTCTCAGCTTTTTGGCTAAGATTGAGTATAGTTAACAAATTACACACCTTGTCTTTTAAAAGAATCTCATATGTGGTTATAAGTGCATTGAACTTCAGCCTCTTGGTTTGGGAATGAATCCACTCATACTCCCGTATCTGTAAAAGAAAATGTAACTGAGACACAATGTCTACTTCTATTTTCTCGTATCACAGAAGTCTTGTGATGAATGCAACAGAAACATGTCAAATAAGTCTGGTTAGAACTGAATGAACAGCTTACACATTCTGAAATGGCTTAAGTAGCCAAAACATGTAGGAAGGACTAAAACATGAATAAGCAGTAAAAACTTTACTGTCAAAATACAAATAAACTGACCCCCAAACACATTTGACTGAGAAAGTGCATTTATCAAGCAATTAATCCCTGGTGACCTGAACTAAACAGATTTCCCAAATCCCTAACATTTTCTTAAAGGAGAAAAACAAGTTCTAACCTCAGGCTGGGTCAGAAATTTCATTAATCACAGAACAGAGAGATGTGCTGACCAAGAAAAAGGAAAAACAGTCTCATAGATAAAAATACAATTAAAAAATGTCATTGTAAAGAATACAAAAACTAACACATCCCAGTATATCCAGAAAGTAAGCAAGCAAAATAGTTAAGGACAAAGTTCTTGCAGTTTTTCAAGTTAAAAATCAGAGATCAAGATCGCATCGATCTTGATCCCCAGTACAAAAAAAAAATCTGAGATCAAGACAATGAGTGCCTGCAGTTAATGACCAAATAAGACCAAAGAAAAAGCGTACTGCACACCACAAAAATGTCTCTAACTCAACAAATTCTCTCTCTCTCTTTCGCTCTCTCTCTCCGTCTCTGTCTCTCTCTCACGATAAGAGCTCACTACACAGCTCAAGCCAGCTTCAAATTCACAATCTTCCTGCCCTGAGCCTCCCGAGTGCTGGGATTACAGGCTTTTTAAATTTTCTATCTTTTAATGATTAATAAATGAATAAACAAAGCTAACTAGTAATATTTCTAGAAAGTCATAATTAGAGTAATGAAATGGGCAAGGGCTTTTAGATTTTTGTTGTTGTTGTTGAGACAGGGTCTTTGTAATCCAGGTTGACCTTAAACTCACTATGTAGCCCATCCTGGATTCAAACTTGGGATGATCCTACTGCCTCAGCCTCCCAGCGCTGACATTATAAACATGTGCCACCACACTTGGAACTGAATTAATCTTAATGAATATATTTAATAAAAATACATTTGAAAGCATAAAAATATATTATTATTATAGCATATATCTAAAATGTCTAAGGATTCTGATGGCTTGCTCTTACTATAAAGCCATCTCCTAGAAAAATGTTCATATACATTGGTAGAAGAACAAAGCTTTGGACCACATATACCTATGTTCTCCAACTCAAGTTCTGCCACATCCTAGCTATCCTGGTTTGGAAAGATTGCAATCAACTTTAACAGACTGGGGATGTAGCTCAGCAGCAGAGCACATGCCTAGTATGTGCAAGGCCCTGGGCTCAATCCCTAGTATCACAAACCAAACAAGACTACCATCATCTTTGAAGACTATTGTGAAGGTTACAGGTAGCATACATAAAAGCACCCAACAAACCAGCCTGGCATATTGTAAACACTTTTTTAAAAGTCATTAAGAAAAGATTTGCTAAACAAAGATAAATTTATACTACAGTATACTAAATTTATGATCATTAAAGTTTAGTAAAAGACAAATAATTCTCATTTCTGCAACCTTGAAATGTATTATTTTCCTTTGCTTTTACTTCCTTCTTGTAAGTTAAGCTACTTAATTGCTTTAAGAGACTAGGAAATAAACTCTAAGAACTGAATTATTTTAATTAATCTCTGTTCAAACAGCAATAATATTAACTTTTCACAAGGTGTTAACTCCATTTTAAAATCTTTATACAAAGTGGTCTTAGGAGCACAAAGAGGGCGAGGAAAAATAATACTGCAATCCACCTAAGCAAGATTCCCATTCATCACCTGCTATTCCTTTTCTTTTTCTTTTCTTTTTTTTTTTTTTTGGTACGGGGATCGAACTCTGGTCCTTGCGCTTGCACAGCAGGCGGCAAAACCACTGAGCTAAATCCCCGGCCCATGCTATTACTTTTCTTTAAATAGTAATCATATTGGGCCGGGGATTCAGCTCATTGGTTCTGCCACCTGCCTTGCAAGCGCAAGGAACCCGAGTTCGATCCCTGGTACCCAAAAATAAATAAATAAATAAATAGTAATCATATTTTGAAAGAATCACTGATAGGCATTTTTATTACATACAAAACTACTAATCTTTGGGACACAGAATAATGTCAGAATAATTTTATTAAGACTTTACTAATAATTCTACCAAAGACTTTAGATCAATTTCCGAAACATTTATAATACAGATTCTACCCCAACTCTTTTTGTTTACACACCGTATTTCTGCTCATCAGGTCACCTATGTAAACCACTACGTTTATCTCTGGTGCCCAGATTTCAAACTCCCTCTGCCATGAGGTGAGGGTGGATAAAGGGACGACTATAAGAAAGGGTCCATACAGCTGGTGTTGGTGGAACAGGTAGGAGAGGAATGATATGGTCTGGATGGTCTTTCCTAGGCCCATTTCATCAGCAAGGATTACACTGTTACTTCTGCAGAAAAAGTCAAAACAAAAGAATCATTAGCTTATCAAAAACTACTATGTACATAAATTATAATGACAGCACAGAAAGCATCAGTGTGAGTCTCAATCATATTTTCCTTATCTGCAATTATTTAAGCCTCCTATGTAAGGAAGAAACTAGAAGTCGGGTTACAGCAGAATGACAAGACATCTGTAAGAGTCAAGATTCAGATTACAGTAAGAGCCTGACCAGACTATGTTTTGCACTTTGCACTTAGGGCTCTGAATTCTATTTTCTCCCCAGGGTATCCCCTCTAACAGAGAAGGCAAATTTTATTACAGAAGTGTACAGTGTGCAACCTTAGAGCCCATCAATACAGAAAACATGAGCAGACAGGCTATCACCACTGCTGCTGACTCCTGCAGCCTGCCAATCATGTGTCTCTGTTCAAATCGCCCACCCATTCTACTGCACATCACTGGGTCCTTCCAGGCCACCTGCACTGACCCGAGACCTACGTGCTGCAGGCACACAGAGCTTGTTTGTTTAGTTTTTTTTTTGGTACCGGGGATCCAACTTGGGACCTTGCATTTTCGAGGCAGGAGCCGGAACCACTGAGCTAAATCCCCAGCCCGGCACACAGAGCTCATACTAAATATACCAGGCTACACGAGACCCAGGCCGCACAGCAGATTTCTAGAACCTCACCGGAGATCCATGGAAGGTAAATATCTTGGAGAGAGCACAGGATTCTATATTTTTAACAAGCACCTTTGAAGATTCAAAAGCAGGTGCTTCTTTGACCACAGATTCAGAAACACTGCTCCAAAACAACAGGCTATATCTCAAGAGGCTATTAATAGAAAAAAAATATCCAAATGTAAGAAAAAAACTGAAGAGGGGCCGGGGATTTAGCTCAGTGGTTTCGCCGCCTGCTGTGTAAGCGCAAGGACCCGAGTTCAATCCCCGGTACAAAAAATAAATAAACAAACAAATAAATAAATAAATAAATAAAATAGGGCCACTGAGAGTAAATAAGTGGGGTCCGTGGTCTGCACATATGTACTATGTACTTAACCAGGGAACCAGAGAGGACTAAAAGTAAAACACAAGTTAAAGGCAACTAACTCACTAGAAAAACAAGACATTTAATTCATCAGGAAGAAATCTTAAAAAAAAAAAAAAACTAAAGGAAGGGCCAGGGATTTAGCTAATCCTGCCTCGAAAGCGCAAGGTCCTGAGTTCCATCCCCAGTGCCAAAAAAAATAAATAGACCCTAAAGGAAGAAATAAAAAATTTGAAAACGACATTGTTTCCCACAGAATAACTAGTTTTAGGGGAAAAATACAGAAAAGAACAAAGTGGCTGAAGGGAGAATGAGGATACAAATGTCTATAAATCTTAAATGCACCCAATTTTCTTTATAGTATACATACAGTATATTTGTTTGTTGTTAAATTCTTGAGGCCTAGATGGATCCCCAGTACTTTGTAATTAGGGTAACCATACCAAGGCCACAATCAGTAAAGACAATGCCAAACACATTTTTAACCTACTTGCACCAGGAATGAGCAAGCCAGTTGAGACCTTCTAGCTGATAATCTCGGAGCTCCAGGTTTTCTCCTCCTAAATATGCTGGCTGTTTCTTTAAAGCTACAAATCGTGGCCTCTGCTTCAGGGCCTGAAAGGCAAAAATTAACAAAGCCCAGGTATGAGAAACTTTTCTCTCTGCTCCTCAATTAAAATCCTACCTCAATTTATATGCTCCACGTCAAAGCAAAAAATTGAGCTCACACACATCAGTCACCACTCCGACCTGCGCCCCTTTTCTGGTACGCTGTTCCTGAGGTGCATACTGAAGTAAGATGTTCTGGTTACAATGCTCCTTTCCTGAAATCAGTTTGTGGACAACACTAAAGAGCCCTTGGTTTCTGTGTCACGCCTACTACACTGCAGCAGTTATCTTTATGCTGTCTTATTCTAAAGAGTACACAACAGGCAGAGCAGGGCACTGCACCTTGGGAGGCTGAGGCACAAGACCATGAGTTTGAGGATAGCCTGGGCTAACTAGTGAGTCCAAAGCCAGCTTAGACTACAAATCTCAAAAAAATCAAGTATCTCTAGGAAAGTCTGTCATACCCTAAATGCAGCTAAACGGATAACCTTATGATCCTATAATTACAAAAGGATTTATAAATTCTAGATTTTTTTTTTTTTTGACACTGGGGATCGAACTCGGGTCGTTGTGCTTGCGCAGCAGGCAGCGAAACCACTGAGCTAAATCCCCGGCCCAAGGATTTATAAATTCTGACAGGTAGTCCGCTACCTTAAGGCCCCCAATTATGTGAATTTGATTTTCTGAAGGAAAAGTTGCTGTTTTCATTGCCAACGTTTGAAGAATAGCACTGTAGTAAGACTAAATCTCATTGTTTGCATAATGTGGATTTAGCGAACAAAACAGTTTGGAAAACAATGGATCAAAAGTTATATAAATTTCTTAATTATGACTTTTCAAAATTTAATCATGTGTGTCTATAATGTGAATGTACAAGAGAAATTTATTCAGGAATAATCCATCACAAGTCTTTCTTCAGGGAACATTTCTCTGAAGAGGAATACTCTAAGGAGCCTGTCATGAGAAATGTGACCCTAACACTAACTGATAAGGTCATGGAGAATTTCAGCTTCCTACGTAAGAGAACCGGCAGTGAACAGAAGCTGACTTCTCACTCGCACTCCCAAACACAACCCATCCATCCACTCCTGCCAAACCTGCAACAAAATGGTTCACCCATCCATGCCAATACTTCCGTTTCCCGCACACTAACTCTTCATTCATGACCTTCGATGACATCTGACTGGATGGGTGGACCTTCAGGCTCGAGTCCCCTACACACAGCCATTGGATGAGGCTTTCTAAATAAAATGTTGCTTTCACCCTGCTGCTCTATTCAGTGGGTACCACCAGTACCCACAGAACAAAAGCAAATTGCCCTTCCTTCAAGGTAGTCAAGGCACAGATATTTTCACCTAAATATACTCACCAGTATCATCTCCCTTTTCAAGCCTGGGATCTACACTACAGAAGTTTTTCTCTTAGTACCTTTCTACTATAAAAATTTTCTCTTGGAACCTTTCATGGGAGAGCAGTCCCATGGGCCCCATCTTGTCTCTCCATCATACACCAATCCACTCTTCTCAGGCCAGTTCCAACATGAAAACTCTCTCCTGAAACCCCTCCAATGGCACAGAGCTCACTGACTTCCACACCTCAGGACTTCTCTGGCCACAGACTCACTATTGAACTCAACCTGACTTGCAATCAGTCACACTGGTTTTTACAGACACAAGTTTGGTGCTGTTAACATGAACGTCAACTTCTCAGAAACAGAGCGCATGTATCACATATACATTTACCATTCTGAGGACCCATGCCTACCCCCTCCAAATGAAATAAATTCCACCTGAACAACCAACTTAGCAAACAAAAAGGATGGTATATTTTGTTTCTACCTTACAATTCAGACATCCCTTTACCTGTCCCCTCATCTAAAGTGTTTAATCTTTAAATATTACCCTAATATACCTACTTCTACGAATTACAAAATTAAAGAAATCAGCAGAGTCATTCTTATGGCCTCATGCTGTCATGGATGGGCCTTTTCAGAGATGGCTGACCTAGAGTGTGTGATGCTGGGATTAAGGGTGTGTCATTACTCAGCCCACTGACCAGTTTGGCATAGTTTTGGGTAGGATTAGGGGTGCTCAACCACCAATGTGAGTGCTTAAGGGCGGGTAGCCTGGATAAAATATAAGGAACAGAAAAAGGGCTAATGTCGCTTGCTGCTCGCTGCCTCTGGCTGCCATGAACTGTTTCTCTGTGATGTCCCTCTGCCATGCCACCTGACTTGGGCTGAAACCTCTACCAACTGAGCCAAATAAACCTTTCCTCCTTTAACTTTGGGTGTAGGGTAGTTTGGCTCAGCAACAAAAAAGGTAACTAAGACAGCCATCTTGCAACTCATCCTTTCCTTTTGCTATAATTATTTTTCTTTATGGTCACATTTAAATCTTTTTTCACTTCAAAATAGAAATCATCATCTAACTCTTGAAATATTTTCTCCTCTCTTTATCCATGTGACTAATCCTTTCCCTGAAAACCCAGAGCTAACAACCACTGCACCTTGCATTCTCTTGTTGGTATGGTTTTTGAGTTGTTCCGACTGTGGAAGCTGTCAATACAGCTGTGGAATTTCTTTCCAATCAGAGCTTCATCTTCCCAGCTGCACTCTGAATAGGGCAGTCCCATCCATTTGCATAGATACTCAGGTTCATTGGAAGGCGCTGGCTTCCGGCTGTGAGCTGTACCATATACATAAAAGATCAACAACTGTTAAAGGCATACCCAGTGAAATACCAGGTGGCAAAGGCTGCAAGTAATTGGTAAAGCATGAAGTGCTGTTAAATGCTGAACATTTATAAACAAGATCTCTTGCTTACCTGGAAAATCTGTTTGGCCCAATGTAGATTTGCTTGTCTTCACCGCTAAACAAATCCAAAATAAGACAAAAAAGTTACAACCATAGCAAGTAAAATGAGGAAAAGTTTTTATCAATAAGAACACAAGTGTAATTTACTATATCACATCTTTAAAAAAAAAAAACTTGTGGCCAGCCCTGTGCCACAGACCTATAATCTCAACACTTTGAGAGGCTGAGGCAGGAAGATTTCCAAGTTCAACACTAGCCTGGGTACATTAATAATACCATGCCTCAAATAAAAAATTAAAAAGTGGCTGAGGCTGTCAGTGTGAAGGCCCTGGGTTCAACCTCCAGTAATGACAAATAAAAAGAAAATGTACAGTATTGATTTTAAAAAAAATTCTTTACATAACCTGCAGGTCCTGGAGTACAGATAATAAGTCAGAATAAAAAGAGTTAGGGGGCTGGGGATTTAGCTCAGTGGTGCCGCCACCCACCTCCCTTGCAAGCGCAAGGTCCAGAGTTTGATCCCTGGTACCAAAAAGGGGGTGGGGGGTTAGGGATATGTAGCTCAGCACTCCCTGGATACAATCTTTTTTGGGGGGGAGTACCGGGGATCGAACTCAGGACCTGGCGCTTGCAAGGTAAGCACCGGAACCACTGAGCTAAATCCCCAGCCCCCTGGGTACAATCTTTCTCCTGCATAAGTTGTGATTTGCAGGGTGATGGTGGGAGTGGCCAGCTACCCAGTACGACCGAAAAAAGACTTCTTTCTGACCAAGTGTGGGGGTGCACACTTGTAATGCCAGCATTCTGGAAGGCTGAGACAGGAGAACTCCAAGTTCAAGTCAAGTATGGTCAATTTAGCAAGACACTGCCTCAAATTTTTTTTTTTTTTTTTGGCATCAGGGATCGAACTCGGTCCTTGTGCTTGCGCAGCAGGTGGCAAAACCACTGAGCTAAATCCCCAGCACACTGCCTCAAAATTTAATAAAATAAAAAAGGACTGGGGATGTAGCTCAACGTGAAGGCCTTGGGTTCAATCCCCAGTACCACCAAAACAACAGTCAAGTCTTATTCTCAGAGGGGCATGGTGGTACTATGCATGCCTAAGTCAGCAAGATCACGAGTATGAAGTTAGCCTGGCCTACTGGGCTATTACACAGCAAGGTGAAGGCCAGCCTGGACTATGAAATGAAACCCTGTCTCAAAATAGTCTTGTTCTCACTCACCACCCTCTCAGGCTATCACCCCATTTCTATGTTCTCTTTTAAAGTAAAATTCCCCCCATGACTCTCTTGGTACCCCCTCATTAACTCTTGGGCCCACCCCAATCAGGTCTGCACCCCACCATCACGTGGGTCCGTTTCACTAGGCCATACTCATCGGCCCTGACTAACAGATTCCTTCCACCGCAGCACAGGTGGCCACCAGGCTTCCAGTCCGGCATCCCCCTCGGCGTGCCTGTATTCACCAGATGATCCTTCTCTACCTGCTCCACTTGCTTCCCTCAAACTCCCATACAATGGTGTGTTCTCTCTCCGGCTTCATCTTCTCACCATGTGTATTTTATTTCGCAGAATCTTATTAAACCTGAGGCTTGAAATACTACCTACCCACTACCAAATACTCAAATTTAAACCTCTAACCCAGACTAAAAGTTCTAAATTCCAGCTTACCTATGTTCCAGCCTTCAAAATACTCTCCCTTAGGTGACTAAAGTATCACACTAAGTTCTTGAGTACAACACCTCAAATCAGATCCTCCCTTCATCTTTCCTTTTCAGTAAAAGGCAACCGGGGATTTAGCTCAGTGGTTTTGCCGCCTGTTGCGCAAGCGCAAGGACCCGAGTTTGAGCCCCAGTACCAAAAAAAAAAAAAGGCACTCTACTCTCCTGTATACATTATGTCCAAGCCAATAACCCCACCACCACTTTGTCACCTCTTTTTGTCACCTTCAGACACAAATTTATGAGTGCATCTTGTTAGCTTTTTCTTCAAAATAAATCTAGCTGTCTGTCTGGTCTCAAAAAGGAGACCTCCAAATACATTTTTTAATTTCTTTTTTCCTAACAGCAAGTGCTTATTCTTTTGAGTTTAAACATGGCTGAGTTTCCATGTACTTACCTATTACTCTCTCTACTATCTGATACTGTTTATTCAATTCTGAGGCCAGCTCCTGTTGGCAATTGAAATATTCCACATCTTCAGGAGAAACTTTCCCTAACCTGAACAGAAAAGAGAAAAAAGCATATATCAATTAGATTCTAGAGATCTATATACACATATCAGAGTAAAAACCCAAGGCATCTGTCCCTTTAGTAGTTTTTATAATTCAGCCAATTTTCTTTAAAACACTCTCACATAATTCCTGTCGATTGGTAAAACTAGGATTAGTTATAAGTATACATAATCCAGAGTTCTACAATATCATCTCTTTACACTGAAAGCATGCCAGCCTTCCCATAGGAAAATAACAAGGTACTTTAAGGAATGGGCTTGACTCAAGGGCCAAAATTCAGGCCCTGGGTTTACTTGCAGAGTTTCTCTGTGCCTCATTCTTCCCATCTACAAAACAGGGTAAGAACATTACAACTCTTACTCCTCTGCTGTGAGGACTGAAGGGATGATGGGTGAACAGTGCTCACTGAGCTAGGTGATAATTCTAAAAACTTAGTAGCCAGACAAAAATACACAGTGTCTTCAGATCATAATTTTACAAGTAGAACTGTACATGGCTCCATGTCCAGATGATCAAGGCAAAAAAATCTAAGACCTTAAGTAGCTGTATTCTCCGTGCATTATTTTAGAACCTTCCCTTCCCTAGGATAGAAAGAGCTCTGGAATTCATGATGGAAGACGTACCATTGTTTGATTTCATCCTCTTTCTTTTTGAAGTTCTCTAGCTTTTTGAGGCCCTTCACTTTCTGCTGCTGTAAGGATTCTTCACTCTCCCATGTGCTGTGGATGTAAGACCACCCCTTCCACTTGATGAGGTACTGGATTTCACCGTCATCCTTCCCAGAATCAAAGCTGCCACTCGGGTCTCCATTAGCTTCAACAGCATACACTGTAGTGGACGCTCCAGTGGCTGCAGAAGAATTCAGTACACTTTAGAAGCAGCTATGAAACCAGACACTGAAAAGCTTCCCAAAGAAGCAACTGTGTAAAGAGTCTTTCTGGGTGAACCACCAAAAACTGTGACTTGAAATAAGCACAAACTCACAACATAGTATGAATTCAATCAATAATCTCATGTGTTTTCAAACTACCAACCCAATTTTAACATTTGTGCGAAATTTGCAGATGAAATCAAAGAAATCCTGTCAAAACATAATAAAAATAGAGCAGCAACAGCCTATGTTTTGGTCCCTAATTATTCAGCAACGAAATCCCTCTTTCCCAGGACTGCAGGAGAATACACGATCAAAGTGCCCTCCGAGCTTGCCAGATGACATGGTTCATACCTATGAACCCAACACAGTACCTGTCTGAGGGAGGAGGACCATGAGCTCTAGGCCAGAGTGAAATCCTATCTAAAAGAAAAGAAGAAAAACCTCCCCTCACTTACCCACCCTCCCTAAGTTCTGTTAACTTTTACCTCAAATGAAACCAGAATAAGTGGCCAAAAATGAAGCTATTAAGTAATATTTTGATATTTCTTTTATGAAAAGGTTACTTTAAAGCAACTAAGTTATTAAGTATCTCAAACACCTATTTCTTTTCTTTTTTTTCTTTGAGACAGGGTCTCACTATGCAGTCCAGGCTGGCCTTGAACTCCCTATGTAGCCCAGGCTGACCTCAAACTCATGGCAATTCTGATTCCTGAGCGCTAGGATTATAAGTGTGCCCCACCTTGTCTGGCATCAACTACATTTTAAAAACTATTATCCATATATGTATTTAACCACTTCAATATTTTTACGAGGACATTCAGAAAGAACTAGACCCAGATTTGCTCACTGAGCAAATATCTCTACTATATCACTGCTTTATAAACATTAACACTATACTAGTTTCACTTAAAATCTCAAAGGCAGATCCATTCCTTTGTCCTCGGTTCTTGAACATGACAATTAGGACAGAATTCCACTTTTCAGAACAAATTAAATGTTGACTAACATTCATCAGCTTATTAAAATGCATAAAATCTGAGCCTTACTGAGCAGATATAAAAGAAGTCTTTTGCTCCCCAAACACACGTACCTCCTTTCTTTCCCAGTCTGGAGTCTAAGACCTTTTCAATAGTTTCACTATTATCCGGCTGTTCATCAATTCCTTCTCCAGTCATCTCAATGAGATCATCTGAGTCAGTTTCAAAGTCATCATCTTCTTTGTAACTGCATGAAAAATGCTGAATCAATGAGAAACTATACTTTCACAATTAAACACTTCCACACATAACTGCTGGAACAGAGAACGATACTACTGATTCCAACACGCTGGTTTTTTTTTTTTGGTACTGGGGATCGAAATCAGCCAACATGCTATTTTACAGACTTGCGATTCAGTGGACTCAGTGCTACTTTTTTCCCTACTTAAAGTACTGATACACATTCACAGATACATGCAAGAAGGCTCACTCATATTTCAAACTAAAAACGTTTTTAATACTAATTTGTGTAAACAAGATATAGAAAATTAAGACACCTGTATTTTCCCTTTCATTTTTTAGAGGGCCAGGGAATTTAGCTCAGTGGTTTGGCTGCCTGCTGCACAAGTGCAAGGACCCGAGTTCGATCCTCAGTACAAAAAAATATATATATATCATTTTTTAGTACCACCTCATTACTATGTAAACAAGGAAACTACTCCAAAGAAGAAAAGAAATAATGAAAGGAAAAATTGCTGCTTTCAACAAAAGGGAAGATTAAATGTTTCAACTCTATATTTTGTCTCCCAATAACAAGATGATGAAATTTAAGTATTACCAAACTACTGGGAATTTTCACAAATGTACTTCCAGTAATAAAACATAAACTATAACCTTTCATAATATATTAACAACAAAAGTTTGGGAGTCTAAAAAAGAAAAACTTAATTTGGGATTATATACATTTAATAAGAAAATGTGCTAACACACCAGCATGGTTAAAGCCTAGTCCTAGTTTGTAGTTCTTAACGGACTACAATGGACAAGTAATTAATATATCTAGAATTCAGTTTCACCATTTCCAAGTAGATCAAAAGAAATCTGCACATGCTACATTAGAAAATTAAATGTCTTTTAATTTCAATCAGGTAAAATATTAATTTTTGAATACATCTATTTCACTGTTAATGCTTCATAGTCTATTACTGTTTCATAAAATTATTATAATCAAATATCAATACATGAACTGGACCTCAGAAAAATCTGTAGGATTCAGAAGAATAATTCTAAAGTGAGAATATAATGCAAACATTTTCCCTTAAAGAATTATAAAATTAGGGGGCTGGGGATTTAGCTTAGTGATGCTGCCACCTGCCTTGCAAGCACAAGGTCCCGAGTTCAATTTCCGGTACCAAAAAAAAAAAAAAAAAAGAATTATAAAATTAGAATAATACCATTAAGAAAGGACATGAACTTGAAGCAGTCTGAAACGAGCTGCTTCTACTTTGCCTACTTCTACTACTAACTGCTACTAGCGGGCTATTTCACTTGGCTCAACACCATTCTTCTTCCAAGAAGGCTGACCAGATTTCTGAAAGACACTGTAGTACATAGGTTGTTATTTTCACCTAGCAAATGCATAACCTTCACCTTTTCAAAACTAAATTCTGACACCACTGCGACTCTCCCACCAATGCAGAGCTCCGGGGACACAAAATCACCTGACATTTTTAGCCGCCCTCCGACGCGTCTGCCTTTTGGGAGCTTCATCATCTTCATCGTCATCATCAGAAGAATCTTGCTTTTTTCTTTTTCCACGCTGGATCTTAGGCTGCTTTTTAACACGAGGTTTGGGCACTGTTCTAAAATAAGAGAAAATATGGCAAAGGTTTTATCATTTGGTATCTACTTAAAATCTATGTAATGGTGATATATAAATAAGATTCTTCTGAGTAACATTAAAAATGCATATTCCTGCTTCCCTTTACCAGACATCTGCATTTGTGATGCTATGCTGAAACTCCTCCACCATTTATAGGAGAGACAGTAAGTGGCTTTCCACTGTCGATCAGGGCCACCCAACACGCAAAAGCTCATGCAGTATCTTGCTGAGAGTATGTATCTCTTTGATGGGCAACTGGTAATACTCATCTAACTTAAAAATATAAAAACTTTACTTGTAGAAATTAATCTCACAGATAATATATCTAGACAGACATAATAAGGTATTCACTATAGCTGGAAACTCAATATTCATCATCTGATAACTAAACATATTCCTGTATGGTCACAAAAAAACAAAAATGAAGTTTCTGGGCAATGGTAAGATTCCCAAGATAAAAAAGAAACACAGAGAATGCTGGCATCTATTGGTTTTTGGTGGGTATTTTTTGTTTTATTTTCCTTTGGATTTTTGGAAACAAGGTTTCACTATGTAGTTCAGCTGGCCTCAATCTCACTATGTAGCTGGCCTTGAATTCATGATCTTTCTGCCTCAGCCTCATGAGTGCAAGGATTACAGGTATGTGCCACCATGCCCAGCTGGCATCTGTTTTAAAAGAAATGAAACAAAGGACTACGATTTTCTTGATGTGCACAAAATGTACCTGGAAGGTCACTTAAGAGGCCATGGTTACCACAAGTCTACTGGCCCCTGGCATGATTCCCATGCACAGCCAGGACTAAAAGCCACAGTGCAGAAGTTCACATAAGGAAATCATCAAATACTACTAATAAAAAGGTGAATGAAGTAGTAGGAAAGGCAGAAATTCACAATCACATTAATCTGTCTCTCATTGCTACCACAAGCAACCCTACACAGATGACCGAGGACTCAGGAAATAATGAGTAAAACTCTAGAAGACAGAAGCACAGTGACACTTCTATCTTGAAAGCTTGAACTCAGAGGGAAAACAAAACTCACTGATACACATCCCTGAAGACACAATGCCCTAGGCTAGTGGTGACGACTCTATGGCACATGTGCCAGAACAGGCTGGCTGTACCACTGAAGGCTCTAAAGGTTCGCCATCACTGATCTAGCCCAAGGGCTGAAAACTTCTAGGAATAGCCAAAGAGTAAATATTTTGGGCTTTGCCAACCAAGAGGCAAAACTTGGCCATAATATGGGTATTTATATAATAAAGAAAAGAGGTAAGTTCACAAAAACTTTACTGACAAAATTCAAAATAAACTGAGTACATATTTTTGTGGTATCTAATGAGAAAAGAATTTTTTGATAGAACACTTAGTAGGGATTCTCAAATGTAATGCCACCATCAAACTATAAATATAAATGTTCATCAATAAAAGCTATTACTGGCTCTCAGACCATATAAAAATAGATGGTAGGGCTGGGAATGTAGCTCCGCAGTGCAGTGTCTGCCTGGCAAGTGTGAGTCCTTAAGTTTGAGTCCCAGTACCAAAAAAATAAAAATACATAGATGGAAGGTAGGATCGGGCCCAAAGACATAGCTTACATATGATTCCCCCCTCCGGCACCATAATCAATACTGCAAGGAGGTAAACCTTCCTGGGGCCTGACAGTCATCAGTACCTTAGGTAATCATTCATCTGATCAAAAATTACCAATATCTGCTGCCACCTCAGCCTAGCTCCTTCTCTATACATTTAGATGCTCTACTTAAAAGTTACATAATTTGAATAAGGTAATAAAGCTAAGTATACTTTTAAATCAGCCAGTATTTTTTTGTTTTGTTTTAATTTTCATTAGGATGTGTTTGCAGTACCAGTGTTGGGGTTTTTTGGTATTGTTTTAGTTTTTAGTTTTCTGAGATGGGGTTTTCCTATGTGGTCCAGGGTGGCCTTGAACTCAACTACGTAGCCCAGGCTGGGCTCAAACCTGGGGCAATCCTTCCTGCCTCAGTTGCCTGAGTGCTGGATTATAGGCATGGACTACCACATTCAGCTCAAACACCATTTTAAACTTTAAGAATTAGATCTCCCCAAAACATCATGGTAAAGGCACAAAAAAAGACACGTCGATCAGTGGAACAGAGCACAAGATGTGGAAACAACCCCAGGCACAGTCAGCCATCTCATCTTTGACAAAAAAAAGCCAAAAACAAACAGTGGAAGAAAGACAGCCTCTTTAATAAATGTGCTGAGGAAACTAGCTATCCACCTGCACAAGATTGAAGATATACCCATATATCTCACCATGTACTAAAATAACTAAAAATGGATCGAAGATCTAGATGCTCAGATCTAAAACAGCCAGAGATGTGGTGGCACATGCTTATAATCTCAGCCCTTGGGAGGCTGAGGCAGGAAGATTGCCACAAGTACGAGGACACCCTTGGCTTCATACTGAGTTCAAGGCCAGCCTGTACTACATTCCGAGACCGTGTCTCAAATGCCCCCTGAAACAATGTTAAAGCGGAAACAATCTCCTGGAAGACAGAACGGGTAAAAAGCCCTAGCACACAGGCATAGGGACGTTCTAATCAGAACCCTAGTCACAGGGAGCAACGCGAAGAGTAAACAAATGGGATCACTGTCGATTCAAAAGGCTTCTGCACAGCAGGGAACCACCAAGGATGAAGAGACAAAATACAGAACTGGAAATATTTTTCCAGCGCTTCCTCAGAGGACTCATACCTAGAAAATGAAGAATTCAAAAGAATTAAACGTCCCAAAAGTTAAAGACACAATCAAAAACTGGGAAACTGAAATGAACCGACACTTCTCAGAAGTTGTTCACACAGCCAAGAAATACATGAAAAAATGTTCAATATCACTGGCCACTAGAGAAGTGCAAATTTAAACAACACTGAGTCTCGACCTCACTCCAGAAAGAGCAGCTGCCACCGGATGCGAGGGTGACTGGCTGTGACGTCCATGCAGCTGGTCTGGCTGGCTGGACAGGTGGCCCCTTCCTACCTCACTGCCCCCTGTGCATCCCTCCCAAAGCTCTGCGCTTGGTCCAAGAAGATGATCACCTCCAATAGAGAAGGACCCTTTCCACAGTCAAGGGCATTCAAGTAGCTGCACTGCCCTGCTAGAACCTTCCAACAAGCTCTCAAGAATGGCTATCATCAAGAAATCAAGAATGTAGCTGGCCATGGTGCTGCACGCGTGCAATTCCAGCACTCAGGAGGCGATGTAGGCAGGAGGACTGCTGCAAGCCTGTACTACATACCTGGTTCAAAAACCAAGGGGAGGGGAGGAGAGGGGAGGGGAAAGGAAAAACAAAGGGGATAACAAATGCTGGATAGGCTTGGGGGGCCCTTTCTGCATTGTTGGTGGAAATGTAAATTAGTACAACCACTCTAGAAATCAGTACGGAGATTCCTCAAAACACTAATACTAGAAATTCCATTTGACCCAGATATTCCCCTTCTAGGTATCTTCCCGTAAGAGTTAAAAGACTTCATGCCACAGTGATACACGCATGCTCATGTTATAGCAGCACAAGGGGGACGAGAGATGGAGGGAAGGGAAGAGGGTAAAAATAAAGAATTAAAATCATTTCTCGGCCTTTTGGCTAAGATCAAGTGCAAAAAAAGGGTTAAAATGTGTTATGTACACAAAGCAACTATTATGTACTACAAACACAGTAGTTAAAAAATGAGGGCCAGGGATGTAGCTCAGTGGTGCCACCACCTGCCTGGCAAGGGCAAAAACAAGGTCTCGCGTTCGATCCCCAGTACCAAAAAAATGAAAATTGTAAAGAAAGTTAAAATGGAAGAAAGTCTATGTCAAAAAAAAGGAATCGGAACTCCCAGCTGGGCATGGTGGTGGCACACCTGTAATGCAACACTCTAGAAGGCTGAGGCAGGGGGATCGCAACTTTAAGCCCAGCCCACCCCAGGCAACTCTTTGATTTAGTGAGACCCCTGTCTTAAAAAAATTAAAAAGGGCTAGAGACAGAGCTCAGGGTGAATGCCCAGTGTTCAATCCCCGGTACCACCAAACACAAAATCTCCCAAAAAAGCATGCACACCCTGGCCAACACGGGCATTTTTAAAGCGTGCTCACACACAGCACTCCCATAACTGGCAGTGAGGAAGTGGTGCGAGAAGGAGCAGTCAGAGCGGCCGTGGGCGCCCCTCCGTGCCAACGCCCACAGACAGGGATCAGCCGGTGCAGTACAGGCCAGCACTAAGTGAGCACGGGGCCCAGGCCCAGACCCAGAAGCACAGCTCATTCTACCATCCGCCCGCTCCAACCTGACAGCTCCCTGCCACACCCAGCCGGCAGATGGGCTCTGAGGCAAACAGTGCACCTTTTGGGCACAGGTCTTCTGGCTTTCACTTTTTTGTGCTCAGCTTCGCTCTCCGCACTGGTGCCTTGTTCCCGTTCGTCTTCTGAGGGCTCCCGTTTCCATTTTTCTCTGCAATCAAAATCAAAACAAAATAACTTCTAAAAGAATTCTTCAAATTAAACCATCTGACAAAACGAACTGCAATCTGTTCATCTGAAATGCACAGCATGCACGTTTAACAACTGCTAGATTTATTTTCAAAGTTTAATTGGATTTCACAGTGTCTATTCCTGTTTTATCTCTGGTAATGAAGCACATATAAAGGGAAACTATGGATGTATTTTTCAAACCATTTTTTTCTAGGGGGAAAATGCTATTAAAGTTTCTCAAATTCCTTTTTGATTTCCTACTGTGACCTGGACAAGACTGAAGCTATAATACCAAACCAGTGGCCCCAAATTTCAGCATGAATAAGAACCCCTGAAGGGATTCTTAAAAAGACTGCTGGGCCCCAGTCATAGTGTTTCAGATTAAGGAGGTCTCAGGTGAGGAATAAAACTGTGAATTTTAACAAACCCACATAAGATGTTGATTAACAGTTATGAACTGAGTAAGAACCATTATATGAAATATTTTAAGGCTTTAGAATATATTTAAAGAAATACACTTGGCAGCCTGAGGCAGGAGGATTGCCATGAGCTCAAGGCCAGGCTGAACTACAAAATGAGACCATCTCAAAAAGAAATAAAATAAAATAGAAATAGTCCTGAAATTGTTTTTCAATTACAAACCTACCACTAAATAGTCTGTTCGGGTAATGGTGTGGTTTTTAATAATTATTACATAAGATGAGTATTTTTTCACTCCTTGAGATTTTAAAGGTCTTAAAAAGCCATAATTGGGGCGGGGATTTAGCTCAGTGGTTCTGGCACCTGCCTCATAAGCGCAAGGTCCTGAGTTCGATCCCCAGTACCAAAAAAAAAAAGCAAGCCATAATCTACAGGTGTCCTCCTAAAGAACAAACAAGTTATCTCAGGGACCTAGCTCATTTCTCAATTGTAGGGAGGTAAGAAAAGGATATTTAATAGCTACTAAATACCTAGAAAAAACTGGCAGGCAATGCCTGCAATTTTCTCTGTAAACAAAACAATAACCACTGTGCCTCTGGTCCCTTTGTAGAAAATAAGGTCATGTTAAAGACAAGTATTACAGAACTGAAAAGTCAAATCAATACTCTTCATAAGAGAATAGGTCAAAATAATAGTGAATGGGACCGGGGATTTAGCTCAGCAGCACTGCGCCTGCCTCACAAGCACAAGGTCCTGAGTTTGATCCCTGGTACCAAAAACTAACAGCAATAGTGAAAGCTTGTTCCAAGAAGGGGGCTGAGCTACAGATTCCTGAGACTTTTCCTAAAAGTTGCATGAATTACCGTATGTACAACTGAACTGGCATAGGATTGGTACTTGTATTATGTACACACATCCATTTCTCTAGTGGAAGACGACTTCTTGCATGCCACATCTTTTTTGTTCACGTCTTTACCAGAGCTTAGCAAGAAATGCTCCTTTGTTAAGAAATACACTAATTAAGGAATGAACCGTATCAGTGTGTCAGACAGGCAGGGTACTTTTGGAAGAAGACTCCAAAGACAGTAAGACCTGTTATCAATTAATACCCATCAGTCTCTCTTTAAAACAAAGACCCGTGGCCGGGGATTTAGCTCAGTGGTTCCAGCGCCTGCCTCGCAAGCACAAGGTCCCGAGTTCGATCCCCGGTACCAAAAAAATAAAAAAAATAAAAAATAAATAAAAATGTTTTAAAAAAACAAAACAAAACAAAGACCTGCTATCTAACCATTCTGGGTACCTGTCTTATTCTGCTTCCTTAGAGCCTAACAAAATAAATGTCTGCTAAAATATCCAAGTTACAGAAGGTGATCTGCAGGACGGAAAATGTTCCCAGCAACTCTGAGACTGGCACTTGGGGTCTACCTTCTCCACTGGACCACGTTTTCCCCTCAGATGGAGCTCGTTGCCACACTAGACAAACAAGAGATTTCACAAGAAAGCAGCTTGAAAGAATAGGAACAATTAAGACTCAAGAGCACAGATCAGGTGAGACGGACCCCAGGTCAAGGACTAGTTCTAATTTACATGTCTCCTCCAGGAAGTGAGAATCTAAACCACAGCCACCAGTAGGTCCACTTCTCCAAGACAAGGAGACTAAAAGGGGGCCAAACACTGAACAGGATGTGTGTTGAGGTACAGCTCTCCACTCAGAGCCACTAACTTACAGACAACCAGAAGGACTCCGAATCTCCCAACATAAGAATGAGAGGAAAAAAACAAACCTTGGCAAAGCAACTGGTCTTCAGCTCTCCTCCCAGAAGGAAACTGAAAGCCAGCAAGAGTAAGTTGTTCGTCCCTACAGCAAACCTCCAGCCGGCCAATCCTGGGAGCTCCCAGACAACTGGAGGTATAAAGGTCTGAGTGGATGTTGTCTGTGTTTGAAACTGGCTGCTGCATTACTTTACGTTGTAATTTCCATGAACAAGAAAAGAAGAATCAGCAACATTAAATCACCCTGTAGAAAGGGTGAAGTGAAAGATTAGCCCTATGAAGAGATTACTTCCTGATCCTACAGAGGCACAAGGCTCTCAAACATGTCCACTTTCCTACCCTGCTGGCTTCTTCAAAACACCGAGGTTTAGAAGATTCCCACTACCCCAACTAAGCCATGGTTTAAAATTCTGACTACAAAGAGGAGTCTAAGCTGGCCATGATGGCACTCACCTGTAATCCCAGCACTTGGGAGGCTGAGGAAGGAGGATCCACACAAATTTGAAGCCATCCTGGGCTACATAGTGGGTACAAGACTAGCCTGAACTACATGGAGAGACCCTGTCTCAAAAAACAAACAACAACAACAAAACCCAAAGAGGAGTCTAAGACAGATGATTATAAATAAACACTGTTTGCATGTACCAAAAGAAACCTGAATTTTATATGCAATTTTATGAGGAAATCAGTGGATTTTTGCCACTTTCAGAATTGAGGAGAAAAATACCAACATTTAGCCAGTGAGGCTCTAGGGCAACATGAAAAAGAAAGGAGTCTAAATCCAAGTTAACTGGATCTAGTAAATTTTGTGGGGAGAAGATGGCTGGCAGAACACAAGTCCTGAGAGGGGCAAATCAAATCTAAGCAACTGCAGAGCAGAGGTAATGAGCAAAGGCCACTTTCAAGTACAATGAGCCTGAACTTTGGTCCAGAGCTGCAAAGGCTCACTGTTAAGGTTTGTTTTTCCCAGTACCGGGGATCAGACTCAGGACCTTACTTGCCAGGCAGGTGCAGCACCACTGAGCTATATCCCAGGCCCCTAAAGGCTCACTGTTAAATGTCGCTAAGAGCCTGGAGAAGACTCCTTTTCTTGTTGGTCTCTTTAGAAGGCAGTCAGATCAGGAAAAGGGGGGAAGTAGCTGCGTGAATGTGCTCAACTTTCAGCAGCTCTCCCCAAGCAAGAGCGTCTTTCATCAATGACTCCACTCTTGAGACTCACTGGAGAGGAATAAGTAACTACAATCCCATAAAAAATCTGGCAGTATTAAAACTAAAATATTTAACGTTCTTGTTGGAGAAATTGTTCTGGAACCCTCACAGTATCTTCTAGCACTAACAGGACCGTAAGTCTGCAGAAAGCCCATACGACACTGCCTCAATATAAATAACATCAACAGACATTGCATAAAAAAATCATTCAATACTTAAAACAGCATGAGCGAGTTAAATAAAATTCAGTTTTACTTGTCTGTGTGACTTAAAGTCAGGAGTTACAATCTTAAACACCTACTGGAGCTAGGCAAGGACGCAAGGACGGCCAAAAGGGCGAACCCGTATGACTAGGACTTTAGAAAACTAATCTCTTTGTAATTCTCTAAAGAACATAATCCCCTGTAAGACTGCATTCTTCAACAACAGGAATGTCATAAACCAAGCAAAGGCTGTGAAAGTTTTCCAGATAAAAGGAACCTAAAGTGTACTGTGCTGCACACCCATAATCCCAATGCTCTGGGAGGCTGAAGTAGGAGGATTTCAAGTTCAAGACTAGCCTAGGCAACTCAGAGACTTAGTAAGACCATGTCTCAAAATAAAATATAAAGGGGTGGGGGATGTAGCTCAGTAGGAGGTCCCAGTGCCTCGAGGAAATAAGGGAAAGAGGGAAGGAGGAAAGAAGGGATGAAGGGAGGGAAGGAAATTAAGCACAGCATCCAACCCTAGACTGACTCCTGTAACGGTGGTAGCAACATGGGTCAAGTGACAAAGCTGGAATATGAATTAAACAAAAATACTTCAACATGTTGAAATTACCCTTATTCTTAAGAACTATACAACGTTATATAGGAATTAAAAAGGAGCTTAAGTCTCAAATGGTTCAGATATGCGTGCTTATGTGGGTAGAGAAGGGAATGGAGAGTCTACAATGCTAAAGCAAATGGAAAAAATATTTTAAAACATAAAGCAAATGGGACAAAAAAAAAGGAAATCACTGTTAAGTATAAGCACAGTACACAAGGCTGTCTTTCTACTAAAGTTTTATTCCTGCTTTTCAAAAGTTAGAAATTAATTTTCTTAAATCAGTTTTGGCCGAATGTGTCGCTCAGTGGCACACAACCTACTGAGCTGGCACACACCAGAGTCAGGTTCCATCACCAGCAACACCACCCCAGAGAAGCAACAACAAAAACACAAGCACAGTTAAAAAAAATTAGTTCCCTTCTAAGAATTCTTTTTTTGTTGTTTTTTTGGTACCGGGGATTGGACTTGAGACGTTGCGCTTTCCAGGCAGGCGCTGGAACCACTGAGCTAAACCCCCAGCCCCTAAGAATTTTTTTAAACAATCCGTGAATCCAAATCTGCAAGGTTTCAGAAAAGCCCTTCCTTGTACGGATGCATGAAAATGATGAAAATGGTCCCTCCTTTGAGTGAGTCTCTCAGTTCTGAAGGTCACATGCCCACACATGAGGCTAGGACAGCTGCTTAGATTCAAGCACGAGGGCCCTGGCTAAGACTCCAGTGTTCTTTTCTGGCTGTTTGGTCACCGTGGATGCTTCACAAAGATCCCCAAAGGCCATCAGACCAGCAGCAGTGGAAACAGAGTCTCCAACTTGATCACAGGATGAGGCAGAAGGAAACCTTTCTAAAATGCCAGAGGTCCAGCTCGGCTGACAGATACCATTTCTCCAACTCTACGTAAACATTTAAAGCACGAATGGAAACCAGATGTACCATGGCAGAACAATATTAAATACCTGACTTTTCTGCAAAGTTCTTTAATAATCTACATCTCATGTCACAAAATCTTAGCAGAGTTTCTAATAACTAGATAGGCAGAATCAGTATTACTCTATTTTGTAGATAAGGAAATGGGTTTTTAAAACTCAAATTACTTGCCTTAGATATTTTAGAATCAGAGACTATGTAATGGGAGCTCTTCATGGAAGGCAAAGACAATTGTTTAACATGAGATTCCCTGAACTAGCATGCAAAGTTTTGAGTATCTAAATTTTTCTGAGAGGATCTATCAAATCCCTATAGTACCAGGGACTGCACCATCTCCAAAAAAAGATACTGAAAATAACTTTGCAAAACAAATTTTTTTCACTATGGATATTATGATGTAATTTTACATTAAGAGCAAGAATTAATTTTCTGGCTTATGAACTACAGTGTTAATATTATATGGAAACAAGACTATGAAGTTTCTTTATTTTATTTATCTTTTTGAGACAGGGTCTCACTGTAATTCAGGTTGGCCTTGAACTCACTATGTACCCCAGGGTGGCCTCGAACTCACAGCAACCCTCCTGCCTCAGCCTTCCAAATGCAGGGATTACAGGCGTGAGCCACCACACCCTGCAATAATATGTAATTTCATACCAAAGTGGCTGCTCAGCCAATATAACTTGGTCATAGCCACACAAAAAAACAATATGAAAACTGCAAAATTTAAATTTGTGCCTTATTTAACTATAATGCTAAATATATGTCTATTTGGTATTTATTCACATTTTAAGAAAAACTATCTATGCTAACATGCAAGCCCGACCAGTACGCTGGGGACTGGCCAGCACGTGGGCGCCTCCACGCTTAGATGGAGAACCTGGCTCAGGCTCCGCTGCTGCAGCAGGCAGGATAGGGTCACCTGAGCTCGTGGCAGAGAGAAGCCGTCTCGGGGACGAGGCACAGACTGAAGACAATGGTCAAGGCCCCGAAATGCGAGCACATTCAAAACCCTACCAGATTTCATCATCTCCCCCAGGAAAGACTTACTGTTTTTTCAGCTGCCTCTGGCCTCTTCGTTTTGGGCTCCCACTCTCAGACCCGCTACTGGCCTTCAGTGTGTGAGGGGAGAAACGGTTACAGACTTTAATTCACAGTTCTTTGGGACAGCGCCATCTCCTGGTTAACAATCTATTCAATACAGCAACATTCAGTGTGAGATTCCAGACACAAGGAAGCAGAGGAGCACCAGCTGGTGGAGGTCACCATTCTCTGCTTTGAACATCAGACTCTCTCGGGCTGGGGATGCAGTATGGTGGGAGAGCGCTTGCCCAGCATGACCGAGGCGCTGGGTTCACCCCCAGTAAGGCAAAAATAACCCCAAATCAATGACTTTCTTTCATCACTGAGTTATCTCTAAAGCCAGTAAGTATTCATCTCAGCTCAACTTCCAGAATAGCAACATCCAATGAAATTTTCTACAGTGACACACATGTTCTATGTCTGCAGTGTTGATCGAATACAGTAGCCGCTGGCGACGTATGAGCACTGAGCACTTTCAATGCAGGTAATGTGAATGAGGAAGGAAACTTTTTTTTTTGGTACCAGGAATCAAACTCAGGGCCTCACACTTGCCAGGCAGGCGCTGTGCCACTCACTAAGCTACATCCCCAGCCTGGAACTTTAAATTGTACTTCATTTTAATTCATGTCAGTTTTAAAAGCGACCCGTGACTGCTAGTGACCACACTGCATGCTGCACATACAGACTACCAAATAAAAACACTAGGTTTAGTAGTGTGCCACACAGGCACCAACTGCTCCTGACATCCATTACAGAGCAAGCTCAATCATAAGCCAAAAGTGCTTCACTAGTAGCACTGGGCTAAGAAATTTGGCCACAGAACTTTGAACAACTCTTTTTCCCAAAAAGTAAGCAAAATGGTCAACTACTATTACTGTTAAGTCTCATGCCCTACTACAAAAATATGAACATGTAACAATGAGGGAAAGATTTATACAACTATGTAACTGGCTATACCAAGCCCCGTTCGGTATGGTGAGACACTACTGAAAAGGAAAGCAAAGGCAAACCAACTCAGCGGTCACTCAACATCAAACATCACACAATGCATTTGTTAGGGTGAATTCAATTTTAAAGCCTATTTACTAAAAACCCACACCCAATTCACTAACCTTCAACTATCAATATTTAACTTTCACATGAAGAATATTTTATAGTTAAGAATCACAGAGTCCTTTCTAAGAAGGTAGAAAGGGGGCATTTCAGCATGACACAAGCACCTCCTCAGACTATTCTGTAACCCTAGTAGAGGTGACAACCCACACAATCTGAGAAAGGTGAAAGAGGTCTGATTCTACAGGCCAGCAAACCCTGCACATAACTACAGTTTTAAAAATCACCAATCTGGGGCCGGGGATCTAGATCAGTGGTTCCACCACCTGCCTCGCAAATGCAAGATCCGGAGTTCGATCCCCAGTACCAAAAAAAAAATCACCAATCTGTCAGGCATGTGGTGCACATCTGTAATCTCAGCACTTGGGAGGCTGAGGCAGGAGGATCACCACGAATTTGAGGACAGCTCGGGCTACATAGTGAGTTCAAGCCCAGCCTGAACTACATAGTGAGACCCTGTCTCAAAAAACCAAAACAAGAAAGCAAGCACCAATCTAATCAACCTTACAATTAAATCAGAGACCAAATATGTTGGAAACTTAATTTTATCTCACACTACAAATGATCTTGGAAACCAAATTTACTAAATAAAATAGGACACATTGTCTAAATTCAGCACTCTCTCCTCCTTCCTTTCTCAGGAATAAGTCCAAAACCATTCCAATTGTTCACCAAACAAGTTACTCATTTAATAAAACTCGATTTAGAAGCTAAATTTTTTAAAAAGTCAACTTCTAGCTACAATCAATTTCACTATAAGAAATTTAAATTAAAAACAAAAATTTGAGGCCAGTTATGAATAGTATTCTAATGCTCTACTGAACTATTATAGGATATTTTTGATCAGTTTCTTTTACTTAAATTCTTGACTTACTGTCTGTTCACAGAAAGCTTACATTAGTCATAACCGCCATGTCTGAAGTCAATCTTGTTAACAGTGATACACACTAGGGTCAAAAAGGATGAGGGAAGATGGGGAACTTAAGTGCCTCCCTTAAAACACTTTTCTCTTACCTCTTCCTTAATATTAAATCGTGATGGTTCTTGTCTGCTTCGGTTTGACCGCCTAACTCCATAAACATCAGGATATTCTTCCCACATCTGCAAAATTAATAGACCATGCGTCAGTCTTTTTTGTTCTTCACCCTCATTTACTATTTTCATTACCAGAACATTTTTTGGGGGTAACTCAGTATGAAAAGGGTTGTTCTACTAGTTTCATTTATGAGAAAACAAAGCACCATCACAAAGAACAGACAGCCGCATGGTAATCCCTAACCCCATACATCCACACCTATAATCCCAGCACTCAGAAGGCTGAGGCAGGAGGATCACAATGAGTTCAAGGTCATCCTGGGATTCAAGGCCGCCTGAACTACATAGCAAGACTTTGTCTCAAAAAACAAAGCAAAACAAAAAAACAAAAAAAAAGAACAGGCATTATGATCCTACGACACAAAGTTTAAAATCCCCTTTATTACTTAATGTCTATAACACTATAAGGTAGCCTGCTTACCCATCACTGAACTATGAACTCATAGCTGAGTAATACGGCAAGGTAAGAGAGTAATTGCTTCCACTAAAGACAAAGTATTTAGTGATGAATTTTCAATTCCCTGAAGCTCCAAGTTTCAACTTTGCAGAATCCACCTCAGAAACTAAAGGCAGCAGAGATACATCAAGTCTACTAAACAGCAACCAGGGCATGAGTGTTTCTTACACAACAGTTTCTGGTTTTTTATTTCTCCAGTACCGGGGATGGAACTCAGGACCTTGCACTTTCCAGGCGGGCGGTGGCACTGAGCTACATCCCCTGCCCATTTGTGTTTCTTTAAATCCCTATGTTCCAGATCACACAAGGCCCATGCAGATGAGGTGCTTCTAACATTTAGCTAGAAACTCTCAGAGTGAGAACCACCACCACTCCTTTTTCTACCACACCTATTTTGATTCCCCAGCAACAATTACCCTTTGCCTTTTAGAACCTGATTTGTAGTAACAATCCCCACCAGTGACTTAAAAAGTTAAATTTAGGGAGGGATTAGTTGAGGAGAAATATTTTTTAACTCTCCACCCCAGACATAACTAATGCTAAGTACATTGTGTTTTTTAATGAAATCAAAAATAAGCAAAAGGAATCTGAATGGATCATGGGAAACTGATATAAATATGTTTAATATCAGTTGAGCATGCAGAAGAGACATCTGAAAGCCAAGATTAGAAATGTGGGTCTGATACAAGTGGTAGCCGATGTCATAAAACCATTTGGAAACGTAAACACACAAGACAAACCACTGTCTCAGACTAGTGAAATGTTTGCACTTCAAAGTATGGAAAATGGACCCTAAAAAGGACAAAATTGATGAGAGCTGACCCAGAAAAACAAAATGTCACCAACCCAAGGGAGGACAACATTATTAACAAAAACTTAAAAATGCCTCAGTGAGCTGAAGAAAAGCAAGGCCTCACAAAGAAACAAGATGGCCCAGGAACAGGCGCCTTGTTACTAGACTCCAATACGGGCATGTAAACTGTAACTGTGTCCTCAGATTCCCTCATGCTTAAGAGTCATCTCACAGTTAAAGGACAAAAGGCTCAACCTCTCAAAAGCGGTGGTGCACACCTGTAATCTCAGCTCTCAGGAGGCTGAGGCAGGAGGATCCCAGCAAGTTCCAGGCCAGCCTGGGCTACACAATGACTTCAAGGCCAGCCTGGACTACATAGTGTGACCCTGTCTCAAAAAATAATTTTTTAAAAGCACAAGCAGTAGGCCAGGGATTTCCCTCAGTGGTTCCACCACCTCCCTCGCAAGCACAAGGTCCCGAGTTTGATCCCTGTACCAAAAAAAGAAAAAACAAGCAGGAGGAGTAAGGAGTAACAAGTGTCAGAAAATACAAGTAGAAGATTTAAGTAAATGTGTAACACATCAGGCAAATCTGGCAAAGGAAGGACAAAGAGCTTTAGCCTGTCTGGATGCCCACAACCACCCCCACTGCCATGCCTTTCTGGACCTCTGCCCAAGCCATGAAATTATGACTCACTGCAGGTTTTTATGGCATTTTAATTTACTGGGATAGCTTCTGTAAGTTTCTAAATCATTTAAGATCTGAGAGATAATATATATCAGTCAGAGTCAACAAAAAGTTTAGGAAAATTTTAAACTTACACAAGTCAAAACACTACCTTGTGTAAGGCAGATTTTATACCCTGACATTGCGCTCTTCACACTTCATTCAACAATGTACTGGAGATTTTTTTAAAAACAAGTCTTACTACAGAGGCCAGGCTGGCCTCGAACCTGCAACAATCCTCCTGCCTCAGCCTCCGGAGTGCTGGGACTACAGGCATGCACCACTGCACCTGCCTATCGATTATTAAGTAGTTTGACAAGCTATTTCTCTTCCACTATTCAATTATCAAAAGCTGTCCTTTCTTGAACCATGATTATATATTACTGAGCTTTACAAATGCATTCCATAATCAAAAGGAGAGTTGCTGTTAAATGTCCATGTTGTTTGCTCGTATTATTAACACAGTATAAATATTTTTGTAATTTTTTAAGTTAAAAACCAGGGCTAGGGATTTAGCTCAGTGGTTCCAACACCCCTCGGAAGCGCAAGGTCCTGAGTTCGATCCCCAGTACCAAAAAAAAAAAATTTTTTTTGGACCTACAAGTGGATGACGCATGTTGCTCAGTCTTCCCTTTTGGCTCTGATATCATTTGTATCAATCAGCAGAGCAGAAAGCCATTCTCATTTGTACCCACAAGTACTGTACTAGTAAACGTGGCTGTGCTTTTCACCGTCAAGCTACAGTAATGAGTTTTCACAGGAAGTGCTGGCTGGTCTTAGCTAGTGGCACATTTGTATTGTACTTCAAACAAAATCCCTTCTTCAAACTGGGTGTGGTGGTGCACGCCTGTAGTCCCAGCACTCAGGAGGCTGAACCCAGAGGACTGCCAAAAGTTCCAGGCCAGCCTGGGGTGCAGAGTGTGTTCAAGGCCAGCCTGGGCTACACAGCCAGACCCTGTTTCAAAAAGCAAAAAGAAGAAGATGAAGATGAAGATACCTTCTTCACATCAGCTATCCGTTCCTTCTTGGACGCTGGCTTCTCTTTGGCTTCTGGAAGGACTGGCTGGGATTTGGAGCCTGCAGATTCGCTCTCGGACTCTGACTGACTCTCGGAAGATTCAGAAGTGCTATTTGACTCGCTGCCATGTCCACTTCCTGGGTCGCTTCCTTGCTCACTTTCCGACTGGCTGCCGGAGTCTGAGCCCGAAGCTTCTTCAGAGCCTGAATGGCTTGTTTTAGAAGAGAGGAGGCAAACACAGAGATTTAAAAACCGACACATGATTTTCTTTTTAAACTTCATGGTAAAATATCAACAGACAAAAATTTTAGTAATGTTAAAACCAGAATCTTCAAATTCACTTTTATATTCTTATATTGCAAACAATGTCATTACTATCACTGTTCATATCCCCAACAGCTACCATTTCCTGAGCTTGTACAACCCACACACCCGCTGATTCATGGAGACTACTTCCTTTACAAAGGCTACACGTGGATGCTATTCCCTTCATTCAGATGAGGTAAAACTGAAGCTCAGAAGTACTTAACTCTCTAACTTTTGCTGACACAATCTGAATCCACTAAGTCTTACCTGTTAAGTATCACTTCCCCCTTTGGACAAACTAAATGAAAAAAACATCCAACCCAAAGAGGAAGAATGCAATGTGGCTGCAAGTATTCAATCAGTAGTTCTCTATAGTAGGTGCCAATTGGGCTCATCTAGGGAGCTTTGTAAACATATATACCCTAACTGAGGGCCAGGGATTTAGCTCCGTGGTTCTGCCGCCTGTCTCACATACGCAAGGTCCCAAGTTCAATCCCCAGCACAAAAAAAAAAAATATATATATATATATATATACCCTAACCCTAAACCAGATGTCTGGCCTAGCAAATGAGGCACTGATTCTAATGAGACAGACTATAACTTTCTGCTGGCCTCCACACTCCTCTCCCTCGCTCATTCCAAACATCACTCAAGGCATAGCAATTTAGGTAAGAAGATGACAAGTGGAGCCACAAATAGACATAGAGGTAGATCTACCATAGAGAATCAACCCCTAATGCAGAAAAGCGACCACAGGCATCGCTCCTCTAGGAACCAAGAGCAGCTGAGGGGCTTGCTGGAAGAAGTGGAAATACTTCACAGTGCAAAGACCTAAACCGAATGGACTCTACAAGGGAAGGATACAGCACACTCACATCTCTTCCCTGAACACCACTGGGGAAGAAGGGTGTATATGGGGGACACAACATAAGACATGACCCAAAACCTACAGTAACAGTAACTTATACTGAGGTCTCTGAGCCCAGCCTGTGGCATAAAGCCTGAAGCCTGAAAGGATAGAGGCAAACGTCATACACCATCAATGTACCTTCCAACCTAGCAACGAGGACATATCGCTCGACAAGTATATCCACAGAATGAACAGGTGAAGAGAACACTGGAAAGTAGAACTGACCCAAATAATCCCATGTCATCTACAGTAAGCACATTATAGTATGGGAAGCAATAAAAAAAAATGGGGAGAGGGTATTTCTACCTTAAGGGGAGAAAAATGGGAATAAAACATAGGCTGCCCGATGACCTAAGTATCAGGCTTTATACTAAGTACTTTATGTGTATTGTTTTGAACATTCCTCAGAAAAATCCTATTAGGTATTATTATTCCCATATTAAGGACAAAAAAGTAACTCAGTCAATGACAAAAGTTGTCCATGTGAGGGCTGGGGGAAGAAAGCGTCCCCAGTCCAGTCTGGCTATAAAGCCCATATTCAGTTTTACCTTAGGGGATCAGAACCTTAGAGACTCAGAAAATCAGTCTGACCTCTACCATACAATGTCCCCAAACAGGAATACCTGTCAACCAATGACTCACCACTCTCAAAGTCTGTGGCCCTTTGAAGTCCACATGAGCCACTTTCTCTACACGTGTAACCCAGCAGGAAGCAATCTCCAGGACAGAGGAAAGATCAGACTGGTACGGCGCAGGCTCTGGCACCCACAGCTTCCTCCTCATACTGCGTCGCTCAGGCCTGTGTCATCTTTGCCCTGTGTCACCCTCTAGTCACCTACCTGTAGGTTCATGAGAGCACCAAATGACAGCTATGAAAGCTGTACTGTAACTGCCAGTCTTTCAAAAGTGTTGAGAATCTCACATCCAAACTGGTGTCTTTCTAACATAAAGGTCACCCCAGCTACTCAGCAGTCAGTACCACAAAGTTCACGTCACACACCAGAATTTATCAGTTTGCCTCTCACATCTGACACAGAAAGGTACAGAAGCAGCTGCAGAATTCTCTTATAAAGTACAGGACTCCAAGGGAAGGCAGCCAGAAGTTGCATTTACAGAGCAAAGGCAGCAGAGCGCTACAGGGCTTTAGGGCTAAGAAGGCAAGGCCTGCTCGAATCCCACTTCAGCTTGCCCTGTCAAAGCGGCTTCCTCCCACCAGCTCCTCCAGGCTGTGCCCTCAACCAGCCACCCCCCGCCTCACACCCTGCACCCCAGCCACCTGGAGCCACGAGCTGAGCACAGAACAAGCCCTGCTTCTGCACCCACCGCTATGCAGCAGGCCAAACATCTCTAACTCTTGAGACCTTCCATAACAGCCAGGAGAATATCCTCTGTGCCCTCCTATCCTCAGCTCTGTGCCTATCTGCTGACCTTGCTCAGGGTTCCTTCCACGGAGAAGTGAAAACAAGCAGCCTCATCTGGAGTCCGCATTCACTCCCAGGTTCCATCAGAGCTCCTTGGTTTTACCGAGAACATGCAAGCCGGCCTGGGAAAGCGACTCCACAGCCCCAACTGTCCACATCTCCTCCACGGCCTCGCCTCCCATCTGTCCCATTCCATAAAAATAATTTGGTCACTTGGTGACCTTCCCAATAAATTCAGGCACTAAGTCCATCTTCTTCAATATTCCTTGCACCTAGTATAGTAGAGAAGGGAGGTTTACTAAGTTTGCTAGACTATGCAATCTGCTTAGTTTTCCAGCTACTATATAATACTTAACTCCAGAAAGAGTCTAAGGGTAGAATCATGTTTTGGCAATTACGACCGACTAAATTGTCATGGGACCACAGTGGGCTCCATGGGGTATACCCCACGGAATAAAAAACACTCTAACAAATAAGAACCAAGATACATCATGTATAGATACAACCACCCAATGATAAATGTAAACGTATTGTATACCTAAAATGTCCCAATAAAAGAATTTTTAAAAAACAAAACAAAGAAACACTCTAACAAGAGAAAGTCTTCAACTAAGCCCAAAAGCCACTAAAGACAGCTAACTAGAACTGCTAACTGGAATCACCCAAGTCACGCTGGCTGGAGGCAGCACACCTTACTCCCTCGGGACAGAGCAGAACATGTGTTGGGAGCAATGCTATATAATTCTAGGGAAAAATCATTTGAGTAGGCCTAGTTCTCCTGCCTAGACCAGCTACGACATTCCAGACATAATTGCATTTTGGCCTCCGGGTCACAACTGAGACCTCAGTGATCCCCGGATGCTGTAATGCTCCAGGACAAGACCACACCTGTGGAAGTCGCCAGAAAGGAACCAAATCTTCATCTGCACAGTTCCTCATTGTTCTCAGATTTCCACTGCCCCCCAGTCTTTTTACACCTTGTTTATCCCAATGCAAAGTACTGAACTCTGCATTTTCACTTGTTATATCTGTTTCCCCAGGTACTGAATAAAAAGTGCTGCAAGCTAGGGGGCTTTTGTCTTTGCTGCCCAGAACAGCACTGATCAGACCTAAAGCTCAGCTTCTTCTCAGTTTTCTACCTTTCCTGTAATTCGCCCTGTGCTGCTTCGGCTCGCAGGAGACTAGGACTTACTGCAGAAGTTGTGGTAATATCCCCTTCCCCTGTTCCCTACAAACATGTATCTTCTTTTTTGTGTGTTTTTGGTACCGGGGATCGAACTCGGGTCCTTGCACTTGCGCAGCAGGCAGCGAAACCACTGAGCTCAATCTCCAGCCCACAGAGCATGCATCTTATGAGCATTCCTCACTAATGGACACACTCAGGTTACTTTCAAATTGTCCGCTTGACCAATAAGCTTGTCCTTACCAATAAGCTACGATCCCTGACACATTTCCACATTTCTAAGCAGATTATTTCCAAATTGCTTATTCCGGCTTTTTTTTTTTTTTTTTGGTACCGGGGATCAAACTTGGGACCTTGTGCTTGCAAGGCAGGCGGCGGAACCACTGAGCTAAATCCTTGGCCCAAATTGTTTATTATACCAGCAAAACTATACCTGTGTGCCTACCTTCTTCCGCAGCTGTGTGTTTCTGAGGTTCTGTGAAGGAGGGACTACTAGAAATTTAGCAATGCATAGCTTTTAGGTAGGAACCGCAGTTGGTCCTATTAGCGCCTATTTACATGTGTAGGTAGCTTGTTTTCTTGCAGCTTGCGATCTAAATGCGCACAACCACTGAGCTTTTGATGGGGGTGGGACTTAAACTGCCAAGGCCGGCCTCCAGACTTTCAATCCTGCCTCTGCTGAGATTATAGGTGTACATCACTACACCTAACTCTAGGTGCGGCTCAATCGGCCAACTAAAAATAGTGGTATACTGTTGGATGGATAATCTGAAGTACACTTTTAGAATCCATGCATTTATTTGTGTAATTTGAAAAATATATGAAAATCAAACCCAAAAAAAGATACACATCAAATCCCTCTGGGGCTGAGGAAAGCAGGTGTTCAAGATGAATGACATTCCTGACATTTTATGACTGAGGCTTAGTGTTGAATGCACAGCTGTTCATTACATATCTCACATATTTTAATGACTAAGCTCATTCACTGTTCAAAATAAACCAATCCAAAAGAGTAGAACACAAGGCAAGGGAAACAACACACTCAAATGAACTAAAGAGGTGAATGAGGCTAAGACTTTTAAACATTATTTTTGGAAGGAGGGGAAGGGGGAAATGAAAAGAATTAAGATGTGTTATATGCACGGACCAACTCCTCATGATGAATACAATCATTATGTACCGAACACATGGAGTAATACAAATACAAATTTTTAAAAAATTGTTTTTGGGGCTGGGGATTTAGCTCAGTGGTTCCACTGCCTGCTCTGCAAGCTCAAGGACCCGAGTTTGATCCCCAGTACCAAAAAAAAAATTGTTTTGGGATACAAGTTGAATATGAAACAAATTTGACCTTAATAAAGCCATTACTTAACTTTCATACATAAGGACATGTTTCCAAATGGTGACATGGGAAATGATTTTTAAAAAATAAAACATTGACAATACCTCTATCTTCAGGGCACTGACACTATTCCTTCAAGGGATAAGACATTCTTGAAAGATTAGATAGATATTATCAATACCTAATTATAATACCAAATACCACTAGTACTAAACTGTGGGTTTCAGGATAATTTAAAAGTAGGAGGCTGTGGGGCCGAGGATTTAGCTCAGTGGTTCTGCCACCTGCCTCTCAAGCACAAGGTCCCAAGTTCAATCCCCAGTACCAAAAAAAAAAAAAAAAAAACCCACAGTGGGCACGGTGGCACACACCTGTGATCCCAGCAGTCAAGAGGCTGAGGCAGGATCACAAGTTCTAGACCAGCCTGAGCTACATAGTGAGTTCAAGCCCAGTCTGAACTACACAGGGAGACCTTGGCGCAGGGAAAAAAAAAAAAAAAGGCCCTGAAGACTCTAATTGAAAAGAGTTTCAAATTCAATTTGTGAGTGAAAAATCCTTTAAGCTCTCACCTGAATAAGAAAATAATAAAATTACCCAATCTGCAATGGCTTAATAGTTATGAAAGGCAATTAAAAATGAAACCCTCAGAAATGACTATCCAACCCATACACAAAATTCTCATAATAAACAAGTTTATCTGAAATTACTCAAAATCTAAGTTGCAAACAAGTTTTATAATTTTGATTGAACAAATAACTACCACACAGATAATGCAACACACATATACACAAAAGGAACTCAAGCCAAAACTGGGATTTTAGATTCCATTAGAAAATAAATGCTTTTAAGAATAAAGCTTATTGCTTCACTTGTGGGTAAAAAGGATTTGGCATACCTTCAACATCCTTTATGACATAGTTTTATAAACATGGAATGATTACTTCTTACAAGTGAACTTTGAAGCAAGCAGCATTAAATGCTGTTGTTCCACTTTTAAAATTTTTAATCGCCATTTCCCACATAGCCACAGGAGGGCAGCACAGCAACATTGCAATCAAAAGAGGAAGCTTGTGGGTTCTCTGCCTAAGAGCAGCCATTTCACTGCTTAAATTGTGTGTATTTTCTTAACTTGCAAAATGGCTGAACTGCTTGGCAGGGCTTGGTTGTTAGTAGAAACCAATCTACAATGGAACTCCATAGAACTTATTTCCAGACTAAGCTTCTACTGATGATAGAACAGCTAAAAATTTTGGAGCACTTATGTGTTGAGCATATGCAAAAAGTCTCCTAATCCTTACAGTAACCTTCTAAAGAAGACAAAGCCCAAGTGTGTGCACAAGATGTTACTCCACACACAGTCTGAAATATACTCTATGTGGTCTTGCTGCACTTGTCACACATTTTCTAGTTGAACAGATTATTGAATCAACCCAAGCCCATGCATAACTATTCTTCCTAGCCACTTCTATACCTTAAGAGGATGGAAAGGCTATTATTAAATAGCAAATTTCTTAGTGGTAAAGAAATCTGGAGTAGTTCTTAAACTGTCCTTAAGCTCTTCACCCCTAGTTGAAATCCTAAGAGTCTGAATATTATAAACAAGGTTAAAAGAAACAGATTGTGGACCAGAGATTTAGCTCAGTGGTTCCACCACCTGCCCAGCAAGCGCAAGGATCCAAGTCTGATCCCTGGTACCCCCCCCCAAAAAAAACCAGATTGGGAAAAGGAATTTGTATATCTAAGAAAAAATATATAAACAACATATTAAGAATTACATATTGAAAATCTAAACTAGGCAAAGAAAATGAATATGCAACTACAGAAAAGGAAATGAAATGGCCAATAAATTTAAGATAAGCCTTGCTGTTTGGGAAATGTGTATTACAAGATTATTTTACATATTTTCTTTGCAGAAATTAAGTCAAATATTAAAAGATGTAAGAAAATAAGGAAAACAGTAGTAATACCATTTGTTTTGTTTTGTTTTTGTTTCTTTTTTTCGTACCGGGGATTGAACTCAGGTCCTTACACTTCCAAGGCAGGCGGCAGAACCACTGAGCTAAATCCCCGGGCCCAGTAATAACCATTTTTACAATTAAAAATCATTAATCAGTAGAGGATTTGGAGAGTGAAAGTTTTAACCAGTAGCCCTTAAGATATCCATATGAATCCTGAAATTCAATGTGTAGGTACATAATCTAGGGAAATCAAACCTGTTTGTTTGGTCAACAGTAACAAGAATGTTCAGAGTTCTGCTCATAAAAGGCAAAATAATAACAATAATAATCTATACAGTGGTTCCTCGGTTCAAACTTAATTTGTTCTAAATTTTGGAAAAGATGTTCACGCTTGTGTAGGAAAGATGGCCGAGATTGTGTTTATCACTAAATGTAGTTTGCAAACAAAAGCAAAGCAAACATTTGCCAAGCAAAATGTTTGTGCTTGTGAATTAAATTGTTCACAAACAAAAGCGTTCATGAACTGAGGTACCACTGTATATCCATATATGGAAACGTAAAACATGAAATATCCAACTACACAAACGCAGCAGTTAATTAGGGCTGAGTTACATCTATAAAAATCAATATGCGAATTTCAAAACAACTACATTTTTTAACAAAATTATTACATGAATTCTGTACATTTTTAAATGCCAAGTTCACAAACATGACAGTAGTGAGAAGGGTTAGACAGGATGGTAATTATGTCTAATATTATTACTAGAACTTCAATTTTATTCTACTTTTTTTTTTTTTTGGTACCGAGGATGGAACTTGGGTCTTTGCGCTTGCATAGCAGGTGAGGAAACCACTGGGCTAAATCCCCGGCCTTTAATTTTATTCTAGGAACTTTGCTCAATTCTCCCTGATTTCAAAAAAGGAAAGTATTTTTAGCAGCACAGAATGGGTCTCTTCCTAGGATTTAACTGTTCTTCTGGAAGTTACTCTGAAAAATGGCATCTCTGTATGGACCCCCTTTTCATTGTTTATTTACCAGAGAACATCGATCTGGATTGAGCACCTGCATTAGGCTCCAAGAAACTAAAGCAAAAAGGGGTCATTCATGCTAAACTTGTAAATTGTTTATCTCACCTTCAGGAGAGAAATAATACCCAAACCCTCAAACTAACCGATTTTTAGCTAGTATAAGTAAGTCCCCTCTACTCTGTCCCTTACCAAGAAAAGCAACTGGAAGCGGATGTTACCCAATCTACTTTTTGTTACTGTTGTTTCCTTGTTCCTACTCAAGTTACCTTATAAAAACCACTATTCTGCCGAGCTCAAAAGAGTACCTTCCTATTTTTATACATGGAGTGCCATCCAACTTATTAATAAAATCCATTTACAGCCGGGGATTTAACTCAGTGGTTCCGGCACCTGCCTTGCAAGCGCAAGGTCCCAAGTTCAATACCCAGTACCAAAAAAAAAAAAAATTCAATTACATCTTTAAATTTGTGGAAATTTGTCTCTTGGCACCAGAAAAAGGCACAAATATAAAAAAAAACCAAATTGTACTTAAAATTTCATAGAGTAAAGCCAGGCGTGGTGGTGCGCACTTATGACCCCAGCACTCAGAAGGCTGAGGAAGGAGGATCGCTGCAAATTTGAAGCCAGCCTGGGCTACACAGTGAGTTCAAGGCCAGCCTGAACTACACAGCGAAACCCTGTCTCAAAAAAATTTTGGGGGGACGGGGGGGCGGTTAGCTCAGTGGTTTCGCCACCTGCTGCACAAGCACAAGGACCCGAGTTCGATCCCCAGTACCAAAAGAAAAAAAAAGGCTAAATCCATCAGGAAATTAGATAGAAAAAAGAAAAACCTGTCTTTTTTTTTTTTTTTTAACACCTGTCTTTAATAAGCATGTTTCTAAATTTCTCAACTGGAGCCGGGCAGAAGTCACTTTCGGCTTTATCATGCTAGTTCCGCTCCCCAACAGGCAATTAACATCTGAGTCACACTAAAGGGTTCATGAACCACCCAAAGCCTGGCACCCAGGTCTATGTATCATCAAGGAGCCTGGGTAAGGCTGGACAAGCTGTTTTGCAAATACATATCTAATCAGGATCTGACACATTATATACTAAAGACAAAGCAAGCATACCACTTGGGTAAAAACCACTTTTACCAAGCTGTGAAAAGCAGTTCCAAGGGGAAAAGTTCTCCTTAGCATTCATTAACACAGGTATAATTAACCATCAATAAAGTATTTCCATTTAGAACAGTAAGAATAAATGACTAATATGACCAGGCGTTCTCTTTCAGCCCTATCAGTGTTGTACTTCCTTATTAGCTAACTTACAAGCTGTAATTTTTGTTCTTTTGTAAGATAGATGGTGTATACAGCAACCTCAAAGTTCAAAAGAGATGGAAAGACCTATCAATCCCAGTATTAAATATGAGGTCAGGTTTGGTGGCACACACCTGTAATCGCAGGCTGAGGCAGGAGGATCGCCAAAGTTCGAGGCCAGCCTGAGCTACAGTTTTAGACAGGTTTCTGAACTGTGGCGTGACTAAGGCTTTGGGCTAGAGCGGGAGCTCGCCTACGGTTGCAGGACAATGAGCAGCAGTATCTTTTCCAGTACCCTTGCCCCTAGCAGAGCCAACCAAGCGTATCTCTAGAAAATGCAAAATGTCCTCTGGGAGAGGAGCACGAAACTGCCACTAGCTGAAAACCACTGCCTAAGAAGCATTACTTGGCATAATTCTAACTAATTTCCCAAAGAGACAACAGTAATGGCCTTATGTGTATTTAAAATACGTAGAAACTGGCTCAAAGGGGCCCGTCTAAAATCCCACAGTTAAAAAAAAAAAATTGAAAGAAACTCTTCCACTAGATTGTTTTCCCAAACCTGTCTCAGTACAAGAATCCTGGGCACAACCCCAGGAGGAGGAAATTTAGAATTTCCAATCAAAAAGTATGTGGGAATACGATTAGCAAATGACCCTGGTGATGCCTGTTAGTAATTAAATCTGAAGCTTAAGTATCCACATAAGGCTAAATAAATTGAGAGTGTGCATTTCTGAAAGCAAGACAGCACTACAAGAATGTGACCCATCACTCCCTTCCTTCAAAGTTACCATTCAGCTGTCATCATCATCATGTATATCTTAAATATACCAGGAAGGTTTTGCTTCAAAAAACCTAATTACCATTCAGCAGCCACATATTTCTTCTAACTCACACTGATCATTTAAGATTCTGAGCATCCACCACACTCAACTAGTTCCCTAGAAGCTAGACCTACAGAACCCACCCTGACCTTCTAACACTTCCCCTCATCTAATGCACAACTTGTAAAAGCTCATCGACCATGAAGGCCTATTTTTCTAACTCCAAAATGCTCATTTTCTCATGCAAAACGTATGTGGAATGCTCATAAACTGTGGCCAAATCCCAAGTGCATGGATACAGCACAAGTCCAAGTGCCCGAGGGCCAACTTCTTCTGAGCTCCACCTTTCCTCACTCCTTAAACTACCCCCAGAGGAATCTCTTCAGCAGCTGCATTGTTAGTTGAACCTTCTGAGGTAAAATCATGGCCTTTTGAGTAGTGTTATGTTTCTGGCATCAATCATACCCACAAAGCACTGTGCTTATGAGTTTGTTGTTTCTTTAAAATGTAAAGCTTTGGGCCAGGGATTTAGCTCAGTGGTTCTGCCACCTGCCACGAAAGTGCAAGGTCCCAAGTTCAATCCCCAATCCCCAGTACCAAAAAAAAAAAGCACAAGTTTTTTATTTTCTTTTGGTACCGGGGATCGAACTCGGGATGTCATGCTTGCGAGGAAGGCAGTGGAACCACTGAGCTAAATCCCCGGTCCAAGTTTTTTATTTTAAAAGAAGCAGAGTATAGCAGAGATGATTCAAGATTTTCACTATTTTCGCCAATCTCCTACATAGTTTCCTCTTACCCAACAAATATGACAGCAACTGTTCACAAGATGCTTGAGCAGTCTTTGAATCAAACTTCCCGGGTTTGAGCTGTAGTCTACCACTTACTCCTCTCCGCGGTTCATTCTCATCTATTAAAACAGGGATGATAACCATACAGCCTCGTAAAGCTGAGGATTACACAGATTAACGCACGTAAAGGACTCAGCACACGTTCTAGTTTCTGAGTAGAACTATGAATGCTGCCTACTATTGAGTCTTCCCAAGCATCAACTTAGTTTTCACCAGACAATCTCTTGCAATCATTTCATCTATTGACTTGATATTTGTATTTTTTAATCTTTGGTAAGCATACAACTGAAGAACAAGAATGGTATGGATACGGGCTGGGGATTTACCTCAGTGGTTCTGCTGCCTGCTTTGCAAGCGCAAGGTCCCGAGCTCCATCCCCAGTACCAAAAAAAAAAAAAAAAAAATCCATCCCCAGTACCAAAAAAAAAAAAAAGAAAAAGCATGGTATGGATACAAAACAGCTGAGCATGACCGAAAAGCACTCACAGGTGTCCAAAGAAAGAAAACTGAGAATCTGGGGGGCTGTTTGCCAACCTTAAAGTATTTCTAAGGTTCTTGCTACACTGACCCCCACATTAAGTTAAACACATGTTTAACTCTTCAGACAGTGCCTGACACAGAATAAGCACTAAGTAAATCTAAACCTACTGTTATTTTTCTAAAAAATGTTCACAGCATAAAATTTTCCTTCATGTTCTAAAAAAATCCAAAATGAAAGACACTACTGGCCTGAGAAATAATCAGTACAAGTGAGATATCCTGAAGTTAATATGCACTATTGTCTTAGTTAAGTGGAGGTTACAATTCACAGCCTACCACTGGGGTCAACCACCTCTTCTAAACAACCCCTCCACAATAGCCCATGGCCACTGCTGCAGCCTCCATTTCAGACAGTTACCTCTAGAAGGCAGTGGGAAAGGGGGTCCAGAACAGAAGTCTGGAAAGGAAGTCACTCTAGAATCTCAAGAGCACACACACTCTATGGGTGGGCCTACAGTGGGATCTGGTCTGGCATGACATTTAATGCAAATACTCCTCTTCTGTCACACTTACAACTCCCTTCTCAGAATGCCACTTCACCTTTATTTCCCAACTCATTAAAATGCCCTTAAAGGGCACAAAAAAGACGGGATGGCCACTGGGAAGACCAAGGGTTATTAGAAAAGAGTACGAATCAAAAAGTGCTCCATCATAAGATTCAGAACACATGGACACACTGCACATATATGGAAATAGCTGCAAATTTGAAACACATGCCTAAGTTCTAAAAGTTAAACCCTGAAGACAGGCCTGGACATTGGTTATTTTTTAAAGCTGTCCAAGATCTGAAACATAAACCAAAAAAATGACCTCAACCCATAAGCCTACACACACAAAAAAAGGGTGGAAGTGGAGGAAACCAAAAATGTAAAGCTTGAGGACTACAGCTCCAACAGAACTGCACGTAAGGCACTGAGCTCAATCAAGTATCTATGGGGGGGGGGGGGCACCAGTCGCTGCCAGGAGCAGCACTGTGGCTCATCACAGGGTGTTAAGAGTCCAGAAAAAATCCTACGCTCTCGCAAAGTCTGGCTCTTCTAAGAAAAAATTCTAGGAGAGGATTCATTATAAAACATACTGCAGGTTCTAACTAAAAAAAGACTTGCTTCCTAAAATTCTCATAAACCTCTCCCCAACAGACAAGAGCCCTCAGGCACAACCTGCTCTGGAAGCATTTAGGAAAAGCAGGAGCCTGCAAGGTGGTGCACACCTGTGATCCTAGCACTCAGGAGGCTCAGACAGGAAGACTATCATAAGTTCGAGGCCAGCCTGAGCTACATAGTGAATTCAAGGCCATCCTGAACTACATAGGGAGACCTTGTCTCAAAAAAAAAAAGAAAGTAGAGAGAGAAAGAGGAAAAGCAGGAAAGTAACATGAAGCAATGAAAATAAAACACTATAATAGCTTACATTTACTGAGCACCTTCAGTGTCACCAGCTTTCTGCTAAGTACTTCAGAGCCATTATTTTAATTCTCAAACATGACATTATTTACATTTTAATTTTGAGAAAATTTCAAACCCAACAATGAGTATTTCATTGGCCTCAAGAAGGAAAAAAAATGTTTGAGTATTGCAGTAAAAAATGAACTCCTAGCAGCTAGGTACACAGCTCTCCCAAAGTATTAAAATCAGGGCCGCCCTCACAATGCTGCCTTAGCCGTGAATCTTCTGCAACATTCTCTCCCTTAAGAAACAGATACAGTATTTTCGCCCAACTACAAGCACTCCACTGAAGCGAGCTGAAATAGTTACTATGAAATAAAGCCAGGAAGATATTTAGAACACCAAAACAAGGTGACCCATAACTAAACATGTTAAAAATAAAATGCTACATTGAAACTTTCAGAAAGTGAACAGGATTCACTTCCACACCCCTAGGTTCTCCATTTATTTCATAAAGAAAGGCCTTATCCCTCACTTTATAATCTGGACCTAAATGTATCCAAAGCAAGAGCTTCTCAGTGTCAGGCCTGACTTAAGTGAGTCCTTCACAAATAGGTCAAAGCAAACAAGCTGCTTTCAGCAAACAGCAGCAGCTTCTCGATAAACAGGGCAAATGAACTCAAAACAAAATATGCAACCCTCTGACGATGAACAGTCCAGTAATTGTCTATACACCTGAGCAGACCATCCTCGGACATCCAAGTCATAAACATTCCTTATGATTATAGCCCCTTCCCCAATATCTATATAAGACTAATTCCTTTCCCAGTTAGCCGCTACCTCTCTCCCAGTGTCAGCCCATCCACTCATGGATGTGATAAACTGGGCTTTTCCCAGCTTGTTGCTAGAATCCCCTGATTTTAGTCCCTGTTAACTGAAACAAACTTTCCTTTCAAAAGCCTATTTTTGACAAGTAGATTCTTTATAACACTTAGAAAAGCCTGTTCCATCTTCCCAGCCCTCTAGCCTAATCGATTAAAGTCTAGGCTGAGGGAAAGGTGGTAACAAGACACAGAAGCAGAGTATCCAGCATTGTGCTAAATTACTGATATAAAACAGACGCTGGGCATATGACTGGGTTAACCCAGACTATTCTGGCTTTACACTAATAACCCTATAGTTCTAAAACAGTAATTGACAACTCTGGGGAGGGTGCCAGCCAAGGTAAAGTGCAGGAGGGAATTACCCAACTAAAATGACAAGCATCCAAGATAGCAAGCTAAGTTATTTTTACCTGTATACAAAATATAACTCTTAGGTGATTGTTTAAAAATAGTTCCTTTGCTTAAAGTAACATCCCTTTCAAGGAAGCCAACTGAGTTCTGAAGTTGTTAGGAAAAAGCTAGTAAGATCTTAATAATGGTTTGCAGCCAGAAAAAAAATTTACTAGATCTCGTAAAGAGCAATTACTCGATTTTCATCTTCCAAAGGTGCTCACTGTACTGTAGTTGAAGGGGAAAATGAAGTGTAGAAATCTCAGGTGGCTACAGGAGTTCTATATGAGGGAAGGGAGCACAACAATAAACTAGTTATAAAAACTGAATTTCAGGGCCGGGGATTTAGCTTAGTGGTTTTGCCGCCTGCTGCGCAAGTGCAAGGACCCGAGTTTGATCCCCGGTACCAAAAAAAAAAACAACTGAATTTCAAGTAAAATTCAACCTCCATAAGCCTCAAAGCACTAACTGCTACAACTTTACCATTTAACGAAACTCCTTAACACTGTTTGCCCCCCTTCCTCTGCTGACTTCATCTCTCCCCTCCCCCTGTACCAGGAATCAAACTCAGGACCTTGCACTTGCCAGACAGGCAAGGTGCCACTGAGCTACACCCACTGCCCTTGCTGCCTTAATCTTCACAAAAGATGCTAATCATGGAAGAGCAAGGTAACAACTGGAAACTTAAACAACAATTCACATACAAAAAGATTAGTCAACACTTTTTCGGTTGCTTTATGCCATTCTCAAAAGCTTAAAAAAAAAAAAAAGCGGAAGGGCTGGGGATTTAGCTCAGTGGTTTCGCGGCGCTAGCGCAAGGACCCAAGTTCGATCCCCAGTACGCCCCCTCCAAAAAAAGCGGGAAGGGTCAATAAACAAACCTTTAAAAAGTGTTTTTAAAAAAAAAAAAAGTTAATTGGCTCTACATGGGTTGCAAACAGTGCATATAAAAACTGCTCGATCTGATATACATTTTAACTCCTGTCATGAAATCTGTGATAAATTATCTTCCATAGGTTAGAACAATTTATATCCTCTAAGTCAGCAAAGCTGACTACTAAATTCTATCCCACATTTGGGAACTTAAGGGCATTTAGCAAAAACTAAAAATTTAAGTAAAAATAGAATTCAGTTAAGACACAGAAAGGATTAGAAACCCTGGAAAATAACTCTAAAATGTTAGAAAGCACGATTAATAGTCATCAAAGTTTTAAAATGCAAGTCTCAATGGATGTTACATAATTCATACAGAATATACATTTAAGCATAGTTTTTTTTTTTAGATCACTTAATCTTCGGTGTAAAACTTGCCTGTAACAAAGTGAAACTCTAGCTTTTCAGCTACTCTGCAAAATTTTCCAAAAATTTTCTCAGTGAACCTATATTGTGAGAATTAACAAAACCCACTATTACAGTGACTACTACCTTTCACACACTCACTCAGAAATTTGAGATATGTCCAAGAAAGCATCTCTGCCTACATTCAAAAAGTCCACCTTTTTGGGGGTTTTTTTTGGCACCAGGGATCGAACTCGGGTCCTTGAGCTTGCAAGGCAGGCGGCGAAGCCACTGAGCTAAATCCCCAGCCCAAGTCCACATCTTTTAAAGATATTTTACTCAACTTTTACTAATAGCTTAAGTGTGAACTAGGGCCTATTACACTACAGCTTGGTTAGGTTACAGCTAAAACATTCTCGAACCAAGCAAGAAAACAATTGCCAGTAACCAGCACAGAGATCCAGAGGCTTTCCTTTGTCCTTAAATTCGTGATTTGTGGCTTAATTACGAAGGCATCGTTGGTAAACTATGACTCTTAAAACCTAGAACCCGGCCAGAGTCTCCCAGTGAGGCGGCACCCGCACAGCGGGCGGGGTCAGGTGGCGGCGCCGAAGTTCCCCTGACTCAGCCACGGGATCCACTCCCCACTCCGCCAAGGCTCCGGGGGCCACTCGGTCTCCAGCGAGGGCCATTTAACCTTCAAAACTGTCTGCTGACATCAGTTTGCATTGGAATGGACGCCTAACGCTCTGTTGTCACCTTTTAGTTACTGAACAGCTGGAGATTGCTCTTTTCCACTCAACTGTTCCACTGTGAACCTTTTTTTACACCGAGAGAATCTTACACATTAGGCACTAAGCACATACTGACCTGAGTTTCTCCATCAACTGGCAAGTGAGAAAATGTAAGGTACCACGTAAAAGAGAAAAAACAGGGTCAGGTTCAAATAAGCTCGCCCTGCTCTACGAGCCATGGGTTATTAACACCCAGAAAGACGTTCATAACAAAGTAAGCCCCTCCCACTGGAACCACTTTGATCAACAGTAAAAAAATTAAACTCACTAATCTCTTCATACAGACCAAGGAAGTGAACAGTGAAAAAGAAAAACCCACTGGGTATGAGAAGGGAAAGCGAAAACTGCTTTTAAAACTGGCAGGCTTTCTACTCGAGAATTTCCGATTCGTGCCTTTTCTCTCCAAAAGTAACGCCGGTACTGAAAAGAAAACTATTCCCAGGAATGAGCAAAGGAAAATCAGCCTGTAGGGTGTGGACGCTGCAGGAAGAGCAGAGTACTGCCAACCACGGCATCCAGCAAAACAGCGCCCTCCGGAAAACCCCAGAGAGCTCCTCCCTCCAGTCCCAACGAGTCCAACGCGCGCACGCACACGACCTTGCGTCACTGCGTTTCCCCCGCCCCGCGGCGTAGCGACTGACGTCACTGGGCGGGCAAGGCCTGAAGGCGCCGCTGTTGACCCGGCTGTTACCATGCGCACGCGCAGCCAATCAGCAGCCTGCGCCGGCGCCGGCCGGCCTTTGAACTCCGCACGGCAACTTCCTGCTGTTTGGCGAGTACACAGTGCAATGCAGTATGTCTGTCAGCGCTGCGGCACAAAGGAACAGCCATTTTGTGACTGAGCTGGACGTGCACCAAGATGCCAGGGGCTCACGGAGTTGTTGTCTGTGCTGACTATCGAACTGCCCTTTATTTCTGACCCACAGCACGAAAAAAAGAGCGAGGGAGAGTAAAACTGTTTTGGTATTTCAGGTTTCGTTTATTTTCAGTCTCCTCAAAATTCCCGATTTTTAAAGTATTATCAGCGTCATAAAATGGCTGCCACTTACACTGCCCGAGCCAATCCACAAATACAGCATTAAGCCACTTCTCCTCTTCAGCCTTTGAGAATAACGGCTAAAAGGCTCAGGAAAGGCGTGGGACTCTACCCACACCTCAGGTTATCAAATCTAGCTCAAAGGCAATTTGGAGATGAATTAAACTGTTTAAATTGCAAGCACAGTGTTCTAGAACACAGAACTCCGGGTACACAGTTCCATGCACATTTGCTTCTCCCTAGTTGCCATTCTCTGATATTCCTGAAGTTATGACCAAACTGCAAATATAGACATAATATGTAGCTGTCCACTAAAAATGTTTTATTTAGAAATACCCAATTTTTAAAATCACTTTTGAAAGTAAACTTTAATATTAAAATAGTTAACTGATACACAAACAACATTAGACGAGTATTAACGTCTAAAGAATACAAACTTACATAACCACTTTTAAGTATAGCACTAGGTCAAAAACGTGAAAGCATTTTTCTTAAAACTTTCATCACTGTATTTCCTACAATACTCCTCAGACCAAAGTTTACCTGACCTACAAACTCCTTTTTTAAAAGCAAGGCTCAGGCTGCAAGGTGATTTTTAGTATTCCCTAAACACTACACTTTGTGCCATTAAAACTTAGATCCATACAGAAAAACTGATGACACAGAAACCAAGCACCTGATACAGTGTGAGCCCTCAATTTCAGCTCACTAGAAGTTAACAATCGACTACATTAAAACACTAACATCCTTTAGGTTTTACAATCTTAAAAGGAAGTGATGTCATAATTATGTACATGTATTAACAATGTAGCAACTTCAGAGTGAGAGTAATTTAAAAGTAACTCCATCTTCAAGGAGTCTCAAGTATGCCTGGACATTCATCAGGTATATGACTCAAAGTATACTTGGCAAAAAGGCATTAAAAACATGCTTCTTGTTCAGCTGTACTCACTCCACTGTGAGTAGTCAAATTCATGACAACTTTCAAGTTTTCTAAAACAGTAAAAAGACTAAAAACATAGCAGCACTGCTCTATTAAGTTAGAGCACGGTCTGAAAAATGAAGTTAACCACAAGCCTCGCATAAGAAAGCCAAAACCCCTTGTGAGACTATGCAAATCATATACTCAAAGGAGTAATGATTTTAATATTAAATCTTTAATAATTTGTGAAATATATCTGGAGTTTTCTGTTTCTTGAAATTGTTGTTACTTTCCAGAAAAATCAGTTTAGGATTTACAGAAGTTTTTTGTCGTATATATAACCTAGTAAACATTGGGCAATTCAATTCAGAAAACACCCAAATTGTTTGACAACTCAATTTGCAATGGAACTTGAAAGTGTATTTTTAAAAGCAAGGCTCAAAAAATTAGTCAAAAACAAAATTCAACACTTGTAATAAACTACACTCAAAACTTCCAGATTCATTAGCCTAACAAATATTTTCATAAAATATTAAAAAATCAAAACTGAAGAAATATCACATAACCAACCACATGCTTATTAAGATTTATAACAAGAACACATCAAGAAATGCATTTACATACTTTCAAGATTAAGATACAGAAATCATACAACAAAAATATCTTAGAGGCTTTATTACTTAAGTCACTAATAAACTACTCCAAGGAATGTGAAACATATCATGACTTGAACAAAGTACATTTGTAAGCTTCAGAAGATAAAGCATTCCAGGGGACTCTGTCGAAATAAATCAATAAATTTAAAGGAACAACAACTAAATGTGAAGATAAAATACTACAGCTGCCATTCACAAAGTACCATCTCAATATAAGCATACAAATACAAACCTTAAAATATTTTAAAATGTAAAATATACACTTATAATCACAGTAAAAAACACAAAGCAGAAGTGTATTAACAGCTTTCCAGGATTTCTGTGATTACAGCTTTGATTTCATAAATTCATGAACAGTAACCAAGTAAAGATTTTGATAAATCATCAAAATTTCCTAAAATGTCAAGTGTATCAAAAGAAAAGGAGTCAATAAAAATATAAACTGAGAGGCATCAGTCAAAGGGTCTTTTTTGCGATTTCATTTTTAAATGTACATTTTTTCATTCATATAACTTTCTGAAATGTCTATTTACTATAATTTACTACTACAAGGCTCCTCTATGGCCCTCAGTTACAAGTTTGGATGTCTGAGATTCTTCAAAGAAAAAATTTGCCTTGTATGTAAAATGGTGCAATGCAGCAATGGCTAAACCGACAAGGTCATTTTTCTGCAGCACAAAAACCTAAAATCTGAAATTTACTGACAGAAAAACTGTAGTTCATAGGAAAGGCCCCTCTGAATAAAGGTACCTTACCTTTTGACTGCTGTAAGAGGCCTTAAGTAACAGCTCAACTTTCATAAATTGCTACCAAAAAATTAGGGTGTGGCATATTAGCAATCTCAAGGTCATGCTTTTAAAAACGAACCCAAATTAGAAAAATACTTATAATAACACAGACAGCAATCTATGTCTGTCAAGGTACACAACTGTAGGCTGAGGTTTCCCCCAAAAAAAGACAAAAAGGAAGAAAGTTGATAGCTCATACCTCGATACATTGCTGTGTAGCGAACTGTCCTCCTCTTGGCTTTTGTCCTTATTTCTCATCATCTTTTAATTCTTAAATATTAAGGGGGAGGGGGAATCTGTTTGCTTTGAAGTCCTGTGCCCAGGTATTTACTGTCAAAAGTTGAAAGAAAGGTAAGGTCCCGGCTTCTAAGGATGATTTTTAGTATCAAGAACAAAGTCCTGACGATGTTAAGGATATTAATTAATATAATGCAACAACGGAAAGCAGCAAAACAAAATATTTCTATTACAAAAAAAAAGGATAAACCAAACAGTGGCAGCATCACTATCAATAAGGAAAGTTTCTCAAAGTAACACAGTGGACACAAATAACAATATCTGTATCTTATTGCGTCATCCAGGAATTTCTCATATTTTAAAAAAATAAAGCAAACGTTAACATATAAATCTTTGAAATTATCACTAATGATCGTGAACTTACCTGATCCATGTAGTATGTCCAAAGCAAGAGTCCTAGCTAGTAGCAGAATATCAGATCCAGAATAATTAAAAATAAAGGCAAAATCCTCCGGTAAAAACGAAAAATAAATAAAATAATCCTCAAATATGTTAACTGGTCAAAAAATAAAGCAATAATTAATGCTAAAACGGGTCCCGACGGGTAAAAAAAACCTCATTAAGAGAGCGCACAAAAATGGAGGTGCGCCATGGCTTCTAAGCTGGAAAAAACAACGACCTGGGCTCTCAGTACGGCTGCTTCTTTCCAACAAGGCACGAAAAGAAAGCTCCTAAAAGCTGCTTCTCTCCCTTAAAAAGGTTCAAATCGACCCCAGTAAGTCACTAGGAGAGGCAGGGGGCTACGGGGGCCCCCTGAGGCTGCCCGAAAGTTAGGGAAAGTTGCGTAAAGTGAGGCGAAGGCAGGGAGCAGAGCGCGCTCTCTCTAAGGCACAGCCGCCATCTAGAGCCTCCTTCCCAGCTCTGAGAGCTCTGCCTTTGATTGACACTCTCTACATTTACCCCACAACTCAGGTGATGTACCATAGACCCACCCCTTCATCTCCACCAAAAAAAAAAAGAAAGAAAAAGAGATCCTCCATCCCAGGGAGCCTAAAGACCCCCACCCCCATACCTCCCTGCCCCTCCAGACCACCCCATCAGAGGGAGGGGGAAGGGCTTCTTAACCCCCTCTGGCTCAAGCACCCTTTTTAAGCCAGAGAGAAATGTAATTTGTTCCTTTTGTCTAAAGATCTGCTAAATATTTCAGTCCTTGAGCTAAAATAACTTCCTCCCTGGACAGGAAGTAGTGTTTTATCAAGCCATTTTGAAATAGGGATAATTCTTAGAAAATCTAAAGCCCCGATTAAATACTAACCTTTAAAAAAATTAGCCCCCCCATGGGCAAAGTAGTTTCTAAATAAAAGCAAAACCTGTTTCATAAAGTAAATTGAAGGCTTGCTTTCTTTATGTTGCCTAAAAATCATCTAAAGACAAAGTTTAGGGGGGAATCTTCCATCCCAATGGGAAGAAAAGGGAAATTTTTACAACTCAAGAGCGCCTCCCTAGTGTTCAGTTGCATTAGGGCAAAAGTTAACATAACCCATTTTTTCAAGAAACTCAGTATTTCTTTTCACTTTTACAAAATTCTTTAACCCATTATGTAACCTTGGAAACTTAAACCACCAAAATGATCTCATAATCATACTATATTTACTTTCCACACGGATTTAGGCAAAACAAAGGTCTTTGAACTAAAGCATATAGTCCAACCGTAGTAACCTTTAAATCAGAAAGTCAAGAAACTCAACCTCTAAAACCAACAGAACACATATCCCAACCCTTCCCTCATGTTTCAAATCAAACTCTATATAGTCATTTCATCAATGACATATCATTAGCAATAAGTCATATCTGATGGTAAATTATCAAAGTAATGTCACAGGGAAAATTCTCCCAAAGATCAAGACCTCAAGATCTACAGAAACAAAAAAAGTATAAAGCCAAAAACAATTACTCAAAAGTCCTCATCAAGCACCCATGCAGACCAATGGAGATTCATTCACATGCCCTAAAATCCAGTCAACTTTCCTTACTCCGCATTATAATCTGTCAAAAATGTGTCATTCCCGTGCTAAGGCAATCCATTATAGATTTGCAACCAACAAAACCAAAGATGATGAATCTAGTGAATATAAAATCAAAACTGTTTAAATTCCATATAGATAACTTTTCTATCAAATCAAACTCCAAAATTCCTCTTTTAAATTTATAAAGATCAACCACAAAACATCAGTCAGTAACAAAAACTACCACACATATGTTGACCATGGATGTGCACACTATAGTAGTGTATTTCATTTATCACACAGTATGATTATCTCTAACAAAGTAAGAATAAACTAAGCTGAACTATTCTTTGTTCTCAATAAAATGGGAAAATATTAATCAATTGATTCATCTGGTCTATCAAAATAAAGCCTATCATCTTTAATATACTATAGCTACTGAAAATGGTATTAGTTGATCAGCAAGAAATGAAAGTGTAGCAATTGAAATTCAAACATAGGTAGTAATCCATGGCATGCACTGTGTAATTCAATTATTCTAAATTCCCAGTAAGGAAAATACAAGCTACAAATCCTATTTCAAATGTAAATACAATACATTATAGCCATCATTCCCACCAAAGATTTAAGCCAGTTTATATATACCCTAATGACATTTCCCTATAAATCCAACATTCTTCCCCCAACATTAACAAAAGACATGTCTAAATATTCAAATGAATATTCTATTGCAAAATATTTTATTTATAACATTAAAAAGCATAAGTAAAGGAGAACATTTCCATCAACTCAAAATAATTCAGAGAAATGCTATTATCACCCTGAGTTTGACGGCAACAAAACATATTGCTTTAAAAGATCATTAAATCTCATGCTAAATTAAAAACTATTACTACCCACTGATTAAGCTGATTTGCAAGGTGTTTCAAGAAAATACAAAGAGAAATTTAAGGAAATGCATTCAAAACTTCAAACAAACCTGAAAAAAATCATGTTTTAACTAATAGCCATGCCAAAGCACAGATAAATTCCCATAGCTTTGTGAGAAAATACAAATCTTTATCAAGCAAGTAAAACATATTCCACCACATCATTTCCATGTTACCAGTTTTACTGAATATACTGCTGGGCAACTGTAAGAACCAAATTGTTATTAAGGTGATAATTGAATATTTAATGAAACTTCCACTTGAAAAAGAACAAGGCCCAAACTGAAATTTTTTTAAATGTTAGAAATTTTATTAAAGTTAACATTCCATGAGGTCATATTCAAACAAATCAAAATATGCAAAAAAAAAAAAAAAAATTCAGGTATCCACGCTACCATCTGTGTTAACGTGCCATCTTCTCCAAATGTCAAAAATAAACTAGTTTAAATGATACAAGTCTTTACAAAGTCAAATCCACTGTCCATTTGTTGGTTAAGATAGGTTTCATTCATTTCACTGAATCCATGTTAAAAGAACCCTGTCTTGGTGGTATTTTATCACAGCACTCTTGTATTAATCCATTTTCCTCAATTCCCCATAGTGGACTGCCATCTTGATTTCTCACTGGTAGGGTCCTTTTGAGACTCTTCAAGCTGACTGGGTTCTTGATAAAAAAAAAAAATTAAAAGAAAAAAATGCTGTTGGAATGCCAATAATCTTATGCCTTCAAACAGAGAACATCCACCCACCTTGAAGATCTTCTACCATACACCAAACTTTTATCCTATAACAGCTTTCAACTATATTAAAGCTTGCAATGCAGACACATTTACAAACTCTCAAAGATCCAATCAAAATCTGCATAAAAGGAACAAAGTTTTCTTGTCAGATACATTCGTATCCATAAAAAAGGGGCAGTGAAGAGTCAATTTTTAATATTTAACTCTAGCATCTTTAAATCACACATATGCAAAGCAAAAACAAAACTTAAAATTAAAAATTCCTGGAAAGCTTAATTACAGAAACACTGTGGTTTCTTAATCTCAATACAAGAAAGTTTTCAAGCTCAAAGAAAACTAAATATAGGAAAGAATCTTAAAGGATTTTTAGAAAACAAAGCACTGGATCATAGCATACTTTTCTCATCTAATATGTTCATTCTGACCAGCTAACCCAAAGGCCTACACAGTACAGATGACATCACCTTTAGTTGTATTATCTGAGAAGTGCAGAAAATATGGAACCTCCAGAGGGAAAAAATTATGAAAAACCCAAAATATCTGCCTGCCTTATTTGGTATTTACTATAAAATGCTACCACTGGGGTCAGGGATTTAGCTTAGTGGTTATGCTGCCTGCCTTGCAAGCGCCAAGGACCCGAGTTCAGTCCCCGGTACCAAAAAATAAAATAAAATAAAATGCTACCGCTTTTGAAATTACATACAACTGAAATAATCTCATTGCCCAAATTTCACATATACCTCAAAGAAAAAATAAATCTTTTTCAATAATCTACATTGAAGGGCAAAGTTTGAAGCCAGGTGATTTACCTCTCTAAGTAAATAACAATCTGGATTCAACATGATCAAACATAATTGCAAAACAACTTTTAACCCTGGTCTTCTCTAGATGAATTTTGTGACTCTCCAATTCAGTTTGTAGAGATATAGTCAAAGTGACTAACTTGGAGATAAATGTAAATATAAGGGTATTTTGGCTTTTACGTTAATTTGTCTCCTTGATTGTAATCAACACATATTGTCTAGCACATACAACACAAAAATCTACTTAATAAACTATTTGGTTACCCAAAGATACTGCTGTACCCCTATTAAACAGCGCTAACTGAAAAGGAGTGTCACAATTATCAATGAACATCAAAAGCATGATATTTCTTAATAGATTTTGCAAATTTCTCCCCAGTCTTAACACGAGAACTAAATAACTCACTGATTTCCTCTATCAGTAAAATATCTTCCATTGGGCCTGGTTCATTTCTTAAAAGAAATTATGGTATTTTTTAAAAATACTGTCACTTATAATCCAAATTCTCAATCTCTATTGTTACAATGCAGGATTGCCCTTTAAATGAAATTGGTGTAAATAATTTTGATAAACAATGACAACAGGAATGCATTAATAACCAACTTAGTCACTTTGGTAGCTACAAGTGTAATTTGGCATATGAAATGATACATCAGTGCTTTATAGTCTGCTATAAGAGAAAAGATAAACTTTTTACCCATCATAGTGGAGGCAAAGCTATGGCACATGTGTCACAATGGATCACTGAATGCTCTGAAAGATGTGCCATCACTGACCTAGAACATTATATGAAATTTCCTTCTAAAATCATTATTTCAAAAAAAAATTCATAATATTAGAATCATTCCAAAATTATTCAAAAAAATGCACTGGTGTGTCACAATAGCTGAGAAAAGACCAAATCTGTCAACGCTGTCATATATTTAAGATAGTTTTGGGTTTTTGGGGGGTTTTTTGGTACCGGGGATCAAACTCCGGACCTTGCACTAGCGAGGCAGGTGCCAGAACCACAGAGCTAAATCCCCAGCCCTTAAGATAGTTTTTAATAGGATAGAAAAATAATGCTACAAGAAAAAGCAGATGACTCTTAGGATGCTGATAAGCCAGGGTCACTCTGGACTCCCACAAGGCCAATCCAAAGCCAAGGGTAAAAATTCTCCTAACAAGCAAAAGTGCTCAGTCAGGATCAGTGAGGGATTTAGGAGTAATCCACTTGCATTCATGGAGTTCCAAATTCTTATCAAAACTAAATTTGCAAATAAGCAAAGTTTTGTTTAAAAAAAAGGGAATGAATTCTGTGAGCCTGGAAATTTTCTTGCTAACATCCACAGTTCTTCATCTGTGAAACAAAATCGTAGTACCTACCTCCTGTGGCAGCAGAGAGCATTAAATGAGTATGGTCATAATGCTTGTATTAAGCAGGCATATGGAAAGATCTCAACAAATGCTGACTATCCTTCCAATACCACAATGACCAAAGTGCCTGGGACTCACACTAACCCTTACTGAATCAAAACTGATGTAAATTTCAATAGTAAGGCTGTCTTTGAAGAACACATGGAGTCACAGGGTCAGTTATTTAGTAAACACTTTCCAATTTAATAAACGTAGTATTGCATTGAAACCATTCTACCAAAAAAAAAAAAAAAACCCCAAAAGAAAGAGTAGGATACCCAAAAGATTGGGTAGATCGTAAATATCAAAGTCTTTATTCTACTTCCTTCTTGTGCATTACTGAAGACATATTTAATAGATGAAATGATGCTTTGATCTACAATCCCAAAAGCCAAACAGATCTAGATTTCATGTTTTACACGAGGTTCAAGCTCATAACATGGTTAGAACTTTCCCACTTTGATACTCAGTAGTTTATACTTTCTAAGTAATATACTCTTTTTTTATTTTGGTACCAGAGATTGAACTCGGGTCCTTGCGCTTGTGAGGCAGGCGACAGAACCACTGGGCTAAATCCCCAGCCCAATATACTCTTGTTCTAAGAACAATCCCATACCAAAGGTAAAAGTTTCAATGGTAACAAGGTAATGAGTGACTGCTATCTCCTCCAATCTCCAAACCCTGCACACATTCCTAAGAACATAAAATTAAGCATGGGAGTCTTTTCTTCAAATTGTACTTCATTAAAGTTGTTCCAAAAACACTGGGACATTACAAAATACACTGTAAATTGAAATGTAGGCAACTGCTTCATCATCTAGATTGGGTTGAAGATATGCTCCTCTAAAATCATCTTACGTCTCTCAGCAAACTTTCCCATTTTTAATAGCAAAGAAAAATGTGAGGGGCAGAGAGGAGCACAAGCAAAGAAACAATTCTTAAATTTTTAAATGGTTGGCTCAAAAAAAAAAAAAAAAAGGCTAGTATTAATGTAATTTGTATTATTTTAAAACTTAGCTTATTTTAAAACCAAGGGGGAGATGGAAAACACTCTAGAATGAAAATTCATTCTTCCCATCATGTAATTAAGATTCTTGGTAATTATGAGTTGATTTCAATGTTCTTTTTGAACATTTGTCTTTATATCTGAAAAATATTTATGTAAGACATCCCTGAAAAGTAAACTAACATAATTGTCTTTAAAAAAGTGTGAATCAGGGCAGGGGATTTAGCTCAGTGGTTCTGGCGCCTGCCACACAAGCACAAGGTCCCGAGTTCGAGCCCCAGTACAAAAAAAAAAAAGTGTCAATCATCAATAGAATATATGTCAACAGGTTTGAGTCTTAAATAGCACAGACATAAAAACTAACTATAAAATGATTTGAAAAAGACCAGCCAGTTATTCACCACCAAGAACACAAGGTTAATTATGTTTGTCTTTGGGTCGGGGATTTAGCTCAGTGGTTTCGCCACCTGCTGCGCAAGCACAAGGACCCAAGTTCGATCCCCGGTACCAAAAAAAGACAAACATAATTAACTTAGGTTTCTTTTTTTTTTTTTTGGTACCGGGGATCGAACTTGGGTCCTTGCGCTTGTGCAGCAGGTGGCGAAACCACTGAGCTAAATCCCCGACCCAAGGTTAATTATGTTAACCAAGAAAAGGAATCATCTTTTCTAAGGATTTACAAACTAAATCAAATCCTCCCAACTGTCCCTATTGGTTTCAAACTTGACTACACAGACTGAGATTTGCCAGAAAGGGAAGGAGAATACAAAAGATTGCAAGATCTTGTCATATTAAATTTTTACTGAAAAAAATTTAGACCTTCAGACATAATATTAATATTTAACACATTAAAACTTGCATCTTTACTCTTTATTAAACCCAAAACACTAGTTGGTAAACTCTGTTAAAAGAAGCAATATTTATACAATAAATCATCAAGTATTTCTTGAGCATCTACTATGTGCTAAGCAATTAACCTCTTTTAAATATGATCAGACAGGAGACTATTATCTGAACTACATTAGGCAAGTTTTCAGTTCTACTCACTCTCCCTCACCAAGAAGCAAAAGAACTTCTGTTTTGCAGGCCCTAGAAGCCATTTATACAACCGAAACTAAAGTAGAGAAAAATAATAACTTAGAATGTAGATTTCCAAATGTTTCAAAAAGAGACACTCTTAAGAATCATCTCATAAGCAATTACCAAAAAAAGTTCTGTCGATAATAAAATCCTTTTGCGAATTCCACCGAATTAGTTTATAAACAACCTTCCCACCTGACTCTCCCATCGTTTCTCAGGTTTGGATTAGAGAAGCTACTACACAGTAGTTGCAGTTAAAGCCTCTCCTAATATCCAACCATGTCAGGGTCAACTGGGCTAAAGACCTCTGCGCTGGACCTCTAAGTGTATGAAAGTTCTGAATTACTTAATTAGAGGTAATTTTAACATTGAAAAAAATTTTTAAATACATTTTATGCCGGGAATATAGCTCAGAACAGTGCCTGCCTGGCAAGAGCAAGGCCCTGAGTTCGGTTCCCAGTTCAAGAAAACCTCCCCAAAAACAAAAAATGTTTTATTACCAAAAGAGAACCCAACGGCTTCTGAGTTCTCTGTAGCTATGGTATGGTTCATAAGTTAGGGTAGATCTAGAACAAAGGGTCAGGAACCAGATAGTATATTTTTTAGGCTATGTATATTTAGGCTTTTGCTACAACTACTCTCAACTCCTCAAACTGTGGTGGGAAGGCAACCACAAAGCATCTGTATCACAGAATACAGGTGTACTCCAAAAAAAAAAGTTTACTTGTAAAAACAAGGGGGAAAGTTTCCAACACCCAGATCTAAAGAATGTTAGAAGCATGCCTTAGTGTGGGTTTGTTTGCATTTTAATTCTGCCTGAGTTTAAGTGAAGCAAACAGAAATAGACAAAGTAAATTAATAAGTAAACTTTGATTGCACACGTACCTAAGGAGGCTGATGTCCCTGTACTGTTCTAAGCTTTACTACTCCCTCTACGTTTTCACAATTCCAACTCAAAATTTCCAGGCACATTTACAAAAATGTGTAAATTGGGCAATACTTACTGTTTCCAAGGTCTGCTACACTGTACAGGCCCTTCAGATTATCAGTATGAGGATTTGCACTTCTGTGTAAGACAAAAAGGATATAATTTTATGCCTAAGAAATAACAAAAAAATAGATTAAATACCATTATTTATGCTAAAATTTCAACATCTTGTAAGGATCACTCAACAGACCAAGAGATGTATTTAGGAACAATATATGAACAAAGGAAAAGACCAAAAAGCCCTGAAAGGATCTTAAATTTGGCAGGGCAGGAGGCTCACGTCTAGAGTAAGTTACTAAGAAAATGATACGTCTTTGTCCCCAGGAACTCCAAAGGAGTAAGCGCATAAATACTTGGGCTCCCTGGGTAGAAGTGATGAGCAACCACATTTGTGAAAAAAAAAGCCAACATCACTTCTAACAGTACAGAATTTTATTTCATGTTCTGTCTTTCATCTAATCCAGTTTCAAGCCTCCTAAAAGGAAGTTTTTATTCTCCCCTAAGACGTCACTCCTTCAGTATTACCATATTACCTCACATTACCATGCACTATAATCAACATAACATTTATTTAATCACATAATCAATATTGCTAAGGTAAAGTACTTGAAAGGAAACACTGTGCATCATTTAAAACTACTATTAATTGGGCCGGGGATTTAGCGCAGTAGTTCTGGCGCCTGCCTCAAAAGCACAAGGTCCCAAGTTCGATCCCCGTTACCAAAAAAAACAAAACTACTATTAATTGTACTGATCTATTCAACTAAGGTAATACAAGTGCTCTCTGAAATGAGTACTTTAGTAATACACCTATTCAATCTATACACTGGACTCAAATACCCACTAAACATGAGAAAGTGTATTCTGTATCTTAAACACCACCTCAATCTATCCATACACTTTTTTTAGTCACTACTCTTAAGTACATTTACAACAATACGATAATGCATAGCAAGAGGGTTGGGAATGTAGCTCCGTGGTAGAGTGCTTGTCTAGCATGAGTGAGACTAGCTAGGTTAGGGGAAAAAAAAGTAAAAATACCAAAGTTTTTGCTGTCTAAAAGTTCCAGATGAATAAATTTTCAGAAGGCAAAAGACCACAGCTTAACTTTAGGATTTAACTTAATGTTAAGCTATGAAAATGCTTTTGTCAAGACCAGCTTTCAGATTAAAGAACAAGACCCTGTTTATCTTACAAAAGCTAAATTTATTCACCCATTTTGACAAATCATCATCAGGAAACAGAGATCTGCTTTAAAATTACCTGGACAATATGTACTGAAGTATCTTCCCAGCTAAAAAATAAAGGAACTTACGAGAAACACTTTTTATAACTTCCAAATTTAATCTGACCTTACAGGGAAGAGATACGGTGGACAGATAAGTCTTAAACCAACTAAGGAAAATAAATTGATTTAATCTGTAGAAGGGCAGCACTGAGGTAAGTAATCTGGGTAAAAGAAATGTCTGTGTGGTCTGCAGTCAGCCGCTCTACCAGCTGAGCTATTAAAGGGTACACAAAAGAAATGTCCAGGAACTCCCTAGCACTGGTCTGGCGTGCTTCTGTTATCCACCAGTACCAGTTCTCACAGCCCAAACAGAAGGCTTGGACCTTACTCTGCACCACCAACAATACTTCTAATAGCAATCTACTGTACCCTCTCCTCTCCTTTCCCAAATCTGACCAAGTCTGGAATAGCATTTGGCCACATTTTGAAACTGGGAATGAGAAAACAGAGTTTAGCTTATAGAGACTATGAAAATCAATGAGTCTGCTTACATTTCTACCTATCCTACGTATTTTGCAAAAATATGATTTGTGATTTAATAAAATTACAGGTAAAATGTAAACAACCATTTTGATTGCTGACTTAACAATAAAAGGCAAAGACAGCTTTAATCACTTCATTTTTTAAATTCTTTTAGAACTTTAAAAATTTAATTTTAAGCCAAGTGTAGCTGCCCATGCCACTCTGGGAGACTGAGGCAGGAGGGTTCCGAGTTCCAACCCAGTCAGTTGAGCAACTTAGCAAAAACCTTTTTTAAAAAGTAATAAATTAGTGGTTCTGCCACCTGCTTCACAAGCACAAGGTCCCCAGGTTTGATCCCTGGTACAAAAAAAAGAAAAGAAAAAAGGAATAAATGAAAGAGTTGGGGACAAAGCTCAGTGCAAAGGCCCTAGGCTCAATCCCCAGTACTGAAGAAGAAAAAAAAGGGAAATTTGAGAGCTCTGTAAAATATAAGGAACCTTGTACAAAAGTGGGGGATTATATGTCATGACAGTCATTAACATTTCTAAGAAAACTGTGCTTTTAAACCATTAGTTAGAAAAAACTCTAGCATGATAATCTAAATTAGAATTATGACTACTGCACAGTACATACTCAAGATTTAGTTGCTTATATAGGAATACTCAATTTCAAATAATTAAGTTCCAAAAGGTAAAGGAGATTTTTTTGAAATAAGAGACCCACTGAGTATTATATAATATAAATCACAATTTATCAGATTTTAATGATACTTAAATGTTATATAAGCCCATATTGTATTGATAATATGAGATTCAAAATATAATTCAGTTTGAATTACACAGGCCAACTACTTTTAGACATAGGCAATTTGAAAATAAAAGTTTACATTTAGCTGGGCATGGTGGGACATGCCTGTAATCCCAGCACTGGGGAGGCTGAGGCAGGAGGATCCCAACAGTTGTAGGCCAGCCTGTGCTGGCGTGAGTTCAAGGCCAGCCTGAATTACACAGCAAGACAATGTCTTAATGAAACTAAGAAAAATGAAAAGAAAAATTTGCATTCAATCTGGAAGGGGACGGTAGCTGCTAAAATGCTAAAATCTCTGAAGGATAGAAATTTCTTAAAGGGAATTCAATAGAGTGTATCAGACATGCAAACTACAAATCCTCTTGTTTATAATCTTGGCCAGTTGCAAACATTACAAAAATATACACTTGACTTTACGTTAGATATATTTAATAAATTAGAAAAATCAATAATTGTTTTTATTGCAATATTCTAAATCTTCACTGTTTAAAAACAATCTCACGGGCCGGGGATTTAGCTCAGTGGTTTCACTGCCTGCTGTGCATGTGCAAGGACCAGAGTTCAATCCCTGGTACCAAAAAAATAAAACCAATCTCACACTCCAATTACTTTTTTGTAGGTATTTATATTATTTAATACTATTCTGGAATACCTAAAAATCAGTAACAAAATCAACTAACTATTATCTCAGGTCTTATATTATTCCAGTAGTTTCACCACAGAAATAACACATGATTTGCCATGTAAAAATTACAAAGTCTATATAAGATAATTTGATACTTACCATTTATATCCAACAATTTAAGAGCTAAGAGGGACTCTAAGAGATTATAAACTTAAAAATCAGCCATACAAACTTGAAGATGAAGGTGTACATAATAAAATGTCAAGACTGCAGAGCTTGTTTACATTAGAAGCTATCTCCTGATTGCTGAATTAGTTAAATTCTACTCTATCACACATCTCTGATTAAAACAGAAGCTAGTCAGACATAGAGGTACACGCCTGTAAGCCCAGTATTCCGAAGGCTGAGGCAGGAGCATCATCAAGAGTTCAAGAGCAGCATGGGCTACATAGTAAGTTCAAGGCCCACCTGAACTACATAGCAACACCCTGTCTCAAAAAAAAGAAAGAAAGAAAATGAATAGTAGACCAAACTTTAAAAATTGTAACCGGGTGTGGTGATGCACATCTGTAATCCCAGCACTTGGGGGGCTGAGGCAGGAGGATCACTGCGAGTTCGAAGCCAGCCTGGACTACATAGTGAGTTCAGGGCCAGCCTGAACTACAAAGGGAGACCCTGCCTCAAAAAACAAAAAATAAATAAATAAATAAATAAGAATTGTATTTAAATTTACCTATTTCACATAATCTAGACTAAATGCCTTGTTCTGAGTTCAAAAAACCTTGTGATTAGCTATAGTACAGCTTTCATTTCTGTGGAATCTCAGTTTAATTTTTTAAAGTTATCAGAATACTAAATACAATCCAACCTAGTAACTATTTGATCAGATTTTTAGGACTCAAAAGTTATTTCAAAATGCTACAATAAAATAACAAGTATCCACTGCTTTGGTTCTTGAGAAACACTAGTAAACCTTTTTCATGAAATAAAAGTTTAAAGCAATACAATAGTATCTACTTATCTACTATGTATAGCTTACAGGTGATATAATTTTAACCTATGAATGACAGTATCTACATTAACATTTCTCTTCATGTGGCAATCAATTTTGTCCACTAGGTAAGACTGGCTCAAGCAATAAACAACAGAACAGTGAATATAAGCACTATTATAAAGATCCAAGTACATGTGGATCTTCCTAAAATGATTTATTATAATCCTTTATCTTGCTGGTTGTAAAAGCTGCATTTCATTATACTGGGAATTAATTTACAGCTTACTGTATCATGTGAAATGTCTTTAAAATTTTTGATACTAAGACAAAAGATTAAAATTCTTATTTAAAATTTCTAATTTAATGGATCAAATTATCCCTGATAGGCCATGATAAATATAGCACCTATTAATATTTAAACTTATGTTATGCCTCACATTAAAAAAATGCCAATACCCTGTCAGCTACGTAGAGAACACCCTAATCTTGGCATTCATGTTAAAGCTTCAGATGAAAGATGTTTTGATTTTTTGTATGTCCTATTCTTTGTTTTTGTATGTCCTACTCTTTTTTTTTTTGTATGTCCTATTCTTAAAACACTGTAACTAAAATGTAACATTGAATTTTCTTTTGCACACAATACAAACTTGATCAAACTGGAGTAAATATTAAAAAGAAAAGTTAAGTCAAAGAAAGGCAATAAAAGCATTCCTCTTATCACCTATTTGAATCAATGGAACAAACTAACACCATCCAATGAATGTTGGTACTTTCCCCACATAATTTCAGATAAGTTAACTTGCCCTTAAAGTCATTTGCCTCCTCTTAAAATTTCCCAAACTACTTCTTATTATAGTTTATATTTCCTCTGGACAATCAACTTACTAGTAACAACTCGACATTAATTTCCAGATTCAGTGTTAACTTTGAATATACTTACACTTTTCCTTAAAAATATCAACAGAAGTATTTTCTTCATTCATGTATCTAGTTTTAAGATGTTAATGTATCAATCCCATAGTATGCTAAAGCTCTATTAAATATTGTACTTGAAAATTATTTCTACCTTTTACTCTTCAGAAGCAATTACTAAACTATAAATTAGAGAGCTCTTTAATATTCTAGTTACCTCAAAACAACTCATTTTTGTACTGGTTTATAAATAAACCAATGAAGATAAGTAAAATAAATACTTTAAACATAGTTAATAAAGCCAAGATATGAAAAGGCATTTTTAAAAGGTAGTTCTTTCAAAAACCCTAAGATCAGTAAGTACACTTAGACCATTCCCAATGTGATCTGTCTCACAGAAGTTTTAAAAAGGCTAAAGAACGTACCTTTCATACTGAAAAGACAATAATCTTGATGTTTACTACAGATTTAACCACAATTTTAAAGCACCATTTTATTGGAAAATACTAAATGTCTTACTATTGCACTGATAAAAATTGCATCGACAATGTTAAAACACAAGTTTTCTGATGTAAGATAAAGGAATTTGATGGGTCATTTCTCATCCTCTTTTTAAGAGATTAAAAAGTCCAGTTTGTTTCACCAACTAACTTTAATGATTTTTTTTTGCACATATGTTGCTAACTATTCAATTTCCAATGCTGAGTAAAAATATGTACTTACTTGCGATATAAAATACTTTCCAAAACACTTTCTTTATCCTCAGGGATAAAACTCTAATTTCTCAGTCTTCAAAAAGATGTACCTTTTGGGGAAAACAAACAATATTCTAAACAACTTATTGGTGAACCAATAAATACCACATAGAAATAAATGTCTTAAAATCTGATTATATGAAAAAATACTAAAATCCGTGGATAATTTTAAATGTTCTTATCTTCAACAAATGTATTTCTTTGAATATTTCGAATTTAAAATCATTCGCATGGTATACTCTGGTGATCAAAGGAAAAAATATCTTTAGTCCACGATTTTTCCCAAAATACAATGTGCTTTCCTATTCCCAAAATTAAACAAAGGTTTAAAAGTCTTTCAGTATTTTAAACTATTCAAGGGAACACTGCATTACAGTGGCTATGTACATCGTGAAAAGGCTCAGACTTTTTAAAATTATTTGATATCACTTTTTTATGATGACTTAAAAATCAAATAATCACCGCTACTTGAAATGACTGTAAACAAAATCATCAAAAAACAAAACAGAAACCCAAGAAGCTCATTTTTTATGTCAAAGTAACAATATAACAGATCTTACCTGGGATAAAAGAGCTGTACATATTTGTTCGGAACCACCAGCAACCAAATTAATTTTAATCTTGTAAATTACCTTTAAAAAAAAAAAAGGAAGATGACATCAATGTTTTGATTTTAAAGAATTTGTTGGCCAAAGATTGTGTGATGAAATGACGAGAAAATATTCCAAAGACAGTATCTATAGGTAAATTTCAGAGATGGTTCACAGTAACACAACCTGCACGTTTATGGTCGAAATTATTCTTTTAATGTTTTATCAATCTTTGTTTTCTTCATCCCTTGGATGTGTTCGGAAATACTGGAGACTATCGCATTGGGATTTAAAAGAAATACAGAAAATTCAGGTCTTTGGACAGATTTAAAATCATGACCTTGCCTTTATTTTTCCTGTTTTGATGCCAGGCAATAAACAAAAACAAAGAAAAGTTTACCATTTAAAGACTGTAATCATCCCCAAATTTCCTTGACCACCTAGAGATATCTTTTACAGTTATGAACAATTAAAAATTAACTCCTCCAAGAAAAACTGGTGAAGTTAAAATGGCCACTGGTTACTTTAAATTTTAAACCACAAGTTATCTGATCTCACCCAGTGGGATATTTGCTTTTTATTTTAAGTAAATCTAAAACTTTTAGTATCTGTGACCATAATTTTAAACCAGTCTTGAACATTTTCATTCTTTTTCCTCCCCCATTTACCACGTAAAAACACTTCATAATGTTAAACTACTGGCAATTATTTTTCCATTTTACTATCCGAAAACAATTCTAAATAACTAGAGTCTGAGTATCAATTTAAAACTACTTGCAGTGTTCAAAAATTTTAAAAACGTTGAAGAATCAAAATTGTTATTCAAACAAGTCTGTAAAAGCAAGATATGCGCAACTGATGTAATATATATGAAACCTACTTAAAAAAAAAAACTTTACTGAAAAAAATACCCTTACAAACATGGTCAACTAAACCAGTATCTTTGATTTCAGATGTACTATGCTAGTTTTCCCGAAAGTACTTTTATACAGATCTGCACCGTTAAAACACATAAGCTCTGCAAAATGAAGATAAATATATTCTACAATACACAAAGGTTTGTGCGTTTCTAGTTTTTTCTCCAAACCTTTAAACCTAAATTCCCCTCCAAACACGTTTTTTTAATTACAGGCTATGCGGAAAACTCTGTGATTTCTTGAAACCTGTATTTTTAACACAGTTCCGTTTTTAAGCCCACCTAGATTTTTATACATGCAACAAATATGGCTCCTCTCCATCGCCTATTACCGAGAGCAGTCCTACTTCAACATTTACACGAGAAAGTAACTTCACCAAGAGATCTGGTGTCAGAATATTCCTTGGGAAAAGTTTTTCCATCACGGCTTGCGATAATACACAATAATAAGATTATGAACTTCAACTTTTAAAGACTGGGAACTGACCTAAGTACGTTTTCACATTCAGGTGGGTGAAGTTAGATAACGGCTCCCTACGACCTTTTTTAAAAGTACCCAGCAGCATATTCAATCATATTCACCGATCAGGATGTCAAACGATCGTAGCATAATTCTCAGCAAAATAAAACTATCCTAATCGAACGTCATCACCTAGCCTCCTAAGGATCAAATCCCCTTCCATGAAAACACCTCTGGCGACTGGGTCTTCCGAATTTCTCCAACTCGCATTTTTAAAAGACCACCTTAGCGCCATAAAGGTTTGCTAAGTAGTAAGGATCTTCACATCTACAACCCTGCAGCCGTTTTTAAAATCAGCTTTGAAAGAGTTAAAAGCCAACACCCAATGGGGGGGGGGGACAAGTTATATTTTTGTTTCAAGGTAGTCAGGGTTCCATTGTTCTTTTAAAATTCAACCTCCCAGACGAGTTCTCACCTCACCGGAAAGAGATTAAAAAGCTCCTCCGACGGAGACCCTGAAAGGGGATTTTTTGTTTCGCCCTGAATATCCACACACCCGGCAGAACAGACAAGGGCTCCCGCCGCCGCCCCTCTCCCGGCGGGTGCGGGTCCCCAGCGAGGCCGACCCCGCCCGAGTCCCCTCCCGGCCGGCGACCCCGGCCCGCGACCCCCGCGCTCGCCCGCCGAGGCGCTCGCGACCCCCGGGGCTGTGCGGGGAACACCGCGGCCCGGCCCGCCGCCTCCTCCTGCCCGCGCGCTCAAGGACATTTTGCTTTTCCTCCCAAGGACAAAGGACAATAAAAGCAGCCGGGGAGCCACTCACCGGGTCCGCGCGGGGCCGCCGGCGCCTCTCGAGGGCCCGTCCTCCAGCCGGGCCGTCCGCGCGCGCCCGAGCCGCCCGCCCACGCCGGGCCCCGCCGCCGGGATCCCGGGGAGCCTCCGCGGC
>NW_004624768.1:10947277-10978983 GCF_000247695.1 Heterocephalus glaber
AAAATAAAATAAATAAAATAAAATAAAATAAAAAAATTTTTAAACCTTCAACATTCAACAAAAATAAACACACTATTTTTTTAAATGTTCAAAAAATTTGAAGAGGCCTGAGAATTTAGCTCAGTGGTTCCACTGCCTACCTTGCAAGTGCAAGGTCCTGAGTTTGATCCCCAGTAGCAAAAAAAAAAAAAAAAAAAATTGAAGAGACAGATCACCAAAGAAGGTAAGTAAATAGTAAGCAAACACATGAAAAAGTGCTTACCCCTATGAGTCATTAAGGAAGACTACGTTTACATGGTAGAAAAGCTGAAAATTAGAAAGACCACCCCAAGTGTTGGTGAGGAAGGACATGGAACAACTGGAAGTCTCACACTTTGGTGGAAAAAATATAAAATAATGTAGCCACTTTGAAAAAGTTGGAGCCAGGATTGGTGGTACAGGCCTGTAATCCTGGCACTTGGAAGGCTGAGCCAGGAGTATCACCATCATTTTGAAGCCAGCCTGGGCTACACAGCAAGTTAAAGGCCACCCTGAACTACATAGGGAGATCCTGTCTCAAAAAAAAAAGTTGGATTTTTGTTTGTTTGTTTAAACTTACTTACCTTATGATCCTTCTCCTCAGTGTGTACCCAAGTGGCATATCTATAAAATGAAATACTATGCAACAGTAAAAAGGAACAAGCTATTGATACATGGAGCATGGGTGAGCCTCAAGAAGAAATTTTGCTGAGTAAAAGAAACTAGATAAAAGAGTACATCCAGGGGCTCGGGATTTAGCTCAGTGGTTTTGCCGCCTGCTGTGTAAGCGCAAGGACCTGAGTTTGATCCCTGGAAACAAAAAAAATTTAAAAAATAATTTTAAAAAATTTTTTAAAGTAAAGGGCCAGGGATTTAGCTAAGTGGTTCTGATGCCTGCCTTGAAAGCAGAAGGTCCCAAGTTCGATTCCCCCCATACCAAAAAGATAAAAATAAAAGGTAAAAAGGGCTGGGGAAGTAGCTCAGCATGCCCTGGGTTCCATCCCCAGTTCTGTGGGGGAACAAAAAATCCTAAATCACTCCATTTATATAAATTTTTAAAAACGCAAATAAAATGTAGATCTGTGCTTGGGCTGCATGAGGGTGAGGGGTGGAAGAGAAAGGAGGGAGGGGGAGATTCCAGAGACCTGAGGACACTATCTAGGGTGACAAATGTGTTCATTACCTTGTCTGTGTGATGGTTTCTCAGAACTCTAAGTGTGTGAAACTTACCACATTGTACGCCTTATTTTTATTTCCTATCTATCTATCTATCTATTGGTTTTTTGAGACAGGGTCCTGTTCTGTAGCCCAGGTTGACCTCAAACTGATGGTGATCCTCCTGCCTTAGCCTTCCAAGTGCTGTGATCATGACACCCAGCTAACTTGTACACTTTAAGTGCACGTAACTTACTGTGTGCCAGCTGTACCTCAAAAAGCTTGGTGTTTTGTTTTGCTTTTGGTACCGGAGATCGAACTGGGGACCTTGCGCTTGTGCGGCGGGCGCCGGAACCACTGAGCTAAATCCCCAGCCCCAAAAAGCTTGTTTCTAAAGAAATTCCGTAAGGGTTTGTTTCTTTTCTGCTGGACCATCCTGTGAAGATTGTGGTCTGAAAACATTTATTCCAGTTTATTGTCTTTTTAGCACACGGGTATTTTGCTCTTTGCTTTTGTTTCAGTTTTTAGTTTTTTAAATGGTGCCAGGTTCAAAATTTGCAAGAAGGTACACAAGGGTAAACAGAGAATCCCTTCCCACCTCTGTCCCATCCCGCCGGCCGGTCTCTCTGAAAATAGCCCGTGGAAGGAGTTTCCAAGGATACCTCAGGTTTTATTACAATGCACATGCTACTAAGATGAACTAGAATGTGGCTGTACTCTATCTGTTGGTTCAAAGACTTCCGGCTCAGGGCGTGTTCGGCCTTGCACAATCCCTGAGACCAGGCTGTCCCGTCCTCCTCTAAAAATATCACCGCCTGTCCTGAGTGTCTCTCTCCGCCCTGACCTTGCTCTTGCGCTAATGCTGACCAGTTGCTTTTTGATCTCTCAGCGCGGGGCTTTCCTGACATCTACACCGTGCTTGTTGCTGTCCATCTTCTGCCATTGCCTTCCCCAGCCAGACAGGCTCGCAGCTGGAGACGCTAGGGGCTCATAGTTTAGGCTTGGAGGGGGGCAGACGCCAGTCAGCATCCGGGGCGTGACTCCACCAGCCTGGCTGGCAAAGCAGAGGTCTCAGGTGTGAAGGTGGCCGCAACGTGGGTCATCCTGACACAGCAGGTTTCGTCCTTCCAGGTCCCTGCCTGCGGCCGCCTGCCCTGAAAATCTCAGAAGACAACGGAGAAAGCAATGGCAGCTGCTGGGAACTTTACTTCCGCTCTTCCGCTCTCTGGGTGCAGTGGTGATTCAGGTGCAGGCGCTGCGAAGAAAGGAAGGGGAGACAGCAGAGTCCCCCCCCCGCCCTGCAGCCCCCATGCGCCCACCCTCCGGGATGAGGGGCCTAAGAGCTGCTTAGAAAAGACTGCACATTGTGCAGCTCTGGGGGTTTGCAGTTGTGGTTGTGTTTGTTATACCCAGGCAAGCCCTTCGCATCCAAAACCATTAGTGGAGCTTCTCTGGAATCCTTGGCCAAAATCCCAAGGCAGAATCCTAGGGTCCAAGACCATTTCCATCAAGTTCACGTTTTCCTTTGCTGTAGGAACTTCTTTCTTTTCTTTTTAACCAGCTCCCCACCATACTTCCAATGGCCACATTTCATCTTCCCTGGATCCCTGCAGTGAAGTATTACAGTTGTACAGTTCCCAATCTGGCCTTGACTTGCTGAAAGAAAACTTTGTATGTATTTTGTAAGGCATAGAGTCTATATTGTAATGATGTCCTATGCAAAAAGAAAAATTTAACGAAATTGTAAATTTTATTGTTTTAACATGTATGCATGTTTAGTGATGTTTACATTTTGAAATCAAGTTTATGATTCATTAAAAAGAAAGAAAAGACTGCACAATACTGCAGATTTGTGTGTTTTATGGGGGGGGTTACTGGGCATGGAACCCAGGGCCTTGTGTGTGGTAAGCGAATGCTTTCTGACTGAGCTACATCCCGCCCCAATGCAGGGTCTTGAAACAAGGAACCACTACTCCCTATTTAAATTTTTGGTATTTTGTTTATCAGGGATATTTTGACAGTAACTTGAACTTTTTTTTAGTTTTTTTGATACAAATTCTCACTATGTAGTCCGGGCTGGCCTTGATGCTCAGGATGGCATCAAACTCCCAGTGATCCTCCTGCCCCAGCCACCCGGAGTGCTGAGATTATAGGCATGTGCCACCACACCCAGCTAAAAAATGTTTTAACTTTTTTTCCTCCTCCCTTCTTAACTGTTAAAAATATTATGATTGGGGCTGGGCTGTAGTTTAGTAATAGAGTGCTTGTCTAGCATGCACAAAGCCCTGGGTTCAATTCCCAGTACCACAAAAATAAATAAATAAAATTACATTAAATTCTTATTTGTTTTGGGGCTGGGGGTGTCCCCCAGTGGTACACACATAATATGTCTTGATTACCGAGTTTTTCGATATGTGTTAAATGTCCCTGTGTCAAGCACCTCTCTTGCCTTATCCTAACCCTAGCCCTGCCAGTACATGAAGAATCAGAAAAAACATGCTACAAACCCAAAGACTATGGTTCTGACCTCATCAGCTTTATCATGAAGCTTCAAGACCTGGGCCCCCTAAGGATCAAAAGAGGTAATAAGGGGACAACACTTTGGGGATGCAAGGTAAAGACATTTTAAAACACCATTGTGCTGGGCCAGGGATTTAGCTCTGTGGTTCTGCCTCCTGCCTTGCAAGCTCAAGGTCCCAAGTTTGATCCCCAGTACTGTGGACTAGTCATTAAGGACTCTCTTAGCATTAATTTGTAGCATTTATTTTTTTTTCTCATGCAATTAGATAATTTATTTGTGAGATTTCAGTAGTATTTCATCAAAAATAGTGTTATGTGGGCCACACCTGTAATCACAATACTATTGCAGGCTGAGGCAGGAGGACTGCAAGTTCAACCCCAGCCTGGGTAACTTATGGGCCTAGTGAGGCCCTATCTCAAAATTTAAAAAAGAACTTTAAAGGGCTGTTCTGAGGATATACCTCAGTGGATAGGCTCCATCATTCGTGGGAAAGAAAGAAAGAATCACTGTTATTCTTACTACTTATTTTAGGTATTTTCTTTTGTCATAACAATTAAAATCAGAGGAGATAAACTATTGAAGGAGATCTATTTTTTGCTTGTTTGCTTTACTTAAAATGACCAAGGGGTTTTTTATCAAAGTTTCAAATTTCATGTATCTGTATAACTTAATGTAATTTTTTGCAACTCTCCTGTGTGGGTATTCTTGTATCCAAGATTTTTGGGTTTTGTTCTTGCTTGTTAAGCAGGTGTGTTATCCATGAGAAAATGAAAAAAATCTGCAAATTACAATGTGTTCTTCCCCCTCCCCCTCCCCCTCCCTCTTCTTCTTGGCAGTTCTGGGCTACATCTCCAACCCTTTAGAGTGGACATTTGACTTATGAACTTCATTCGTTTGCAGGCCTGATTGTAACTCACGCTGGTCAGTTGAAGGCTCAGGCTCCTCTACACAGCCTTCAGAGTCTCTCTCCTGTGTACAGGCCGACCTCAGCTCACAGAGACACTGACCAGGATTTCTCAGTTAACCCCACACTGGAAAGGATGTTGTCAGGTTCCCTCCAGAGCTCTTTAAGGGTTCAATCTGTATCTGAGACCATCTGGAAGCACAAGTGGCCAGGTGGCATTCAGGTAGTAACTCAAGACTTTGGTCATAAGTTAAAACTAAAATTCCAGTTGTAACCCAAGTCGTTCATATGTCAGGCCAATCGTAACTCGAGGGTCCACTGTATTTGTTTTTATTTTGAGACAGGGCCTCACTAAATCAGGAAGTTGCCCAGGCTGGGCTGAAATTTTCCATCCTCCTGCCTCAGCCTTCCAGAGTATGGGATCACAGGATTGCACCACCACCCCAGCAGCTCTTATTAGGGTCCAAAGAGCCTGTAGCAGTCCGTCCCTCCTCTAAAACACAGACGGCCCGCCCACCTTCTTGGCCCCTGCACACCCCGCCCACTGTGCAGAGGAGCAGGCCAGCTGGAAGCCTTTGCACACATCTGTTTGCACGTGTCCCACCCACCATCACACTCAGTCACAATTCTGCAGTGACCTCAGCTGCTCTGACCCCTGGGCACCTGTCCGTCCGGCTGTTTTCGTTCTGGAGAAACCATCCCCTCCCACTGGAGACACGCTGGCCACTTCCGAAGCTGCACCTGTAATGTTTTGATATCTTCAGGGTCCGAACCGAAACCCATCTCACCTTTCATTTACATCTTCTCACTGTTGGTCTGGTCCAGCTAGCAGGGGAAACAGGACTTGGACCTTTGCAGGGATCTCCCTTTAACTCTGTCAATTTCCTCTGTTGTTTGTTTTCTGTCTCACTAGTTACTACTGTCATTCTTATTTTTAAAGAAAATACCATAGGTTTACATTGCTCTTAATTTTAGTCCTTTCTCCTTATTTATTTAGGAAGCTATCATGTTTATCTTCTCAGGCTGTGAGCACGCTGAGGGCAGGCATTCCACCAGTTTCTTTGGGGTCCTTCCCAGGGTGCGGAGGCACCGCCCCCCCGCCCCCCCCCCCCTGTTCAGGAGCATTTCTTTGGGCTGCTGAGACAGCTACTGCAGAGACCTAGGCAGGAGACCGAGTCCCGGAGTCCACGCAGCGGGGGAGCAGCGAGAGTAGAGAATCTGCTGCCCACGAGGGCGGCAACACTGGCATCAGGGAAGCGGCCGTGGCTAACTCGAAGCAGAACGGGACAGACGCCTGCACTGAGGCTCCGTGCTAAGGGTGCCGCGGGGCCCAGGGACGGAAGAGCAGGACGAAGCCCTGGGGACTGAGGGGGCACCGGGAGCAGGGCACGGCTCCGGGCAGTGCCAGGCTGCAGTCCTCGCTCTGGTCGGGACCTGCTACACCTCGGCGATGGGCAGAGGGGGTACCTCCTGCCCGACAGAGGTCCAAGCTCCCTGCGCGAGTGTCCATCGTGTCCCCCATGTCTCGCGAGCAAGTCCCCCAAATGCCTCCTCATCTCTGCCTGCAAGAGCTTTCACCTGCGATGCTGACCAGGGCAGTAGCTGTCACATTGGTTTGTCGCGTGCCTGTGTGTATGCGCGCGCGTGTGTGGTAGTAGGGGTTAAACTCAAGGCACTCTGCCAGTGAGCGACATTCCAAGCCCTTTTTATTCAAGACAGTGTCATGGCATACTGCCGAGGCTGCCTTTGAACCTGTGATCCTCCTGCCTCAGCCCCCCAAGTAGCTGAGATTACAAGCATGTACAGTGGCACCCTGCTTGTTTTGCTATTTTTTCCTTTTCTTTTTTACTTACCAGTGAAAGGGAAATGCCCAAAATATAAAGAAGAAAAAAAATATATATAAAGAATAAAGAAAATAGGTACCGTGTAATGATCCTCAAATTAGCTAATAAACTTCTAATTTTAAAAAAATATTTAGGCAGGGGATTTAGCTCAGTGGTTCTGCTGCCTGCCTCACAAGCACAAGGTCCCGAGTTCGATCCCCAGTACCAAAAAAAAAAAAAAAGATCTAGCAGTCGGGAGGCTGAGGCAGGAGGGTGCCAGTAAGTTCCAGGCCACCCTGGGGTACATAGTGAGTTCAAATCCAGCTTGAACTACATATCAAGACTGTCTTAAACAAATAAACAAACAAAATCTAAGTGTGAGAGCACAGGCCTGTAATCCCAGCACACTGGGAGGCTGAGGCAAGAGGATGGGCAATTTTGAGCCCAGCCTGGGTAATTTAAAGAGACTCTGTCTCAAAGTAAAAAAACAAAGACAAAGAGCTAAGGATGTAGCTCAGTGGAAAGGTCCTAGGTTCAAGCCACAGCTGCATAACCAAAAACAAAAAACTAAATTAAACTAAAAAAACCCCACAAAACTCTACATAATAAATAACTCATATTGCTTTTTTTTTTCTTTTTCTTGGTACCAGGGATCGAACTCAGGACCTTGAGCTTACGAGGCAGACGGCGGCACTACTGAGCTAAATCCCCAGCTTGTATTGCTTTTGACAGGATAAACTATCATACTGAGTCTAACAGCACTTAAAATATACAGAACTGATAAAACAAGGAAATGATTACATAACTTGCAGGTCTTGGAGATCAGAAAACATTGTATATAACTTCGATGGCACCAGGCAGCTACCTTAGATTGTATTGAAAACCATGAAAAAGAGACCACAGGATCCCAGGGTCTTCCGGTTCCGGTGGGCGGGGCTCCGAGCAGGGGCTGGCCAGGAGACCCCGGGGCATGGAAGCCACAGCCCTAGGGAGAATCAGAGCCCCAGCCAGCCAGGCACTTCTGGAAATGTTCCCTGCTGCAGTCTTCACACTTCCTCGACAAATGTTCCTATGTAGCCCATTTGTTCAAATGAATGATAATGGAAAAAAGAATTGCTTTATCACAGCTAACTTTACTCCCAACAATTATTTCAAGAAAAGCAGAGGAAAGAAGCTGCTTCCAAGAACCTTTAGCCCTCCTTTCTCATCGTCATTCCATACAGAATGACTAAGGGACCCACAGGGGACTTGGACACCTGAGGATTGGCCACTCGTGACCCACAGTACACACAGGTGAGCTGGGTTCAGTGGTGTGCACCTAAAACCCCAGCTACTCAAGATATTAAAACATAATATTTTGAATGTATAAACCTAGTGGGATGGTATATATAAACAGAGATGGTAATTACAAAGTAATAATCTTAAACTATGCAAGTATTATGGTTAGTAACATTTTGAAACCATGCATAGATAGATAAGGTTACTACATGTAGACATAGATAAATAACAGACAAGCCAGGCGTGGTGGCACATGCTGTAATCCTAGCGCTCTGGGAGACTGAGGCAGAAGGATCACCAACTCTTGTCCTATCTGGGCAATTTAATAAGATCCTGTCTCAGAATTTTAAAAGCCGCAGGTAGGGATATAGTTCAGTCCAAAGGCCCAGACATGTAGACCCTGTGGGCTGATATATGTCACTCCATGTTATAGTCAACTCCACAGCAAAGATGGGACTTTAGAAACCCCATGAATAAATAACCTCTATGAACCTAGGTTATAAGACACCAGCCCCTACAGATGGTCCAGAAAAGTGGATTCCTTGAACACTGGTATATGCAAGGGATGTTCACCATACATATTAACTGAGTAAAGGCTCTGAGAAATTCTGTAGTAAATAGCTTGTTAAATTTTCCTTTCCCCAAAGTGTATTAGTATTTCCATTATTTCACTCCTAAAATTCCATATACAACCATGCCTGGTGTTGCACACTTGTAATCCCTGTACTCCGGAGGCTGAGGCAGGAGGATCGCTGGGAGTCTGAGGCCAGCCTGGGCTACACAGTGAGTTCAAGATCAGCCTGAGGGGCTGGGAATTTAGTTCAGTGGTTTTGCCGCTTGCCTCGAAAGCAGAAGGTCCCGAGTTTCGATCCCCAGTACCAAAAAAAAAAAAAACAACCCACATAAAACAAAACAACTCCATATATACCTCAACAGCTACTGAGAGCTTTACAACTACTGTGTTTTCAGAAAACACATCTGCTGTGGTTTGAATGTGTCCTTAATCTTAGCCTTCCCAGCCTCTTGCAGTATGAGAAATAAACTCTTGTGTGTGTGAGTCGCCCAGTATGTTGTCACAGCAGCTAAACACATCAAGGCGACGCCGTTAGAGATGAGCCAGCCCTGGCCATCTTCCCAGGGGCACAGATCACAAAGCCAGCTGTGGTCCCCGGCTCTGGTGTTGTCCCCAGCAGCCTGTCTAGTGTCCCCGCCCACCTCACCTTCCCGGAGCAGAATCCAGACCCACCCACTCCTCTTGCCAAACCCGTCACTTCCAGGGGACTCAGCTTAGTGTCGGGTGCGCTTCATGACAAGGTGCCCTGGCCACCTCGCGTCCACCCCAGCCTCCCCCCTATCTCTCTGCCAGCGGGCCTAAGGCTGGCAGGGAGCTGAGAGCTGGGTCTGACAGAGCAAGCTGGACTCCACGCCCCACTGGTCTTTGACCCCTGATCCTGGACGTTTTTCTGATTTCTGGAAGCCTGTTGTTCTCGTTGTTATTTTTCACATTTCGGTGTATGAAGAAGCTATTACTTCTTCAGCCATGACTCCCGGACCCCTTCCTTTCCTGGGTGGAATGAATGGATCCTTCCTGTGGATTTTGGTGGCTATTTATTTATTTATTTTTGGTACTGGGGATTGAACTCGGACCTTGCACTTGCGAGGCAGGTGGAGGAACCACTGAGCTAAATCCCCAGCCCTGGTGACTATATTTTATTTTTCCCATCTGCCTTACCCAGCAATTATAATTGTCAGTCTGTAAAGTCCTTGAATCATCCCTTATTCTTCTCTGCTTCCTTCTTTTCCAGAGCACATAGTCTAGACCTTTGGGTGCTTTTTTCTTCTTTTCCTTCCAAGACAGGGTCTCACTATGTAGTTCAGGCTGGCCTGGAATTGTGGCCATCCTCCTGCCTCAGCCGCCCAATTACAGGTGTGCACCCCCACACCCAGCTATAATTTTGGATGCTTTTGAAGCTAAAGACTTGTTTACTGTGGCCATTCCTGTCCAGGCATGTATTACATTTAGCAAATTTTTCTTACCATCTAAATATTTTAACATTAGCAGTCATCTTTAGTGATAACTACTAAGATTATCTTGGGTTTGAAATGCAAATATTATGTGAAGAAAATGTTTGTAATGGAAACTTTTTATAAAAAATTCACTAAAAGCAGCATGCAGTTTATCTCACTGGGTAATAATTTTAAATTATGCATCATCTTTGAAATTGTTCCACAAATAGTTTCCCTTGTTCTCTTTCTGTGAGGTTGTCGGTAGTGCTATTTTACTTCAAGATGATAAACTCCCAAGTTGAAGTGATGTCCTGGAACCTAACCAGGTGTTCGAGGCAGTCACAATTCTTGCCCTGGATTTTCGAAGACTACAGAATAGACTGAAAATTCCACCATAGCTTGGAAGGTTCAGATCGCCTTTGGGTTAAGCCTTTCTATACTATACATAGGATTGACTATGATTACCCATTTGCTCCGTTAAAAGCAAATAAAGCTCCCAAACTAGATTTAAGTGTTCACTTTTCTACTTCAACCTCTGCTTGCCTCATCTTACTCTTCCTTTTAATTAGTTATCATTTCTATTACTCTGCAGTAACAACATTTAAAGTGTTTCCTGGGCTGGGGATTTAGCTCAGTGTTTTCGCCGCCTGCTGTGCAAGCGAAAGGACCTGAGTTCGATCCCTGGTACCAAAAAAATAAATAAATAAAATAAAATAAAAATAAAAAATAAATAAAGTGTTTCCTATCCAGAGATCTAGGAGGAAATAAAAGTCTTTGTGGGCAACTGCTTTGGTGATGTTGAACATATGGGAAGACAATTATTCTTTCAGTATATTAAAATAAACCAGGTCAGTGGTGCACTCCTGTAATACCAACATTTGGGAGGCTGAGGCAGGAAGAGCACCATGAGTTTGAGCCCAGAATGGGCCCCAGAGAAAGTTCAAGGCCAGCCTGAACTACATAGTGAGACCTTGTCTCAAAAAACAAATGTGGTGGTTAATTGATTAATTGTCAACGTGAGTGGGAACGCCTGGCTGACTTGAGTCAGCGTGGTTCTGGGCGGGAAGACCCACTTTTAGGAGGATTGTTGTCCAAATGGTACAAAAGGAGAAGGGCGGGAAGGCTTTCAGCTGACTTCCCTTGTAGGCGCTTTGGCTGTTCCCTTCCGGAAGCTCTGCTTTTCGCCTGCCTTGGGCTTTGTCTCCTGGCTTTCGGTGCAGATTCCTCAGCTTCCAGCACCGACCTTTCGGCTGCCGCAGACTGACTTCTAGAGCTGACCCTTCGACCTCCGGCACAGGCCCCTCTGTCTTCTGTCACGGATCCTTCGGCCTCCTGATGCAGACTCGTTACGGGACATTGCTGCGGACTCCCGGCCTTTGGCTGGACCCCTGGGATCTGTAGCGCCTGGACGATCTTTGGCTCGCTTCTACTTTTGACCCTGGGCGGCTGTTGTAGGCGAGTCTCGTGGGTTTCCGTGTCCGGCATTAAATCTGATGCAGAGCATGTGCAGTCTTTTCAGGAGCCTCGCCCCAGCCCTGCAAGCTCTGGTGAGCACTAATACTACAAACAAAAATGGCTCTTAGTGGGACAATAAAAACTAAACAAATGTCCTTTAGCCTGAGGGTAGATTGGGGAGAAATTTGAACATTAGATTACCATTTCTTTGACAGAAACTATCCCCAACACTCCTGAGTAACACTAGATTGTGATTCCAAATCAGCAATTGTCAGTATTTCTGTGGGCAATCTTGTCACTTTCACTTGGTAAACAGATAAATGGAAATAATGTATATGTCACATTCTCTCAGTGAGAAACCTACTAGTGTTTTTATAAATATCACAGAACTTCTGTTTATGTTCTTGCTAAGCAAAAAACACACCCTAGTGTGCTGATGCACTCCTGGGATACCAAGGCTCAGGATGCTGAGGCAGGAGGGTCACTGCAAATTGGAGGGAGCCTGAACTACATTTCCAACTCTGTCTCAGCCCTCCTCACCCCCCAAAAATCACGTACTTAAAAATGAGAAGCTGAATCAGTTTCCAAAACCTTTTTCTTTATGAAAAAAAAGCAATAGGTGTTCCATGCTCTATTAGTCTCGTAGGGTCACTGTAACATAGGACAGTCGTGCATGATTTCATGGCAGCGATAAGTTCTGAAAATGCGTCACGAGGCATTTCATCATTATTCAGATATCATACCGTCCCTGCACAAACTTCGATGGCCTTGGCATCACTAGGTGATACCATTTTTTTTCCATTACTGGGGACTGAACGCAGAGCCTTCACACAGAGTTACAGCCCCAGTCCTCTGTATTTTTTTTTATGACAGTGGCTGGATAACTTGCTAAATTACCCAGGCTGGACTTGAACATGTGATCCTCCTGCCTCAGCCTCCCAGAGTGGTGGGATTACAGGCGTGCACCACCAGACCAGGGTCCATACAATTATTTTAACAGATAATGACCAGGCATTGTGCAAGTGAGGGACCTAGATGCTCCGGGCCTCAGATTCCTCATTTCCTAGGCAAGGCAATTGCAACTCCTTATTCTCAAGATAGGGTCTCTGGGACCAGGAGGATTGACCTATCGAATTTTGTAGGCCAAGAGGGAATCCAATCCAAATTTATTTCTCCCCAGACAAGTCCCTGAAACACTTCAATCCCCTCACCCACCACAGTGCTGGGGACGCAGCCAGTCCTTGCCTGTAACCCACATGGCAGCGGCCACCCAGGGGCTCGTCTCCATCTCCACGGTGACAAGACTCCCATCCCTCAGCCTCCAATTCTGGGCAGTTGCCCAGATACTCGCCTCTGGCTCTCTCCTCTTCCTTTGATTTTTATGCCTTGTTTGTTTGTTTGTTTTGAGATAGGGTCTGGCCATGTAGCCCAGGCTGGCCTTGAACTCATGGCAGTCCTCCTGCCTCAGCCTCCCGAGTGCTAGGATCATAAGTCTGTGCCACCACATCTGGCTTTTCCTCTGATTTGGTGGCAGCCTGGTCCCTAATTCTTCCAGCCCTCCTTTCAGCCCGGCCTTGTTCTCCCATGATTAGCTCCAGGCACTGAACCACTTTGACCCTACACCCTATCATACCCGAAACTCTCCGATAACCATGTGGTCCACTGCACGTGTAACGCGTTCCTAAATCCCAGAATGCAATTCGCTGCTGTCCAGCTTTTTGGAGCATCGCATGTGTGTAGCCGAGGGACCAGCTGCAGAAAACCTGTGGCCGGGCCTGCACTTGTCGGTGAGGACTGTGGACGTGTCACGGTGTGTTTCCTGAAGGAAATACAGGAGACGGCTGCATACAGACAAGTGTTCATCAAAGCACAAAGGACGGAAAAGAAGACCAAGTGCCCTGGGAATGTGACACAGGGCAAACATTAGCCCGGGGGGAAATCAGGATTCGGGTTAGGTTCATGTTCGGTCAAACCCTGGTCTACATGTAGCTTCGAAGGTCTTTTGCCGATGTGATTAATGTCCACAACCAGTGGACATTCTTCTGTGCCTAATGAGCATGACCACAGCATGCTCAGTTCAACTAGAACCTGTTTTAGTCTACTGAGTCCCTTCCCTGGCCCCTCCTCTCCAACTGGTAGCTGTTTGCTTTCAGAATGTCATTTCCTACTAAAGAAATTAGTTGGCAAAATGCCAAGAGGAAGTGACTTTCACCAAGTGAAGTTTCGAAAATGCAGCTTTTGTTTTTTGTATTTGTTTGCTCTCTGCTAGCAAATTCAGATTTTGAGAAATCGCATTCACTGCCTTTCATAATGTAAAACAATTCAAGCTGGGTGAGGTGATGCATGACTGTAATCCCAGCATTTTGGGAGGCTGAGACACCAGGATCACTAGTTCAAACCCAGTTTGGGCAATTTAGCAAAACTGTGTCTTACAATAAAAAAAATTTAAAATGGTTTAGAGATGTAACTCAGTGTGAGGGCCTGAGTTCAATCCCCAGTACTGCAAAAAACAAACAAAACCGTTCGGGACTATTTGGGAAGGTGCAACATCTATTGTAGGATGTGAAGTACAATGTTGGGGGAGCTTGAAAGAGAATGAATGAAATTTGGATAAATTTTGGATCTGTTTTCATTTCTAAAATTCACAGAACCAATTAGCTTGATGTTGAGTGAAATAGTAGGCACCAGCAGATGAAAAGGCCGGTCCAGGGTGACAACGAGAACCCCAGGGAGCGGTAAGTAAGGTTTGTTAGTGACCAGATGAAGGCCCAGCTAGCAAAGGTGTCAACTCCTTAATGGAAGGAATCCCTCAAACTCAATGGAAAGAAGCTAGTCTAGCTGGGTATGGTGGCGCCTGGCTATAACCTCAGCACTCTGGGAGGCTGAGGCAGGAGGATTGCAAGTTTGCCCAGCCTGGGCAATTTAGGGATTTAGCAGTACCCAGGTAGTAATCCAGAAGGAACATCTTGTTGAGGGGAAGGGTGCAGTGTGCTGTTTCACTGCAGCCTGGCAGTGTCTTCCCTTGTAAGAAAGAGGAGGAAGGAAAAAGAAAGGAAAAGAAAAAGAACAAAAGGCCAGGGGTGGTGATGCACACCTGTAATCCCAGCACTCCCGAGGCTGAGGCAGGAGGATCACTGAATTCAAGGCCAACTTCAGCTGCACAGTGAGTTCAAGGTCAGCCTGAACTGTATAATGAGACCCTGTCTAAAAAAACAAAACAAAACAGGGCCTGGGGGCCAGGGATTTAGCTCAGTGGTTTCACCGCCTGCTGTGCAAGCCCAAGGACCCAAGTTTGATCCCTGGTACCAAAAAAAAAAAAAAAAAAACCAGGGGCTGGGACTTAGCCCAGTGTCACTGTGCCTGCCTGGCAAGCACAAGGTCCTGAGTTCGATCCCTGGTACTCAAAAGAAAAAAACAAAACAAAACAAACAGAAGAAATTCTCTTTTCATAGAAAACAAAAATGAATGAGCAGGGCTGGGGATTTAGTGGCACCGTGCCTGCCTCACAAGCGCAAGGTCCTGAGTTGGATCCCTGGTACCAAAAAAAAAAAAGTGAATGAGGACCTGGGCAAAGTGGCACATACCTATAATTCTAGTACTCTAGGAGGCTGAGGCCAGGGGATCACAGTTTTCAGCTCAGCCTGGGCAACATAGCAATTAAGCAAGTTTCTGTCTCAAAAAATAAAAAGGGGGCCGGGGATTTAGCTCAGTGGTTCTGGCGCCTGCCTTGCAAGCACAAGGTCCCAAGTTTGATCCCCGGTACCAAAAAAATAAATAAATAAAATAAAATAAATAAAAAGGACTGGGGATGTAGCTCAGTGCAAAGGCTCTGGGTTCAATCCCTGGTGCACATGAGAGACACGGGCGCGGGGGGGGGAGCACGAGTGTGCCAAGTCACAGGCGCCACCTGATTTCCTCCTCTGTGCAGCCCAAAATGGTTTTTTGTTTTGTTTTGTGCAGCCCAAAATGGTTTTTTGTTTTGTTTTGTTTTTTGGTACTGGGGATCAACCTTGGGTCCTTCAGGTTGCAAGGCAGGCACTGAAACCACTGAGCTAAATCCCCGGCCCCCAAAATGGTTGTTTACTCCATTACAGGTGAACCCAGCACATGCCACACAGCTATGAGGACAGAGATGGATCTGAACTCCTGACTCTTGAACTCAGAAATTCCCCTCCTTTTGCTGCCAGCAGTGCAAATGTCCCCAGTCTGCTAGGAGGACACCTATTGGCCACATCAGGGCCACAGTGCAGCTGTGTGGGACACCACTTGCAGAATTGCTGCTGTAACATGAAGTTGAATTTCACCTTTGGGAAAGAGATGACACGTGTGTGAAAAGCATTTAACTCCTGGACACTTGGGACTGGAAATCACATGGATCACAATGACACACTGAAACACTTGGCCTTAGGGGGGAAAATGTGTTGTTTATTATAGAAATGAAAAGCTGAAATGTACTGTCCTGTGACACAGGATTTGATGGTATTTTAAATTGTTACAAAAGAAAGGAAGGAAAGAGAGGGGGATGCTAATATTTGTAGCACAGTAAGAATGTTTGTAGCCAGAGATGAATTATGAACACTTAAATTAGAATTTCCTGCTCTGAAGCCAGGCATGGTGGCAATGCCTGTAATCTCAGCATTCTGGGAGGCTGAGGCTGGAGGATCACAAGTCTGAGCCCAGCCTGGGCATCTTAGCAATTTAGGGAGACCCTGTCTATTATAGTTTATATATAGATGTCCCCCCAAAGCCTCATGTCCTCACAGGTGGGGGTTGGGAAGGTGATTGGATCATGGGTATGTGATACTTATTAGTGAATTAGTCCACTGATGTGTTTATAGCTAAATGTGATGTTGAGAGTCGAAGCCTGATCGAAGGAGGTGGATCACTGGGGCCTTGGCCTAGAAGGATCTAACTCTCTCCTCCTCCCTTGATCCCTTTCTGCTTCCTGCCTACCCTGCTATGGACTGTTTCTTCTCTGCCATGCCACTTTGCTTTGGAGCCAGTCAACTAAGGACTGACACTTCTACAAACTGTGAGCCAAAATCAACCTCTCCTCCTTAACTTCTGAGTGTCAAATATTGTGTCCCAGTGATGAGAAAATAACCCTGTCCAAAAATAAAAAAATACAGAAGACTTTTCTTCTGAGTGTTTCTTCCAAGACAGCACATATCTCTAGGAATTGATGGATTGGCTTGATGTAGTCTTGTCAAAAGCAGAGGTTTATGGGTTGAAAGTTAGATTGGGGGGGGGGGCACCAGTGATTGAACTCAGGAACTTGCACTTGTGAGGCAGGCAGCAGCAGTACTGAGCTAAATCCCCCATGCCTGGATTTGGTTTTCTGGGGCAGTGTTAGTACATTTCAGCTGGAAGCCAAGTACTGGGCCCCAACACAGGACCAAGCTGCCATTTCACTAGGACAAGTAGAGCAGCCCAGGGTCTCCCAGGTACAGACAAACCATTCCCTCCCATTCCCCATACTGCTCTCTTGAGTGCTAAGGCTCCATGACTGAGCATGATTCACTTGGTTCCCCAAACCACTGTGTCACCTTGTCACCTCATCCAGGAGAGGACAGTCAGGGACTTTGCTGAAATCACCTTCCTACTATTATAGATAGGTAAGTTAATTAGATATCTTGTAGGCAGTTAGGGCCAACTCAAGGTGCCAGCCCTCAAGGTGCCAGCCCTCAAGGAGCCAATAGGGAGAACAATTAAGACACATTTGCTGGGTAGCATTATAAAGAAGAAAAAAGGTACTACTTCCCCTAAAGAGAGATAACAGTGATTGATATTATAAATGGGAAATTCCTTGTATGTGACTTGTTTTCCCATTTGATCCCCATTTTAATCAATATTACGTGGGTGATTGTACTTGTAATCTTATTGGTTGGTCATGGTTTTATCCCACCTCATGCCCACCTTGTAATTTTCCATTGGGTCTTATAGTTTTGTCCCATTTTGTACCCACCTCACCTCATGGCTTTGCCATATAAAACACCTTCGAAAAGCAGCGTGGGTGGGCAACCCACTTTCCAATCCCCCTTCTGTCTCTCTTAGAAGCTTTCTTTCAATAAATTTTTTCCTACTCCTAGCCTCCATCATTCCTAGAATTCATTCTTCACTTTTAGAGAATATGAACTCACATTTCAGATATCTAGCAGGTTTGGGAGTTACATCTATTCCCCCTATATCACTACCATCCTGGGCGGTTGAGACCCTTAATTTCCAGCTTCCAGCCCTGTATTTCAGCACCTCTTCCTGGCTCCAGCCCTGGGTCTTACTACAAGGGGAAAAAATGGTGCACTCTCCATTGGCTAAGATACAAATGAGACAAAACTGCCATTGCAATGCAAGTCAACTGATTTTTAAATTTATTATTTACTATGTATGTATGTATATATGTATGTGTATATATATTTATTTGTTTATTTTGTGGCACTGGGGATTTAACCCAGAGCTTTTGCACTGAGCTACACCCCAGCCCATTTTATACTTTTTGTTTGGGGAGAGGGTCTCATTAAGTTGCTCAGGCAGGACTGGAATTTATGATCTTCCTGCCTCAGCCTCCCAAAAGGCTGAGCTTACAGGCATCTCCATGAGATTACAGACTCAGCTATTTACTAATTTTAATTGTGATAAAACAGGGGTAACGCAAAATTTACCATTGGAAGTGTAAGTGCAGGGGCATCATGTACACTGACATTGGGTGCAACTGGTGTCCTGAACTCCTCGCTGCAGGGCCGGATCAACACAGAGGGCTGCTGTGTCCAAGTCAGGAAAGTGAGTGCCCTCACCCCGTGGGAAACACCTGCTCAAAGTGAGCCCTGCAATGGCCCACAGAGGGGTGGAAGGACTCCAGCGCGGGCTTCCACGTGGCTCTGGTCCAAGGCCAAGAGGAGCAGGCAGGAGAGGCCAGCGCCTGACCTTTCCCTCAGGCCTTGTAACCTGCAGCCCTGCTGCCTGAACCCAGGCCAGGAATGTAATAGGTTCAGTATGGCTACAATATAGAGAGTCAAAGACTGACTTGCTTGTACTCTGTTAAACTGAGCTTTGTGTAGTACAGGATTGTTTGTTGTTTTTTTTTTACCATGGTTCTCCCCTGCTAAGGGACCTCTCTAGCATGCATGATTAGAGAAAAAGCAGCTCTAAGATAAAAGTATTTCATGAGCTCATCTACCTTTGTTTATTCATCAGCAAACATTTTCAAGGACCTGGCAGGCAGCTGGTTTTCCCATGACCACCTCCTGCTGTTCTTGCCAGAACTGTGAGGCGGAAGATCAGCCCAGGGTACCCACTGGAGCCAGCCTGGTGCTAGTCCTGCCCTGCCACCTGGATTCCCTCGAACCAGCTGGGCCCCCTGCAGAAGGGACTCCCTCCCCCGCCCTGAATGTCACTTTCCAAATTTCTAAAACGCGACCAATACTACGTCTACTTCCTGGGCTGCTGTGAGAGTGAGATGAGATAAACTAGGCCTGCAGTCAGCCCAGTGCTGGCGACAGCTGGCGTTCGCTGCCTGTCACCCGGTGGTGTAGACGCAGGCATCTCAGTTTGCACCCCCATGAGGCACACATTCTTGTTCTGTTTCTGGGGACTGGAGGCACTGGGACTTTTGTTCTGAGCTATGTCCCAGCCCTTTTTTTTTTTTTTTTTTACTTTTTGAGACAGTCTCACCAAATGGCTTAGTCACTTGTTTTTGTTTTGTTTTGTTCTCAGAATCAGGGATCCAATTCAGGGCCTTGTGCTTGCCAGGCAGGCACCAAGCCACTGAACAACATCCCGGCCTTTACCCAGATTGGGTTTGAACTTCTTATCCTCCTGCCTCAGCCTCCCAGAGTGTTGGGAACATTCTTAATATGGCCCTTTTAGGGGGCCGAATACAGAGCGCTCAGAGAGGTGGACCCACAGAAGTGGTGTTCACAGCCAGCATCTGTGGAGGTGCAGCCCCCGCAAGGACAGCAAGGTCTGCGTGGAGTGCTGGGGCGGAGCGGGTGGCTCTGCAGACTAAAGCCAGGGGCAGTGACTTTAACTGCGGAGCAGCTGCTGCTGGGGTGCAAAAGCCCCGCGGCCCCCACCGCACACAGCTCCCAGCCCCACGGTTCCGGCTTTGCGAAGCCCCCTCCTGGTCTTGCTCTTCCCTCCCTTGCTTCCGGCCAAAGCCCCCTCCTGGTCTTGCTCTTCCCTCCCTAGCTTCCGGCCCCTCCCGCTCCTCTCCCCGCCTCTCCTGCCGCAGCCCGGCTCCCTCTGCATTTCCGCTCAGCTCCTCTCTCTATTTGGCGCCTCCCTTGCTTCCCCAACGCGGGTTGGGCCCTGAAGTGTTAAAGCACGGGAAAAGCATCCACACCCGCCTTTCACCGAGCCCCAGAGCCAGGGGTCTCATAGCTGGAGGCAGGCTGTGAAGGAAGAAGACGGGGAAGGTTTTTATTGTAGACTAAGCGCAGAATGCAAGACTTGGCCGCCACAGTGACTCCCTGCGGTGCTGGGGCCCATGGCTTTGTACCTGTCACTTTCAACCAATTTCTGTCGTGGGGAGTGCTGGGTTTCTCCTCCATCTCAGCAGAGAGCACGATGTGTGCGGGGGGTGGGGTGGGTGGGTGGGTTGAAATCCCTGCCCCCGGGCGCAGTTGGGCCCCAATTCCATCTACCAGACACCGTGGGGGTCACTGAAGGGATGGTGGAAGCAGAGCTGAGTCCAGTTTCCCAGGTTGTACACTGCTGCAGGTAGCATTCCAAGAACTCCCCTGCCCAGGGTCCTACTCGGGGCCTCCACCTGTGTGTGAACTGGACCTGCCTCGCCCCTGGGACAGAAGAGCTCCCTAGAGAACATGACTGTGGCTCGTTGGCTGGAATACTGGAAAAGCTCACAGGTTGTCACCGCCACTGGGACCCTCAGGAGAGCTGTCCTGGCCCTGCTTGCTCCTGGTTCTCTGGAGACTGCAGGCCCAAGAGGAAGCCCCAGTGGGACCGAGCCACAGGGCTCAGGGGGCTGCAGGGCGCTGCGACAGACACAGCAAGCAAACTTCCGGGGCTCCTGCAGCTGCACGTGAGATGATCTCAGGGGCCCTTGTCTGTTACACACATGTACCCCACAGAAAGCTGTGCAGCCCATGGAAAAGAAGAGAAAACTAGAAAGTGCTGTCAGGGTTGACAAGGCATAATCTCCAAACTATAGTCTTAACTACAAATAAAAAGGAAGTCAAGTGGGGTGGCCCACGCCTGTAATCCCAGCACTTGGGAGGCTGAGGCAGGAGGTCAGCAAGAGCTCAAGGCCAGCCTGGGCTACATAGCGAGACCCTATCTCAAAAAATAAAAATGAAAAAACAAAAATAAATCAAGCAAACCAAAAGAAGAGAAACAAAAGGAAAATCAGATCAGCATAGATGATACGTCCCTATTTGTGTGATTGTATATGCAAGAATATCTCCTGGGTACACCAGAGATGCTGGTGCCTCGCAGGGGTGAGGTCTGGTCCCTAGATAGTTGGCACTGATGTGTTTTCAACTTTTCATCATTTGCGTATTTTCTATTTTTTTAAAAATAACATCTAAAAGAATTGAAGGTAGACTGTCAAGGTAGCGTCAGCCAAAGGCAGGCCACCCTGGCACCCTTTTCTTTTTTTTTGGTACCAGGGATGGAACTTGGGTTCTTCTGCTTGTGATGCAGGCGGTGCAACCACTGAGCTAAATCCCCGGGCCCTGGCTCCCTTTTCTGAGTCACCTGAGCTCCATGTCCTTCATTCCACGCAGGGCCCCGCAGTGGGGACAGCATACTCCAGGAGCCAGATGTGTCCAGCCAGGCAGCCGCTGCCCAGTCTGTTCTGGGAACACTGCCCTTCCCTCACCACCACCCCACCATGGCCACGAAAGGGGCGCCCCCCCCCCCGCCCCCGGCACAGCCCTGGGAGCCTCATAACCCGTGAGGCAGGGCGGGAGGAGGAAGGGAATGCAGGCAGGGTGGGCTTGGAGTGGCATTTGTGGTCCTGCGTGGGTGTTCTCGGTGTTTCCGGAGGCCTGGGCGAGCTGGGGCCTCCCACTCTCCCGAGGGCTGGGCATGCAGGACCCCCAACTTCCTGACAAAATAGCTGGGCTTCTGTCCTGGCCCCACTGCTGCTTGCATGAGGAAACTGGGATAAGGTTTGTGGTTTGTTTTGGTTTTTTGAGACAGGGTCTTGCTATGTAGTTCAGGCTGATTTTGAACTAAGTGGCCCAGACTGGCCTTGAACTGGTGGTGATCCTGGCTCAGCAGGAGTAGTGTCTGTGTGTCAGTTTATTCATCTGTAAAGGAGGCATAATAGTAGCTATATCATAGGGATTTTATGCAACACAAACAAGTTAACACAGGTAAATGCTTAAAATAGTGCTGGGCCTATAGCAACTTTTGAGCTGGATAAGGCTGTGCTCCAACATTTTACTTATTTTTTTATTGCTGGAGGTCAAGTCCAGAACCTTGTACATATTATGGTGAATATGTGCTCTAGTACTGAGCTACAGTCCCGACCTCCCAATCTTTTTTTTTTTTTTTCTTTTTCAGATGGGGTCTTGCTATGTAGTTCGGGCTGGTTTTGAACTCACTGTGTAGCCTAGGGCAGCTTTGAACTCTCAGGGATCTTCCAGCCTTAGCCTCTTGAGTGCTGGGATTACAGGCATGCACTACCATGTCCACCCTCCAATCATTTATGTTTTTATTTTTGTGGGACTGGGGATTGAACCCAGGCCAGCATTCTGGCACTGAGTCACATCCTCCCAGCACTCCCTTTTATTTTATTTTGAGATAAAATAAGTTGTGGTTCTCCAAGTTGTGGTTCTCCTGCCTCAGCCTCCCAAGCAGCTGTTATTACAGGCGTGCACCACCACATTCAACCCAATTTCTTATTTGTCCCAGGGAATGTCTGAGAGTGGCTTGCCTACAAAGAGACACTGACCAGCACCAGAGCCCAGAGTACAACTTTCTGGTCTCTCAACTTCCAGTCTAAAATATTTTCTGTTTTCTTTGGGCAAAGGTGTTTTCTTACCTTGTGATATAAAATTAGAAAGAAATGAAGAAAAACCTACTTTGGGTCAAATAAAATGGTAGTGAGTTCAAATTCAATTGTGTGGCCATTTCCTGACCTCTTGAAACTTCCTCTTTCTTGGAAATAGGGTCAGGACAGACAACACCATGTGCTTCATGGGGTCCTTGGGGCAAGTTTAGGTGTTTCTTTTCGTTTTCTTTTGTGTGTGTGTGTGTGTGTTTCTTTTCTTTTGGTACCGGGGATCAAACTCGGGACCTATCGAGGCAGGCGGCAGAACCACTGAGCTAAATCCCCAGCCCAGTCCTTAGTATATTAAAAAAAAAAAATCCCACATATGAGAATTGCCTCTCTTATTCTCTTTCAGGGTAAATCCTGATGTATATAATTATAATTATTAATAATACATACAGACTCATTTTGGTAGTAATTGTTTCAAGATGAACAGGAAGTCTAAGCATAAATTGTCTGATATTAGGAGCAGAGATGAGCTATTCTTAGGAATTTGATAATGAAATGTCATGGTAAATAAGATTGGTTTCTAAGTGGGGAAATACTATTTCTGATCAAGAATAGATGGGGGGGCGGGGATTTAGCTCAGTGGTTACACTGCTTGCCTCGAAAGCGCAAGGACCGGAGTCCCCCAGTACCAAAAAAAAAAAAAAGAATAGATGCAGGGTCATCAGGGAAATGAACATTAATAGCACTGTGAGAACCAACTCCCATCTGCTAGGAAGGTTGACGATAGCAAGTGTCAGCAAGGGGGGCATCTGTGACCCCAGACTCCAAGTAGATACATGGAAAGGTGTAGTCACTTGGAAAAAGGTACTGCGGCTTCTCATAAAGTTGAACACTTACTCTGCTATCATTTGCTGTGTAACACATCGCCCTCAGGGTAAGAGCTTAACACAGCATTAATCATTAAAAAAGAGTCTAGTTTCTGAGGGTCAGAAGGTGGAGACATAACAGTGGGTGTGGCCACATCAGTCATCCAGTTACTCAAGAGCCCAGGTGGAAGGAACACGAGATCAACCCAGCCTGGGCAACTGAGCGAGACTGTCTCAAAATAAACAAGGAAGGGCAGGGGATTTAGCTCAGTGCCACCTAGTCCGCCTCACAAGTGCAAGGTCCTGAGTTCAATCCCTGGTACTGAAATACATACATACATACATACATACGTACATACGTACATACATACATACAGGAAAGTCAGTCAGGACAAGGCACAGGGAAGTCTTGGGGAGGGTGTGGAGGGGCTGTTTTCCTAAACACCACATGTGGCCTTGGCTTCCCCACAACACAGAGCCTGGCTTCACAGGGAGGGACCCCAGGAGAGGAGAGGGAGGGAAGGAGAGAGACCCCTGAAGGTAGGGACCAAGCATTACCCATTATTATATACCCATATCTGGTAAGCAATCACATTGCTTTTGACAAGTGACCTTAACAGGTAAATTTTTGAAAATAGGTTTGTTAGCCTGTGTGAGGACAAAGTTCGTGTGTCAATTTTGTTGGGTCACAGTGCCTAGATATTTGGTCAAAAATTACCCTGGATGCATCTGTGAGAGTGTTTGGGATGAGAGTATTATTTTAATAGATGAACCAGGGGCCCGAGATTTAGCTCAGTGGTTCTGCCTCCTGCCTCACAAGCGCAAGGTCCCAAGTTCAATCCCTGGTACCAAAAAAAAAAAGAATAAACAGATGAACCTTTAAAGATGTGCTATATGCATGCACCAGCTCCCCACAATGACTGTAATCATTATGTACTGCAAATATGTACTAATAAAAATAAAAATTAAAAACATGGGGGAACTTTGAGTAGAGCCAATCACCCCCATAACGTGGGTGGCCCTAGAACAAGACTCCTCTCTGTCCCCCGACCTCAGGCAAGAGGGACATCTGGGATTTCTGCTAGAAGATTGTAGGGATAGAGATGACTTTTTTTTTTTTTCTGAGCAGGATCTCACTATGTAGTTCAGGCTGGCCTTGAACTCATGGCAATCCTCCAGCCTCAGCCTCCTGGTGCTGGGATTACAGGTGTGCAGGCTTAGATGATGTCCTTTGGACCCGAGCCACATACTGGCTCTTTCCTTCGTCTCCAGCCTGCTAGCCCACCCGGCAGATACTGGAATTGTTAGCTTCCATAAACATAATTCAGCCCCTGAGAACAATTTTGTAAAATACATACATCCTATGGGTTCTGTTTCTCCAGAGCACCTCAACAAATACAGCCCTGCTTCTGTGTCACCTCAACCACCAGCTTCTTGTCTAGGGGTTTCTTCCCTGGGTTCATCACAGCAGATGGGACGTTCAAGTTAAAAAAAAAAAAAAAGTTTATGCATTAGCCAGGCAGAGTGGTGCATGTATGTAACCTCAGCACTCTGGGAGGCTGAGGCAGGAGGCTGGCAGGAAGGAAGGGAAGGAAGGAAGGAAAGGGCTTGGGACGTAGATCAGCGTGAAGGTCTTGGGTTCAATCCTCAGCACCAAAGGAAGTCCCTGCACTGCTTGTTAATATCGGACGAGCCCTAAGGCACAGCAGCCAGACCTTGAGGGTGCAAGATGCAATCCTGATTCCCCAGGAGGCTGAACCCTGCCGCAGCCCAGCGGTGAGCAGAGGAGCTAGGCTGTCAGCGCAGAAGTATATCTTCCACTACTGGACGATGTGAATCAACTCAAGGGAAACAGGGTTCTGTTAGCTTGTAAAGCTTAATTATGTTTCTAACTCCATAAATTAGTTCCAGTAAAGCTGTTTCAAAATATTCCAGTTGGACCGGACAGAAAATTGACGTCAGGATGCAAATTTAAGGTCAGGAAATGATCTGCATTTCTTAAAAGTCTCCCGAAGGTTTGTGCTTTACATTTTTGTATCTGTTCTGCGTACAAGTCTCAGCTTCCTTTTATGCAACACACCCTGAACGTCCTCAACTTTCGGAGTGAGAAAGAGAATCTACTGGCGGGCGGAGGAGGAAGGAGTATGTGGCTTATATTTTTCACCCTTGCAGAGTTCAGAAAAGCATTTAAGCATCAGGACAAAAACGCTGCACTTGGACTAAATATATCCCGGGCAGTGTTTGAACTTCTCCACCCCTCTCCTGAGCCAATCACGCGGTGACAAACAGCTCAGAGGCCCCTTGGAACCTCGCCGTGCGGCTACGCCCCGCCCCCGCTCCTCCCCCCCACCCCGGGGGCTGCAGGAGGCCTGCAGGGGTTAAGGCATCCACCCGGGCCTGGAATTCAGGCACCACCTGGCCTGCGTCTTGAATGACTCATTGTTTCCCCTGCGTGCTGGCCGAGCAGGGCTTCGTGGTGTCAATAACCCAGGCAAAGTAGATTTATCCTACCCCCTCACCAGCGCCGGTTTTCTAACATTGAATATAGAAGGGGAAAGGGGAGAGTGTGTTTCTTCTGCTGGTAGCCAAGGTTACTGACTTTGGGTCGGCCTGCGGGGACAAAAGATTTAAATTTACTGTCTACAAACAGAAAGAGACCCGAACCCGAGCTCGTTTAATTGATGGCTTGTGTCACGGGGCCAGAAAATGAAGCGACGTTGGTTTCGACCTCCGAAGCCGAGGCTTGGCTGCACACAGGCCTGGATTTTTACCTGTAGAGCCGAGGTTTAATGAAGTTTCTGCCTGGTAATTTTCCCGTAGCTAAAGTGAGGTGTGCATCGAAGTGCTCATTCACATCCCGTCTCTAAGGCCGGCGCGCCACTGTGCCCACCCTTCCTTCCGCTCCGGAGATGGGTTGGTCCGCATCTCTGGGCCGTGGGGATTTTTCCCCCCTCTCATTTGAGCATGTCTCAGTTTGAAAGCTGAAAGCCGCACTCTAAAGACGTTTTGCTCACATTCTGCAAGGGTATTGTACACAAAACATTTGCGACACTTGGTAGTTTTGTGGGGTTTTTTTCGGTAGTTTCTTTTGATTGACGTACATTTTTAAGTATTTAAAATACTCAAAAAGAAAATTGTGGAGAAAAAAAATAACTGCAGAAAGAAAAGGAGGAAATTCTGGTGTAGGTTCAGGTTCTAACTCACATCTGAGAGGCCACACTGAATAGAGTCCTGAAGCGATTCCGAGTCACTCTGACTTTGAAAGGGGACAAGGACAGTTGATATTAAGAGAAAGTGGAAGCAGGGACATGGAGATTAAATAGGGCGCTTAATAAAATGGCAGCAGATGCCTTTATTCAAATCGATATCAAATCAGTTCTGCGGGAACAAGGGGTTGGCTCTGCCTCCTCTCTTCAGGAATGGACGACTCAGGCAACTTCTGCATTAGAAAGAAACAAAATAACAAAATTACTTTGAGCCTATGTTATAATTTAGCAAACTGAATGCATTTCTTGGCTTGTCATTGTCCTGAAAATAAAGTCAGGTATCAAGCTGTTAGCCTTTGTCCTTGGAAGCTCATGAAAACCCACAGATCAGCGTGGCCCGGCTCGGCTCCTGCAGACAGACACAGTGACAGCAGCCGCGGGCGGAAGCCGCCGTGCCAGAGAGCCACTTTCCCTCCACACCGAGGCGTCCGTTTGCCCAAGCCGGGTTCACTGCTGAGGTCCTGCGGTCCTTGTAATCGAGCCCGCTGGTTGAATGTCCGGAGGATGGAGAGGAGCAGCAGAAAGACTCAGCCCTGCTATGTGCAGTAGGGTCCCAAGCTCCCAGCACAGTCCGGAATTCAATCACTGGGCTTTTGCTAGGCCCTGGTTAGTGCGGCCACTTTCTGTGCGTTCCTACTGAGGCTGTTCTCGGAAACCAGGTCCTCAGGACTCAAAGTCCTGACTAGCGGATAACAAGTGCATTCCGCTGTCTCCAGGAAAGGCGGTTGGCACGGCTGATTTTTTTTTTCTGCACTACCTAGAGCAGTGTGGCCACCAGTTTGATAAATATACGTTGCGTGGTCTTGAGAATCCTTGTCTGTCCTGCTGTTGTCAGTGGCCTGAAAAGAAGGCTGGGAGTTAGTTCTTAAGGGAAAAGGAGGCTAGGATCTGCTGGAGCTTCTCCTAACAGAGCCCCAATAGTTCTGGGGGTTAGAAAAGGACAGATATGGCTGGACAAAACAGCGGAGTGACTTTTAAGATCCCAGGCAAGGAGAGAGGCACAAAGGCCTTGAGTGTTATTTGCTGATGTCCCCGCGTGTTTGAGGCAGACAAACACTTGGTCTGAATTACACTCTGCCTGGATTCCCCTTTACCGTTTCATAGGCAGCAATGCCACTTAGGGCCTGAGAACTCGAGGGTGTTCAGAAAGAGCTTTCGTTCTGCCAAACTGCAGGAGATTTTTAATCAAACAATGTAATTCTAGGCTCCTGGAACTAAGAAAAAATAATTTAGAGTTCTTTCTTGAAAATGGAAGCTTTCTGAAACAAATCTCCGGAATTAGAAATAGTGTGATGTCTGAAATAAGGTTTGATTATCTCTGTGGATCTGATGTGAGACAGAACGTCAGTATTTTGCTCGGGACAAGTGCACGGGGATTTACTCATCTCGGTGTTTAGAAAGGAAAGAGTGTTTATTCACTCATCTGGATATGCACTGGCAGCAGTAGGCCTACCAACTCTCTTTTGAGGCTCAGTTTTGTGAGACAGTTCTTATTTCCACACAGCAGACACCATGCTCAGACACGGGACAAAGCTCCACTTGAGGCAGGATGAAGGGTGGCTGTGTGAACTTAGGACACCTGTGGCAGCTCCGGGAGTCTGGGTATTGTGTGAACAGCCAACCAAACACAGCAGACACTGGAAAAGATGTTCAGGGTGAACTTGAAGGTGGTCATTCAGTGACGTCTGTTGAAGGGCAAGGCTTGGAATCCTAAGCATTTGCTAACCTCTTTTTTTTTCTTTTTCTTCTACCCATTCCCCTTCCTGGAACTGTTTTGGAGTATTTACTCTAGGATCAAACCCTCAAATATCTGGAAGGGACATTGAAGATCATATTGATAAGCAAAGCAGACGGATTTAAGAAAAAAAATGGAAGGGCTGGGGGTTTAGCTCAGTGGTTCTGCCACCTGCCTGGCAAGCGAAAGGTCCCAATTTTGATCCCTGATGCCAAAAAAAAGAAAGAAAGAAAAAGAAAAGATGGAAGCCAGGCATGCTAGCAAAGATCTGTAATCCCAGCACTCTGGGAAGCTGAGGCAGGAGGATTGCAAGTTGGAGCACAGTCAGCAATTTAGTGAGTTAGTGAGACCCTGTCACAAAAAAGGGGGCCATGGTGCTGGCTCATAGCTCAGTGTGAAGGTTGTAGTTTCAATTCTCAGTACCATCAATAGAGAGAGAGAGAGAGAGAGGAGACAGATATATTTTATACGCTTAACCACAGAGACAACTCTTCATTTTCAGTATAAAATGGACTTTCTTTATTCTTTTTTGGTGCTGGGGATTTAATTTGGGACCTTGTGCTTTTGAGGCAGGTGATGGAACCACTGAGCTAAATCCCCGGCCCTAGCCCCCTTTATTCTTTGTTTTGTTCTGTTTTGGTACTGGGGATTGAATTCACACTTTCGAGGCAGACACCAGAACCCCCTTTATTCTTGAAAGATGCTTTCGTGCCTCTCTCCTCCCCATCCCCCATACTGAGGAATATTTTACTTCTAGCTGGGCATGGTGGCCCACACCTGTGATCCCAGCACTCAGGAGGCTGAGGCAAGAGCGTTGCCAAGAGTTGGAGGCTAGAGTGGGCTACACAGTTTGAGTTCAGCCTGCCTGCCTTCCTTCCTTCCTTCCTTCCTTCCTTCCTTCCTTCCTTCCTTCCTTCGTTTTTGAGACAGGGTCTCACTGTGTACCCCAGGCTGGCCTCAAATGGGGCACTGCTTCTGCCTCAGCCTCCTGAGTGCTGGGACTACAACCATGCACCAACACACCCACTTTCCAAGAAAAATATCATCACAGACTCAGAACACATGAAAAATCACACTTAGTCCAAGTGGAGAATGCAGAGGCCATGGCAGAGTAAAAGCTTATGTCCCCTGACAGGCGGGGTGGGCTGTCTCTTCTCCATCAGAATTGCCAGTTTGAGAGCGAGGCTCTACACAGACAGACACCTGCTGTGAGGCGCCAGGGATAGGAAGATGAAAAAAGATCTTTGAATATGAAATAAGAAGTTTATGGACTAGAAAATTAAACCTAAGGGTGCACACATAACTTTGTGTGTGCTACGACAGGAAAGGACCAGACTGCCAGGAGCCCAGGCCGGTGGGCAGGGTGAGACTCAGGGAAGGTTCCAGAATGTTCCAGAGGTGAGCTGAGCTGTTCTGCTCCTTGAGTCAAACAGGCACAGGCTAAGACATGGAGCTGCAAGCAGCCAGTTTATTCCTTAGCAAAAAAGCTAAGGCACAGCCTGACATAGTGGCACATGCCTGTTCTCACAGCAGTTGGGAGGCAGAGGGAGGAGAATCACTTCAAGGGCAGCCTGGACTACACAGTGAGTTCAAGGTGAGCCTGAGCTACATACTGAGCCCTATCAAAACAAACAACAAACAAACCCCCCCACAAAAAAAGGGGCTGAGGTTAGTGTGAAGCCCCTGGGTTCGGTCCCCAGTAAGGGGGTGGGGTGTCTACAGCTCAGGAGGTTGGTGGCGAGGCGTGCTCCTGCCAGGCAGGCCCTGGGGGTTTGGGGAAGAGGGCCACTCAGTTGAACACCAGAGCCACTGTGTGTCGTTTCCAGGACCCGATCTCCATTCCAGTGCAGCATGCAAATTCACTACTTCACCTGCTAGAAATCAGGGTTAATTTCAAAGAAACCAGGATGCATGGGCTGGGGATTTAGCTCAGTGGTGACGCCACCTGCCTCGAAGGTCCTGAGTTCGATCCCCGGTACCAAAAAAAAAACAAAAACAAAACCAAAACTATATACAGTACTGACAACAAAAAGAAGCCAGGATACAACACTTTGAATTAGAAGAGAGAATTTAATCCCTAGTATTTGGTTATATATTTCTCCTGGCTCCCTAATATTTGACTATTATGTCTGTGGAAGGGTGGCCATTGAGGTGAAAATTTGAATTTGGAAAAGCTGGTCTGTTTGTGTAGTACTACGATAAATACAAATCTAATCACTCTCCCTAATACAGAAGTGGGGCGGGGGAGGCTTCCTTCCCTTTGTTTCTTCTTTTTGAGACAAAGTCTCACTGTATTGCTGGAGCTAGCCTCAAACTTGGGGTGATCCTCCTGCCTCTCCCCCTGAGTGCTGGGATTACAGGCTTTAGACAATATGTAAGAGTAAATTCATTCTTTATCCCCTTGAGAAGTATGTAAATCTATTTGAAAGTTAAATAAGCCTCAAGCCAGCTTTACAGTGTGGGGGATGTCTTTGTCAAAGTCTTGGGAACGTTCTCTTTGAAATGTAATCAACACAGAAGGTGGATCCCTATTTCCCAGTTTCTGGGAGGCCAGGAGCCTAACTCTGATGGGTGACCTTCTCTAAATTACAAACCTGACTGCTGTTGTAAAAATGTTTATTCAGCTGGGGGTGGTAGCACACTCCAGTACTCCCAGCACTCCGGGAGGCTGAGGCAGCAGGACCCGAAGTTTGAAGCCAGCCTGGGGAATTTAGCGATTTTGCAAGACCCAGTCTCAAAAACAAAAAGGGAAGGGGGTGTAGCTCATTGCTAAGGCCCCGGATTAATTCCCTAGTCCTGTATCACCAAAAAACCAAACCAAACCAAAAACTTTCACTTTTCCTTTGGTTCCCCCTCCCCTTTGGAGAAGGGGAATTAGTGGACATTACCAGTTACCACGTACCAGGTGAATTCTGGATGAACTAGGGGGACAAAGGGTACTAGCTGGTCCACTTGTTTACTTTGAGGTCACCTGCGGTAATGGGTGTGTCTGCCTAGCCATGTGAAAGCCCTGAAACTTCTGTCTTTTACCTGCCTGGGCATGCCTCGAACTTTGGGTTACTGCTTCTTCAGTAACAAAACTGTTTTGTTTTGTTTTTTTATAGAGAGGTATATCGGGCTGGCAAGAAAATGTTTTCATGGACTTCCGTTGCTAGGTTTGTGTCTCCATTTCGAGGGTAGCATCTCAGCACCCTGACCACCAACACGGGACACAAAGGTGCAAAGCATGTGCACAACATAATTCTGCATGCAGATAGGGCAGGGTGCAGGGAGAGAGGATCTCACATCTTTCTTGACTGAGCTGACTGGAAGTCGCCAGGATCCCGCCCTGGTCCACAGGGCAGTGAGGGACACTGTCTCAAACGGCCCCTCTGAGCTGCCCCGGCTCTGCAGTTCGGGCTCAGAATTTCCCAGCTATGCCACTTCAGCAATTCATCTCCTGCTGCCTGAGTCTCCCTATTTGCAAACAGGACAATTTTGGTACCGGGGATCGAATTCAGGACCTTGGGCTTTTGAGGCAGGCGCCGGAACCACTGAGCTAAATCCCTAGCTTAGAGGTCTTTACCTTAAAGCACAGTGTTTGGCAGAATACAGAGCCTAAATAGATGTTAATTAGTTTTATTTATTTATTTAGTAGGTACAGGGGATCGAACTTGGGACCTTGCACTTTCAAGGCAAGTGGTGGAACCACAGAGCTAAATCCCCAGCCCAACTC
>NW_004624768.1:10991860-11030581 GCF_000247695.1 Heterocephalus glaber
TGTTATTTGCTAATCTAGCACCTGACTTAAAGGCACATGTAATTAGATTTCTCCCTTGTCATTAAAGTGGCAAATACTGAAAAGCTTCCAGTTCCCTGGGCCATGCTGAGATGAGGAACAGAGCACATAGCACACAGCTTTGTCACCCTGATAAATAATGGGGCGGCTCCCCATGCAGCTGGCTCCACATTCTGACCTCTGACTGTTAACTTGTTCGTTCACCCATTCATGCAGCAATTATTCATCAAGGGCCTGCTCTGTGCTCGGTATAAATTCTGGGAGAACAGGCCAGATGAGTAAAAAGCCTTGTCCTTGAACAGGGCTTATTTTTCCAGGAGGACTAACTGAAGTGGCAACTGTCATAGAGGGCTGGGCATGATAGTGCAGGTCTTCAGTCCTAGCGCTGGGGAGGCTGAGGCAGGAGGATCTCTGTGAGTTTGAGACCAGCCTGGGTTACACAGGGAGACCCTCTTTCAAAATACCAAATCCCCAAAACACACACACACACACACACTCAACTACAGTAAAGGATGAGGAACCGGAAGGTTTGCTCGGGGAACTGGGGGAACCCTACCTGGGCTGAGGTGTCTAAGGACAGGAGTGGGGACTGAGGTGACTTTGATGAGCTGGTCTCCAAGGAGGTGAAGGTGGCAGAGAAGTGGGGAAGGATGCTGAGAGAGGGAAGTGGAAGTGCAAAGGCAAGGCCTGTGTGGGGACACTGTGGCACTAGGTTTTTAAAAACAGGCTGACAAGTACAAGAACAGCAAGAGGGGCTGGGGATTGAGCTCAGTGGTGCCGCCTCCTGCCTCACAAGCACAAGGTCCTGCGTTCGATCCCTGGTACCAAAACATAAAAAGAAAAACAGCAAAAGTCAAATGTAGCAGGGGCTACAAGAAAGTCTGCTGGAGATGTCTGAGAATGCAGGCTGGGGTCAGAATATAAGGCAAGTGTGAGACCGGGCATGGTGTCACACACCTGTAATCCCAGCAGCCTGGAGGCTGAGGCAGTTGGATTGATGCAAGTTCATGCCTAGCCTGGACTACATAGCGAGATCCTGTCTCAAAACCAAACAAACAAAATCACTCACACACAAACCAAATCTCTCCCTGACAAATGGATGCATCTTCCACTTTGCTTTTTATATTTAAAAAGAATTTTTTTTTTTCTTTTGAGACCAGTTCTTTTTTTTTTTTTTGGTACCGGGGATCGAACTCGGGACCTTGCGCTTGCAAGGCAGGTGCCAGAACCACTGAGCTAAATCCCTGGCCCAAGACCAGGTGTTGCTATACAGTTTAGACTGGACTTAAACTCACTATATAACCCAGGCTGGCCTCTAACTCTGTGATCCTCCTGCCTCAGCCTCCCGAGTGCTGAGATTACAGGTATGTACCACCACAGTGGGCTTAAAGATCCTTTTTTTGCCCTGTGACAATGCCCATAGGATACATTCCTAGATGTGAAATTCCCAGATCTATGAGTTACTACATTTAAATTTCTTTTCGGTATTGGGGATAAAACCCAAGCCCATTCTGGTACTGAGCTCCATTTGCAGTCCATTTTATCTTATTTTGTTTTTATGGTACTGGGAATCGAACTTGGGACCTTGCACTTGTGAGGGAGGCGATGGAACCACTGAGCTAAATCCCCGGCCCAGTCCATTTTATTTTTTACTTGGTGACAGGTCTTGCTAAATTGCCTGGGCTGCCCTTGAACTTGCAATTCTCCTGCCACCCTTCTGGGTAGCTGGCATTAGAGGCTCTACTCATCCTGTTTTCATTGAATGAACAGGAGTTTATTGAACAGATAAAAGAATAAGGAGCAAATTTAAAGGGGACAGTGGTAGAAGAGCAAGAGGCTTAGGGAGCCAGGCTGGGGCTGGAGATCTTTAGGGGGTGACTCCCCCAGAAGAGGCGCTGGAGGAGCTACAGGAAGGGGCCGGCCAGAAGTGGAAGGGCAGAGGAGCACCTCGTGACAGAGAAAGAAATGTCCCAGCTTACAGGGAAGGAGATGGAGGCCCAGAGGGGTCAGCCTAGCCGAGGACACGTGGTTTAGCAGGGAAGAGCTGGACCCAGCGCTTGTGTCCTCTGCCTCCCGAGCACAGACCAGGGGTGGAAAGAGAGGTGGGGAGTCTGGGGGGCCTGGATGTGGATGTGAAACAGCGATGCTGAGGTTAGGAGGCCCATGCTCCCCACTTACCGGCCTCGAAGTCACAGAGAGGACAGGAGACCGGCTAGAGCCGACCTCGGTCACTTCTGGCAGGGCTGAGTTAAGGGGCAGATTTACAAGATGTCTTCCTTTCACTGTGGGGGAAAAAGAGTCCCGAGAGGGAGCAGAGATGATGCTGTCAAGGGTCCTTGAGATAAGAAAATGAGTTCTCTTCACCTTCCCCTGCTTCTTCACTAGAAGCAGCTTCTAAACATCGCATGGAGATGGCCTTCTAACAGCTTTAGCTTCCAAAAGCCATTCTGTGTCAGTTGTCCCTTGAAAGAACTGAAGCATAAAATAGTCACCTGTTTTCTGCCTGGGGAATCAGCCATGCAGTCTGAATGACAAAACAAGACTCTAGAGCTGTTTGGAAAGGGTCATGGTGAATCCTGGGAAACAGATTCTGCTCTCAGATGTTCGGTGCTAGTGTAGCTAAAAACCTTCTCGCGTTCATTGCCGTGCACCTGTAGAAGCTGATGAGTTGCTAACTCTGCAAGTGGTGGTTTGGGGGTTTTGAATTAGACTCCAATTCTGTAGCCCAAGAGATAAACCCAAGGTCAGGGCTACTTCACCAAAGGGAAGCTGTTCTGGAATAATCATCATTGCCACCTGTAGTAGTTCTTTTTTTTTTTTTTTGGTACCAGGGATTGAACTTGGGTCCTTGTGCTTGCGAGGCAAGCGGCAGAACCACTGAGCTAAATCCCCAGGCCATACCTGTAGTAGTTCTGAAAGATCCACAGTTCCTTTCACCAGTATTCTCCATCCTAGTGGGATGTGCTTTATACCATGTGCAGTAATTAGAAAATTATTTCAATGATACTAACAATACAAGGGGCGATCAGAACTGCTAGTTCCTAGGATTTAGGATTTAGCTCAGCAGCACAAGCGTGAGGTCCTGAGTTCGATCCCCAGTACCCAAAACAAAACAACAAAAAGAGAACTGCTGGTTCCCAAGGAAGAGGCACTGCATAATCTGAGATGGATTTAAGATGATCACATACATTTCCAGCTGCAAATTGACATTTCCTCACATTTAAATTTGTGTGAGTTCCACTTTGCACTTCTGTGTTTGCTAAGTCACTTTCAGAGAGAAAAGGAATGATTCTGAAAAACATGGTTTGGTTTTGGAATAAGAGACTCTTGCAGTTTACTGGTAGGGTGTACCCAAGCATTATGAACACTAGAGGAGAAACCATGGAAGTATTAGGTCACCTTTCTTTGAAGCCTCATGTTTCCTGCTCTGTGACTAATAAAAGCAATGGAAGCTGGCATGGGGGCACAGACCTGTCATCCCAGCACTCTGGGAGGCTGAGGCAGGAGGATCCCAAGGTCAAGCCCAGCCTGGGTAATTTAGCAACTTACTGAGTCTTTGCCTCAAAAAAAAAAACAAAACTGAAAAAATAAAAGGACTGGGGATGTAGCTCAGTTGCAAGAGCCCTAGGTTCCGTCCGCAGTACTGTGAAAAATAATAGAAATAACTAATAAAATGACAAGATGACGTTTATTTCAGAGGCCTTTAGCCTTTTTAAAAACAGACTCCAAAGGACAAATTCAAATGTTCATTTATATTCGGACTTTTGAAAACTAAAGTTTATATACTTGGTGCCAGTTGGAAAGCAAGTCTCAGCAATGGATTTCTCCAACATCCTGTCTATACACAGGAAGGAGCTATTGTAGTTAAAAGGCAAAGAGGCCTCAGCTCACAGGCTTACAGTGCACGGAGCCCTTGTGAAATATTTACCTTGACTCGAGCATGGATGTCTGGTCCTTACCGGACAACACTGCCACACAGGAGACAAGACACCAAGAATGGGTGATTCACAGCTTTCACAAAACATTCTTATCATTTCAGGGGAGTGACAGCAAAGTTGGACAGGGTTTGACATCAGGTGGGTTCCTTACACACAGTAAGTAGTCGGTTCCAGATGCAATAAATCAACCATACCATTTAGAGGGCTAAACTACATATCAAATAGTCTGTTAAAATTCATATCCACTGTAAGTCTTTATTTTACAGAAACGTGCAAAAGCTTTTTGTTTTGGGCTTTTGCAGTGCTGGGGGCCATGGGCATCTGTGCCAAGCAAGTGCTCTACCCTGAGCTCCACTCCCAACCCCTACCCTACTACCCCAGCCACAACAAATCAGCTTTTTTCCCCTTGGGTGTAACTGGGGTGAATCCAGGGGCTTCACAATGAGCCACCTCCGCAGATCTTTTTTCTTTTTGAGACAGGGTCTCCCAAAGTCACTAAATCACTCAATTGTCAGGCTGGGCTAGAACCCTTCAGCCTCCCAAAGTGGTAGGATTACAGGTTTGCGCCACACCATACTTGAACCTTCTCACTCACATAATAAACATCGTACGCGTCTAAAGACAAAAGGTAGGTTATAAGAACTACGCGTAGAATTTTAACACACACAGACGCAGAATGTCTAACAGCTGTTCTTTCTGGTGGCGATATCCTAGCTGTCACGGTTCATGTTTCCAATTGAGAATAAGCTGCTTTAGGAACAAAAGTTTTCAGTGTGCGGCCCTGGGAACCGAGACCCACGGACTCAGCTCCACTCTCGGCCTCTGACGGGAATTATTTTAAGGCGACGTCAAATTTACGCAGCAGCTCTGGACCCGCTGTAGGTTGCCCTCATCGGGGCCCTTATTATTTTTAAAAACTTTTATTAACCCTCCCCAAACCTTTAGGTGCTGTTTTATAGTAAAAGGAAAAAAACACCCAAATCCTGCTTCGCTGCAGTCGTGCCAGTGGCTTCACAAATACGAGAACGCGAGCCCCGTTGGCTCCCTCCGGTCTCGTTCGTTCGCTCGCCTGACTTGCAGGGCCCGGCGGCCTGCCCTTGGCAAAGGTTCCCTCGGAGCCGATCGCATCTCCCTCCCAGGCCGGCGATCGTCCCGCGGGAGGCGAAACGCTTCCGGCCTCCGCCCTGGCGCAAAGGAGCCACTTCCGCTCGCGGCGCCGGCGTCTGCTGGGAGGTGTCGCCCTTCCCTGCTCGCAGGAGCTGCGAAGGCAGGAACCCCAAAATCAAACTAAACAGAAAGAACTAAACAAACAGCGGGGGGGCGCGCCGTGGGGACCCCACGTGCCCACCCTCCCGGGCTCCTCCGCGCGGGCCCGCCCCGCCACGCCACCATCTTGTTGTTTTCCCAGTCTCTCCCGCCCGCCACGTGGCACGCGTGGCGGACGCGAAGGCCCCGCCCCGACTTCCGGTCAGACCGGTTCCAGCCGGCGAGGGACGCAGGCACGTGACTGCCCCCTGGCGGCGGACCGCGGGCTCCGGCCCCGCCCCGCCCCGCCCCGCCCTCCGTGGGCCGCCATTGCCGCCCCTGCCCGCCGCACGTCCGCGGTGTCGCTCCCAGAGCGCGTGAGCACTGCCGGGGCGGGGCCGCCCTGAGTCACGTGCCGGGAGGGGCGTTCCCCGCGGGGGGCGGGGCGCGCGGGGACGTGGGCTGGGAGTTTGCGGGTCGGTGGCGCAGAACTGCAGGCTGGGAGGCCGAGGCGGGAGGGGCAGCCTCGGCGGCTTAGTGACTGAGGCAGATCTTTCTCCAGATAGAAGATGAAAAAGGCAGGCTGGGATTGTAGCTCATGGCCGAGGCCCTGGGTTCGATCCCTGGTGCTGAAAGTAAAGGTTAACTTCTTTTAACCTTCAGAGAGGCCACCAGGTCCCTGGGGAGGAGGTGGGTAGATTTTGGGAGTAACTCTGCAAAATTTTAATTTGAGCCCTCTGGATCGATTACATAGTCCAAATTAAACAGTTAAAATTATACGCAGCAGTGTTAGAACTAAGGCTAGAATCAGGTCCAGTTGCTCCACGTCCCATGTCTTGTGTTGTTTTATTGATTACACACAAAGAACCTGTTTACACAGAACACAAACCTGCCGTGTGGTTAGCAAAAATCAATGCTATTTCTTAGAAACTCAGCTCCTGTTTTAAACTTTTTTTTTTGGTACCAGCGATTGACTTCAGGACCTTGTGGTTTCGAGGTAGGTGGCGGAACCACTGAGCTAAATCCTCGGCCCATGGTTTAAAGTTTTTTTGTTGTTACGGGGAATTGAACTTGGGTCCTTGCGCTTGCGCATCAGGCGGCGAAACCACTGAGCTAAACCCCCTGCCCCACTTTAAACTTTTTTTTTAACTTTAAACTTTTTTTTTTTGGTACGGGGATCGATCTTGGGACATTGCGCTTGCGAGGCAGGCGCCGGAAACTTTAAACTTTTTTTGAGAGACAGTCTCTCTATGTAGTTCAGGCAGGCCTTGAACTCACCATGGAGCCCAGGCTGGCCTGGAACTCACGGCTATCCTCCTGTCTCAGCCTCCCCAGTGCTGGGATCACAGGTGTGCAGCACCACGCTCAAGTGGATTATTTTTAGAAATTTAGAATTCATGCCAGGAGTCTGGTGCCACCTGTAATCCCGGCACTCGGCAGGCTGAGGCAGGATCGCCCTGAGTTTGAGGGCAGCCTGGGCTCCATAGCAAGACCCTGTCTCAACCCCCCCCAAACAGAACAAAAGACTCAGGCCAGGCTCCGAGTCCCGCCCTCCCCGTGGTCCCCTCTGGCCTGGCTGCAGGAGCCTCGGGCCACCCGCAGCCCCCTCTCTCTCCAGCCAATTCTCTCAGTGCCGAGCTCTGCCCCGAGGGATTCGAAGTCCTTCGGGGCCTCTTGGGCTGTGCGGTTCCAAGGCAAGTTCCCAGGCCCAGCGAGGCCCAGCTGGGCCAGGTGCTGCAACCTGCAATCCAGAGCTCTGGAGGCTGAGGCAGGAAGGTACAAAGTGGAGTCCAGACCCTCCCTGACTCTAATTAAATCCCAAAGGAGGGGGGATGCCGCTCAGTGCAGAGGCCCTGGGTTCAAGGCTTGGTACCGCAGGATTCAGCAAAACACCCCAACAAGCAGGGCTTCTGTTCTTCTCGCCTCCTTCCTCTTTCTCCTCTCTTCCTCCAGGACGCCAATGCAATAAATCAACTTAGCTTTCCTGTGAGATCCGCTTCTCCGTCTAGTTCGTTCCCTGGAGCACAGGTCCGCGTGGCGAGGGCTGTGGCTCCCTTTGCTAACCCTTGCGTGTTGCCTGCCTGCGCTGGCGCCGGATCTTGAAGAAATGTTTGATGATGAATGCATATGAGCGCATGAGAGCTCTAAGGCCAGGTTTTACTGACCAGAGACTGCTGCTGGATTTAGCGCCGCCATTGCCACCTAGCGGCGACTGAGGGTAGCGCCCCCCCAGGACTGGGGGGGGGGTCTGTCCTCACTGTGCTCCTGGCAGAGAAGGGCTTCGAATTCCAGTTCTCTTGGAGGCTGAGGCAGGAGGGTCGCAAGTTTGACCCGACCTGGTTAACAGTGAATTAGAGAGACCCTGTCTTAAAATAAAAAATAAGAAAAGGGCTGGGGATGTAGCTCAGTGTGAAGGCTTTGGGTTCAATCCCCAGTATTAGGAGAGGGAGGTAGTTCTCATCGATCCCCAATATCGTTTAAAAAAAAGGATATAGAAAATAGATTTTAAAAGTTGTGGCCAAATATACATAAAATTTACCACCATAACTGTAACCACTTAAAATGTTCTTTTTGTTTTTTAAAATTTAATTTTAATGACAGGAGGAGGTGAGGGGTGAGAAAGCAGCAGACCCTTCCCAGCTTTTCATCCTATATTCTTATTTATTTATTTTGAGATGGGGCTCACTATGTAGCCCAGGCTGGCCTCCAAGTGGGACCCTCCTGCCTCAGCCTCCAGAGTGCTGGGATTTCAGCCGTGTGCTAACCTCACCCAGCTCTTTACTGGCTTTTAAATTTGGGAACTGACCATCTAACTTTGTGAATTTAGTTCCTCATGTGCGCCTCTGTTATGGTTTGTGACTGGATGTTCCCCCAAAGCCTCAGGCGGACACAGGTGGGCTTTGGGGAGGTGGCTGGGGTTAGGGCACGAGATTACTAAACCAGTCCACCGATTGGCTTGGCACCGCCCTAGCCCGGGTAGCCTGGATAAGATAAGGCGGGCAGAAGGGTGCCGCTGAGGTTCCCTTGTTGCTTTTCCTGTCTTCTGTACGGGGAGCTGTTTCTCCTCTCCCACGCCCCTCTGCCATGTGCCTCCCCGCCTTGCAGCCAGCCGACCACGGACTGAAACCTCCACGAACTGTGAGCTAAATAAACCTCCCCCTTTAACGTCGGGTGCTGGCGATGTCTCAGCATTGAGAAAAGTAACTACGCAGCCTCTCGCGGCTTGTGGATATTTCGACTCCATCCCATTCAACTCGGAATCTAACTGCATTACTGCTGTTGTTTTTCTCAGTGCCGGCACGCTGGCCACAGCCCTGTGTCAGTCGGGTTCAGCAGAGGCACAGATCCAAGGTCGCGCGTTAAGTCACCACACGTTAAGCGTGACCCGTTACGGTTTTACTCGGTGTGGTCCGTAGCCACAGGTGCCCCCGGCTCGCTGCAGAATGTGTACCCACGCGCGGTCCCCCCCCCCATGTCATGCGCATGCGCAGCAGGAAGCCAGGCTCGGTGCTGGGAGGGGCGGGGGCAGCTGCAGCTCCTCCTCCTCCTTCCCCTTTTTATTGCGTCCAGGGTAGGAGCCCAGTGGTCGGCGCCACACCAGCCCGGGCCTGTCCTCTTCCCTCTACACCCACATTTGTTCTACACTGATCCGCTAGGCCTTTCTCATTCAACCTGACACCACAACTGTCACAGCCCCTAGACCTCTTTTTATGCTTTATTTTGAGACAGTGTCTCAGTTTTCAGGCTGGGCTGGAATCTTCCTGCCTCAGCCTCCCAGAGTGCTGGGATGGGCTTAGTCTCCGCGTGCGTCACTGGGAGCTCGTCAGCCGCAAACCGCTTCAGTGTCTGAGGTCCTCCGACCTGGGCCGCAGAGGCAGGAACTGCTCTTGCACCCACGACGTCATGAGCTCAGGGTCGCCTTCCGAAGAGCAGGAAGACGAATCCGGTCCCCGGCCCGGGATGCGGCCAGGGGCGCGGGCAGGCGCAGGCTCGCAGATGGCTTCACGGTGAGACGCGACTGTAGCACCATCACCGTTGCCGGGACAACCTCCAGAGAAGCCGGTTGCCCAGGTTACCGGGACCAGGCGTCCCTGGCTTGAAAGGAGCCCTGGCGGCACAAAGGAGAGGGTGCTGCAGCTGCGGGCCAAGGGGAGGCCGTGCACACCACTCTCTGATGTCTTCTCGTTTGTTTTTGGCCCTGACAGTTTCCAGAAGTCTATTTTATCGCCGGCCCCTTGGGGTGCCATCTTGGAATCCGAAGGTCCTCAAAAGAGTTTTTCTTTTTTGTTGGTTTTTGAGAAAGGGTCCAGGCTGGCCTTGAACTCACAGCAATCCTCCTGGATTACAGGTGTGCACCAACACACCTGGCTAAATGACTCATTTTCTAAAAGCTTTTCTTTTTCTTCCTTTTTAAAAGTGTTTATGAAAATTTAAAAATAAGTAATACATGTATCTGGCCCGAGCCTCACAAAACACAAAGCCAAAGGTGTTTTCTATGCCTGGACAAGTCAACACAAATATCCCTTTCTTCTTCTTTGTACGGAAGCTATATAATAAACACAAAGCAGGACTATTTTGCACACTTCTCGGCACGTTGGGCTCTTCTCTTAGCACATTTTAGGGTTGTCTCATGTCAGTCCAGAAAGAGCTGCCTCAACCTTTTCACTGTTCACGCGGAGTCCCTGCCGGGCGGCATCTGCCGTTCCCAGGCCCACGCGGCGCAGCGCGGAGAGGGCTGCAGGGCCGCTAGCCCGCGCTGTTGTGCACCGTGAGTCACAAGTGGAGGGCTCGGTAGAATCGCCGGCCAAGGGTACGTGGCTTTGTCATGGGAAATCCCTGTGTTTCCACCTGAGCGGGTGTGAGCACCCCAACCCTGGGGTTTTGCCTGTCTTTTAGGTAAGAAACGGTCTCATGGGGCTAAAATCTGCGTTTTTGCTGTGAATCTAATTTTATTGCACTATCTCGCTTGCTTATTTTCTTTTTGGATCGTTAGCCTTTTCTTAGGAGGAGTTCTTAATATGTGAGGGGATTAGATTAGTCCTTTGTGAGATGAATTTCACATTTTTGCTTTTCTAATTTTTTTTTTTTTTGTACCGGGAATTGAACTCCGGACCTTGCGCTTGCGAGGCAGGCGGAAGAACCACTGAGCTAAATCCCCAGCCATAAATTTTTTAAAATTTTGAGATAGAGTTTCACCAAGTTGCCCAGGAGGGGCTGGAACTTGTGCTCCTCCTGCCTCAGGTGGTCCTGTTGGGGGCGTTGGAGCCTTTAAGGGGCGGGGAATTGTGGGTGGTCCTTAGGTCACTGGGCGTGGCCTCCAGGGTCCTGTGCCCACATATATGACGCACACAGCTCTAGGTCCAGGATGGCTGCCTGAACTTCTGACGTCGCGGCTGCGGACCAGGAGCAGGAGGGCGGAAGGAGGAAGGGCAAAGGGAGAGGGGAATCTAGGTGGTTGAGTCCTGACCCTGTAGGGAGCCTCCCCAGGAGCTAGAGGCAGCTGGTGACCTTGCTCGCTGGGGCCTGATGTCTGGTTTGGGGGTGGGGGAGCGCTGTCTTTCTCTGGCACGCAGGTGTCCTGAATAAGGTCGGATCTGGACAGAGGAAGCTGAAGCCACGCATGCAGGCCAGGCAGGGGTCCTGCGCTCGGGGTGGCCTGCAGGGAGGGCCGTCCGAGTCCTCAGGCTCTGGAGCAGGGCAGCATGGTGGTTAGGAGATTTGGCAGATGCACCCAGAGCCTTCCAGTCTCACCCAGTAGCGCATCTTTCTAGAAACAGACCGTTCAAAGAAGTCATCTGAATGCAACAGACAAAAGCAGACCGGGCCTAGCTCAGTGGGGAGCGCGTGCCTCTCATGTGCAAAGGCCCTGGGTTCAATCCCCACACCAGACAAGTGAGCAAACTGCTCAGAAATCAAGGTATTTATTTCATTATTATTTATAACATGAATAGGAGCCAGGTTAAATAAGTCATTGGCCTTTTACTAGGTGGAATTTTATTAATATTATTTTAAAATCAAAACTGTTTATTATTGCTTTTTGCCATTTGGTAGCATTTTATACATAGGCTTCGATCTTCAGATTACCCTGGATTCAGTAGAAAAACCTTTTAAATGAAGTTTTGTGCAACAAACTTCTCAGCAGTCAAAATTTAGACTGTAAGAAAATACATGCAAAACATACTTTTCTGAAAACACTTAACTTTGAACAAAGCACTGAACTACACAAATGAAGAAGGAAAACAGCATTTCAACTCCATCAAAAGGAGTCATCATAAAAGGTATAAAAGTCACCTAACTTCACTAGGCACTTTTTATTTTTATTTTATTTTATTTTATTTTTTAGGGGCTTTTTTTGGTCTTTTTTTTCACTTTTTTTTTCTTTTTTGGAACTGGGAATCGAACCCAGGGCCTTGCGCTTGCCGGGCAGGCGCTGTGCCACTGAGCTAAATCCTGGGCCCATAGGCACTTTTTAAACAGACAATAAAAAGATTGTCCACAAACAATATCCAGCTCTATGGCAGGTTTCAGAGAGTCTTCAGCTTCATGCTTTAGTAGCGACGAGGTGAGTAGGATCAAGGTCTGGAGTAATTCGTATCCACTGTGGTAAGGAGAAGGTGACCCCGTTCTGTAAATCTGATCCCTGTCTTAAGCAGCTCTCTGTCCACCTCCTCCACCACCACCTCCTCTGCATGGTCTACTGTAGTAGCCCGGATCATCACGGCCACGGGCATATTACTCTGTCACAGTAATCCTGACTTCGTGAACTGCATAGGTTGGCTTCCCATGTGAATTCCTGGTGGTATAATAGGTGGATCCTCTTGAGGGCCCAGACTGCTGGTCACATACAATAGACACACGGCAGTGGGGCCATATTTAGAGAACACGTCTCTTAAAGCTCTGTGGTGGACAGCTCACCCCAAACATTCCAGGACAACAGTTTGGGTCAGGGTTTGCCCGATTCCCAACAGGTCGCCTTCGAGTAGACGTGGCAGTGGTGTCTGCCATAATCTCCACTGTAAGACCGGCTACGAGAACGAGGTCAGACTTTAACCTTGTGTAGTGCCTTCGAGAGCTGCTTCTGGATCCAGACCTAGATCCAGATCTGTACCTGGACCTTGATCTGGACCACCTGGCACCTTCCTTGGAGTGAGGCTTTTGCAGGGGAATGCCCTACAGACTTCCCCGATCCCTGAGCACCTCCACTGCTGGCAGAACGGGATTCCCAATTTAAACGTTTCCTTAGGAAGGCACTTCTTTACCCTGGTAGATTTTCTTCTATCAGACAAACCATACATGTTTCCCAAAATATACAAGGACACATACACTAGTAATTACTTAGCGTAGTGCTTTCTGATTCCAGATCACTTTTTTTTTTTTGGTACTGGGGATCGAACTCGGGACCTTGTGCTTGCAAGGCAGGTGATGGAACCACTGAGCGAAATCCCTGGCCCTCCCAGATTACTTATTTTAATTTCATTTTTATTTCTTTTCTTCATTCTTCCGTTTCAGATTCTGACTTCTTTCATCTTCCCCACTTCACACAAATTGCTCAGTATTCCGTAAGTGGGACTTCTGGTCTGATAATTGGCATGCATGCTTCCTTTTGTTTTTTCAAATTTCAGCTTCACCTATTCCTGAGCTTCCGATACTCCTTTATAAAACTTGTCATATGACGCCTTCCGCATTTTCCTTCCTCAGCATTAACCCATTTGCTGCACTCAGCTTGCCAGTGTCGCTCATGACTCCTGCCTCAACGTCACCTCAGTTGCAGCTGCCAGGCTCTCGCACCTTCTCTATGGAGGCTTTGCCAAAGCCTGCAGGATGGTGGGGTCGCTCAGCGGCTCAGAGCCGAAGCGTTCCGCACCGCCTCTGCAGCGCCTCTCACTAGGTGCAATTTTATGTGGCCAGTAAAAATGTCCCTTCAGATGTAAAGCTAGGGCTGGGGATTTAGCTCAGTGGTTCTGCTGCCTGCCTGGCAAGCGCAAGGTCCCGAGTTTGATCCCCCGTACCAAAAAAAAAAGATGTAAAGCTAAACTGGGCGTGGTAGTGCTATCTGTAATCCCAGCACTCTGGCAGGCTGAGGCAGGGAGATTTCGAAGTCAAACCCGGCCTCCTGGGCAATGTAACTATTGAGTGAAACCCTGTCTCAGAAAAGGGCAAGGACTGAGGATGTAGCTCAGTGCAAAGGGGGGGAGGGGGGAGAGGGAGAATGAATGAGAATGCACCACTGTGCTGACCATTTTTATTGGGTAATAGAGATCTCCATTTATTTGAAATGAAAATAAATTTCTAGATAAGTCTACAAGGGTATACAGAGGAGGTGCAGTTAGATTACTGGGTTAGAGGCCCTGTGAGTCATCAGCACAGAGAGAGCAGTCTCCCTCAAGCCGGAGGCTGAGGAGGCATCCAAGGTCCTGGCCCTGGTGAGGGCGTTGGGGAGGGGCGTTGGGACCCCAGGCTCCAGGCACAGGGCGGGGGCCTGAGGACGGTGGATGCCAGGTCTTCGCAGGATCCTATCCTGCTCCTCCTCCTCCCTTTGAATCCACACCAGCCCAACGCATAGAATGTAGCAGAAGTGACACCGTGGCTTTTAAGAGTAGCCCTTGAAGCAGGGAGTGGCAGTGCAGTCCTGGAATCCTAGCACTCGGGAGGCTGATGCAGGAGGATCACCACGAGTGTGAGACCAGCCTGGGCTACACAGTGAGTTGAAGGGCAGCCTGCACTACACAGTGAGACCCTGTCTCAAAAAAAAAAAAAAAAAAAAAGAGTAGGCCTTGATAGATTGGTACCGCCTGCCTCCCTCTTTGTTTCCTTTGTTTATTTTTTGTTTAAATTATTCTTTATTATTATTAGTGGGACAGTACTAAGGGTTGAACCCGGGGCCTTTGCACTAAGCTACATCCCCACCTCTTTGGTTTGTTGTTGTTATTTTTTATTTTGAGACAGGGTCTTGCTAAGTCGATGAGATGCCCAGGGTGGCTGTAATTTGAGATCCTCCTGCCTCAGCCTCCCAAGTGCTAGGATTATGGGTGTGGGCCACCACACCTGCTATTCTTCTATTTTTATTTTATTTTTTGGTACCGGGGATCGAACTCGGGATCTTGCGCTTGCGAGGCAGGCAGCAGAACCACTGAACTAAATCTCCGGCCCTAGCCTGCTATTCTTTTAAAATCAGAACCTCAGGAAAACAAGGTATCTAGTGAATATGTTACTGTCATCTAACATATACCAGTGTTCTAGTATTTTTAGAGTTAACAGGCCAGAGATGAGAAAAAGAATATTGATTTAATCATCATTTACATAATGCATTTTACGAGCCGACATAAATTAGGCATTGTTGACCTTTAAATTAATTTAGATTTAATGAGATGGCTCCATTATGTTTAAAGACATAGGGTAATTATTATCTTATGTTCTGTGTTATTTTCTGGGCTTATTTATGCCTCGTCCGCTGTGAGGACTCAGTCCAGGGCCTGCTGTTCTCTGGCCTGGGGTTTGCCGATCTCGCTGAAGAACGGGGTTTCCAAATTGCTTAATTTCCCAGGATCCACTACAGTGACTTCGGCTTTCACGGAGACTCGAGTTCCCGGATCCGGATCGTCCCAAGCGCGAACGCAAACGGCATTAGGAACTCGGGCTAGCCGAGCGCGGCCTGGCGCCCTCTGGTGTTAGATCGTGAGAATGCAGATTAATGTTTGGGCTCTGACTCTTGGGGAGCCCTGGATTCCCCAGGGCAGAGGGGTCGGGGACCTGGGAGGAGCCCGCGCGGCAGCTGGCCTCTGGCCTCAACGCCTCCTGTTAGGGGCAGAATTTCATCAAAACTTTTTTTGATAAAATTGTTATTTTGATGCTTCAAAAATAAAAGTTTAAAAACGATGATACTTTGGGGTGGGGGTATAAATTTGGGGAATATTTCCTCATAAAAATATACAAATGGGGCTGGGAATTTATTTAGCTCAGTGGTTTTGCTGCCTGCTGCGCAAGAGCAAGGACCTGAGTTCAATCCCTCGGTACCACATATATATATATATATGTAAATGTAGTTGATGTGGTGGTGCCTGCATGTAATCCCATCATTGGGGAGGCTGAGGCAGGAGGATCGCTGCAAGTTCAAGACCAGCCTGGACTATACAGAGACCCTGTCTCAAACTAACAAACTTGCACAGGCTGGCTTCAAATAACTAACCTATGGTGGATTTATATATTTTATATGATTATACATTGCGTGTATATATATATATATATATTTTTTTTTTTCTTTTTTGGTACTGGGGATTGAACTCGGGACCTTGTGCTTTTGAGGCAAGTGGCAGAACCACTGAGTTAAATCCCTGGCCCTACATTGTGTATTTTTATTAAAAATGCAACAGAAAGCAGTGCTACCTGCTGAAGGGAACAGCTGGGCTGGGCCCCCAGCCGGAAGCCAGAGGACTCCACTAAGCCCCGTCCACAGTCCTTAGCCACGGAGCCTGGGTGGGAGAGTGGGGTCCCCGCCAGTGCTCAGTTTCGGGGTGACTTGCTGTGACATCGCAGCTAACAAATACAGCGCCCGGACCAGGGGTGTCGGATGCCCTGGGCCACACAGGTGAGCATCACAGCGTCCCCTCCCCTTCCTTGTGCCTTGTCTTCGCAGGCTGGAGATGGAGCCCAGGGCCTCATACATGCTAGGCCAGTGCCCCAGCCCCGAGCTGCACCCTCCACACGAGTTGTCCCCCCAGTCTGGGATCAAACACTGGGCCTTCGCACTGAGCTGCTCCCCAGGCCCTTTTGAGACTGGATCTTGTTAAGCTGCCCAGGCTCAGCTTGGACTTGTGATCCTCCTGCCTCAGCCTCCCAGAGTGCTGCGAGTAGCTTCCTTTACCTATTTTTCCTCGAATTCTTGAGCTGGGGTTGGGGTTGAGGGTGCACCTGGGCCAGGGAACTCTGCAGGAGCCCTTCCTCTGGCAAAGAGGTTTGAGATCACCTTGGCAGAATCAGGATTAGCACAGAACCTAGCTGGGGTCTGCCAGAGAAGCCACTCGGCCAAGACAAGAAACGCCGTGACTGCATGTAGTTACGCCAGGGGTACAAGGCATCACCCTGAGGGTCACCCGGTGTCAGCAGAGGAGAGGGGTCCTTGTGACATCCAGGAGCTGCAAGGAGGGGGCCCAAGAATCCAAACCAAGGTGCTTTGGGCCGGGGATTTAGCTCAGTGGTTCCAGTGCCTGCCTCAAAAGCCCAAGGTCCTGGGTTTGATCCCCGGTACCCAAAACAAAACAAAAACCAAGGGGCTTTAAAGAGATTATTATCTATCCACCCGTCCACACAGGGGAGTACTACTTAGCCACAGAAGATACATGAGTCATTTGTAGAGAAACGGATGCACCTTGAGGCCATTGTGTTAAGTGAAGTAAATCTGACACAGAAGGTTAAATATTGCATGGCTTCTTTTATACAAGAAACCCAAAGTGCAAATAATTTAAAGACAGACGATAGGAAACGGGGTGACCTTTTGCAGGTGGGAAGGGGATCTAGGCGTGGCTTGAGGGAAAGGATGGAGAAGCCGTGTGTACAGGCACCAGCTCCCCACGGCAAACGCCTTCATCGTGTATCACAAACACGCACAAAACAAGAGAAAAACCAAAACCAAACAAGTGGTCTCGAGAAGCGCCTGCACTCGTGGCCCAGAGAGGTGCCAGCGGCTTCACTTCCTTCTTCAACCCCAGAAGCGCTGTGCGACCGAGGCGACGCCTCCCCTAGGAAGCTCCGGGGGAGCCGCGAGGGTCGAGGGTCGGGAAGGCAGCTCCAGGCCGGGCAGTGGGAGGAGGAGGCAGGAAGGCCCCGCGTGACCCGGAAGCTTCCGCACTCGCACATCTGGTGGGTGGGGCTGGGCCTCCTGAGCGTGCCCAGAAGCAGAAGCCGAAACCGCCGTGTAGGGAGACCTTGGGCAGGTTGTAAGTTCAAATCCCTGGAGCCACTTTTCCCCACTGTGGTACTGGGATTGAACCCAGGGCCTTTGCACTGAGCTACATCCTCACTCTCTGTTATTTTTTATTTTGAGACAGGTCTAAGTTTCGAAGTTACTAAATTGCCTGGGCTGGGCTTGAATTTGAGATCTGCTGCTTCGGCCTCCCAGAGTGCTGGGATTACCATCACAGGTGTGTGCCACCACACCTGGCTGTCTCTACTTTTATACTAAAACAGACAGTTCTACTTGACGTTGTTTAACTTGTGCCCACTTGCACCGTAACTGCTAAGTCGAGACAGCAGGGTTTATTTTATTTTTTTTTGTACCAGGGATCGAACTTGAGGCCTTGTGCTTTCGAGGCAGGCAGCGGAACCACTGAGCTAAATCCCTGGCCAGCAGGGTTTAAGTAAGCCAAGGTTTATAACATGTTCTCTTATACTGCTTCTCGTATGGTACTGATGAATTAATATTTATTTATTTATTTGAGACAGTCTCACTGTGTAGTTCAGGCGGACCTTGAACTCACTATATAGCCCAGGCTGGCTTTGAACTCATGGAAATCCTGCCTCAGCCTCCTGAATGCTGGGGTTATAGGCGTCCGCCACCGTGCTGGGCTTTCTTTTCTTAGGAGGACACCAGTCATTGGATTAGGGCTGCCTAAATGCAGCAGGGTCTCACCGGCCTTCACACCAGCTGCCAAGACCCTGCTAGGAAATAAACTCACGCGGAGGTCTGAGTGGATAGGAGTTTGGGGTCACTTCGCCCAGTGGGGGATGGGTTGCAGAGCAGCAGGAGCCGTGGTCACACACACCAGAGCCCAGCCCAGATCCAGCCGCAGCGCTGGAGACTCTTTAGACACAAAAATTCATCCTCCTTTCCTCTCTTCTGACCGGGTTTTCTCTGTCCAACACAATGTGAAAGGCACCACCGATGGAACCAGTTTTCACTTAGGGTTCTCTTTGAAATATTTATGGACACGCTCAGGAAGCAAGGCTATGTTCACTCAACGCTAGAACAGCGAGTAAATCCTGTTTTCTTTCGGAAGAGAACATATTTTCTGTAACACAACTTTTTGGACTTCAAACACAGGCAAGGCGATCGGAGGCCGAAGCTTCCAAGTCCTTGTGGCTGTTTAAGCAAAAGACGCGAGATGGCGCCAGAGAGCCGGTGTGGCGCTGGGTCGTCGCGGGCGGGGAAAGACCCCGTGGAGGGGGCGACGTGGGGACTGGGAGTCCGAGGGGGCTGGGGAAGGAGGACCCGGCATCTGCAGGAGGGAGGAGGAGCCAGAGGAGGCCGCTTCGCAGATGGCGCCGAAGGAGCCTTCGGCCCTTGCTGCCTGACAGTGACATGAGCAGGGGACACGGAGAGCAGGGACGGGGCGCCTGGGGGGGCACAGAGGGGGACAGGGGGCGGGCAGGGTCCTCGATCCCTCAGGGCTGGCCTCGTCAGGAGCCGCCTCTCCTGTCTGGGCCCGGGGTTTTCTATTTCATGTTGTACTGGGGGGTCTTTCCTCAGGTTGGAACCAAATACCCACTGCCACTTAAAGGGAAGTTAGTTTATCTTTTTTTGTTTGTTTGTTTTTGGTACCGGGGATCGAACTCGGGACCTTGTGCTTGCAAGGGAGGCGGCGGAACCACTGAGCTAAATCCCCGGCCCGGGTTAGTTTATCTTTACAGGTAAGCTTTACTTGGAAAGAGGAAATAGTAAGGGACTTCGGCTGGAGGAGCTGACAAAGATCAGGCTGGCCCTGGAGGAAGGAGAGTGAGGAAACCAGGGCTCACTCTGAGGACTGGAGGGGTTTGACTGGCTCAGGGGTTCGGGGGGCTCAGTTCATGGCCTGGGATCCCAGGCAGGGATGTCGCGGCAGAGGGGTGCAGTGGACAAGACTGGGCTGGGGACCAGCTGTCTCCAAGGTCACCCCCACGACCCACCCAGTCAGTCTCGGGGGTGCCCCTTGAGGCATTCACACTGAGGAAGGAAGAGTAACCATCCTAAGAATGGAGAAATCGGTTTTAAAAAACGGTGTGGTGGGGCTGGGCTCGGTAGTAGAGTGCGAGCGGAGCATGCAGGGAACCCTGGGTTCCACCCCCAGCGCTGCATGTCCCTCCCCTTTCTTGCAGGGCTGGTGTGCACTAGGCCAGCGCTCCAGCCCTGAGCGGCGCCCGCAGCCCCGTGGTGCCCGATCTCAGTGTGTGGATGGTCGCGCTGTGCACATTCATAACACATGGTGTGCAGCTGCCACCTCGTCCACCTCAGAATGTCTCACCTGGCAACGCAGAGGACTCCGTCCCCAGGAAGCACTGAACCCATTCTCAGGCTGGCCAAGACCCAGGCGGCCTCGGCTGCTCTGCCTGCCCAGCGAGGCTCCCCGGCCAAAGCCTCCGGCTCCAAGCAGGAGCTGGACGGCTTCCGGAAGCCAGGCCGCTGTCACTATTGCAAACGTGGGCGATGCGTGGCGGACGCGGGTCACCTCACACCTCACAGCCGTGTTCTCTCTTTGCAGGAGGAACACAGCAAGCCATATCTTTGAAACAAAATGCCACACAGTCATGGAGGAGTCAGGAAGGCTGGGAGGAGAGGCCAGGGCGGAAGCCAGTCCCCTTTTTCCGTAAGGAGTGGATACCTTTCAGGATGATTGGGTCTTGGAGCTCCACCAGCAGTTTCTGTTTACTGTTCAGAAAGACTCACAAAGGGAGAGATAGGATCTCCACCCACCGGCATTTAGGCAGTTAGAGCCCAGCAGAAGCTGTCCTGCTCGCTGAGGCTGGGCGGGGAGCAGGGGACAGGAAGGGCTGGACAGGGTGGGTGGGAGCCTGGACTGGCGGCTGAGATTTCAGGGGCACTGGGCTGCTGCAAAGCTGTTCTTCCTGGGGGAGGGCAGTTCCGGCAGAAGTTCCCCCTCCTGCGGAAGAAGCCTTTCACACTGAGCTGCCAGTTTTGAGTTTTTGTTTTGAGACAGGGTCTTGCTAAGTCACTAAGTTGCCCAGGCAGTGCTTGAACTTCTGATCCTCCTGCCTCAGCCTCCCAGGGTGCTGGGATTACAGGCCTGTGCCACCATGCTCTTCGGGGAGTCTGAGTTTTATTTTGAACTCCATAGGGGTCAGCTGAGTGTTCGAAGCCAGGGTGACAAGAAGTGGCAGGATTGTGTGTGACTGGAGGGAGGGGCAGTGTGGGTGCTGTGCTGGGGTTGCTTCCTCCTGTTCAGGGCAGAAGTGGAAATCAGAGATGAGACGACGGAAGTAGAAAGGAGGGGAGCGGAAAGTGTTCTCCTGGACCATGTGAACGGTGCCCTTAGCATCTCACACTGCACATCGCACATCCCATGGCCTCTCCAAGTTAGGCACTGAGGATGGAAGAGAGTCAAGAGGAGAGTGATGTGGTGGGATGAAAACCAAAGTGGGCACCCAGGTTCTGGACTTGGCAGGACTCAGACCAGGAGGTGCTGGCACTCCTCACCCAGAGGGAACACAGGAGGCTGGGGCAGGGCTGGAGGTGTAGCCTGTAATCCCACTAATGTGGCCAAGTTGGCAATTTGGTGAGACCTGTCTCCGAAGAAAAAATAAAAAAGGGGATGTAGCTCAGTGCCAAGGGCCTGGGTTTGTTCCTTGTTATGGTTTGTATCTAGGTGTCTCCCCAAAGCCTCATGGGGTCATGGGTGGGGCTTTTTTGAGGTGGCTGGTTCAAGAGTGTTTGATGCTGGGGTTAAGGTTGTGAGTGGATAAAATAGAAGCAAGAGGGCTGGTGTGGTCCTTGCTGATTGCTTGCTGCTTGCTGCCTTCTGCCTGCCTTGCTCTGCCATGGACTGTTTCTCCTCTTCAGTGCCCCTCTGCCATGCTGCCCCACCTTGGAGCCAGCCAACTGTGAACTGCAACCTCTACAAACTGTGAGCCAAAAATAAACCTTTCCTCCTTTAACTTTGGGTGCTGAGTATTTTGTCTCAGCAAGGAGAAAAGTAACTAAGACAGTCCCCGATACTGGAAAAAAAGAGGGCAAGAAAAGCCTGAGGCTCTGGGGGTAGGACCGAACCCCAGTCCTATGCAGCCAGGCTCACATGATGGTAGCCAGGGTCATGAGGAGACTCCAGGCTTTGCTGCCCTGGTCCCTCTCTGTCCAGAAGGGACAGTTAGCACCTCGGGTTTCCATCTGGGGGATGCCCAGCCCCCACTCTGCACTTTCCCGGCTCAGGCTGCGGAGAGCACTAAAGGCAGCCATGAGACACATCGCAGATTCTGCTGGCTGCAGAGCCCAGAGAGGAGATGAGTCTTTCTTGCATATTTTGAGTCTGGGTTTCAGGGCTTCACCACAGGGCTCACCCCCCAGTACCTGTGAACTTTTGCACTTCCCCTTGGGATGGTTTTCTTGGAGAGCGCAGCGAGACATCCAAGGACACACAATGACTTCATCTTTGGAGCAGACAGAGGAGGTGTCTGTGTCCCGGCCCCCGGACAGTGAGTGGAAGGTTTCGCGCCCACCTTGAAGCATCTTAGTGGGTAGATGGGATCGACTGTGTGGAACCCTCATGGGAATCCCGCACCAGAAGGAGGTGCTGAGATCCCCACCAGGACCTAGGACCCCAACGGCTGGACCCAAAGAATAAAATTAAGATGTGGAATTTGAAAGCTCAGTACAGTTGAACATCCCTAATCCAAAAACTTGAAATGTGAAATGCTTCAAAATCCGAAATGTTTGAGCCCTGACCTTTTCCCACAAATCACACTTGGGGTGGATGCTCACTCCTTGGTCCCAAACATTTAGGATAAGGGATGCTCAGACTGTGTATCCATGGTTCTTTTGTTAGGGGAAGGAGAAATAAAACCCAGGGGTTGGGGGTGGGGCCCAGTGGGAGAGCACTTGTCTAGCACTGCCTAGCACTTGCCAGGCCCTGGGTTCAATCCCCAGCAATGCAAGAAGCAAGTAAACAAACCCCAGAGCTAGACAAAGGCTTTGGGCTTTGGGGCTCTGTTAAATTTACAGATTGGCCCCAAAGGTCAAGGTCATGTTTGAGGCTGTATTCAAGATCACCTGGAGCCCTCCAGCTCTTAAAAATAACTCTTTAATTTACAAAAGCAAATTTTCTTTGTGAAAGTAGGGCAGTTCAGTGAGACACATGGCTTCATCTGTGGCCTAATAATAACCCAAAAGTTTTCTTCTGCCCCAAATTAGGAAACCTCTTTAAGGAACGGGGCTTTGGTTTGCAAGGATCCGCACAGCATGGCCTGATTTCTCCTTGCTTAGGGGGATGGTGGCAGTCACAGCTGATGGCTCTGGGGTTTTGGGAGAGATTACAGTCATTAACGAGATGCCAACAACCCAGCTCCGGAATTTAACCAGAGTTCACTTCCGCCTGGCCAGGAAGGGGGATGAGGTCTGTTTATAGTTTTCTTCCTAGCCTGTGGTGGTGGTGAATCAAGTCCACCTGGGAGCAAGGGGCAGGTGTGCAAAAGCAAAGCCCATGGAGCCCCAGCCTCTTGGGCAAAACTGTTTCTCCAGGGAAGGGCCATTTGGCCAGGGTGGCCTGAGAATGTCCATTAGACATGCGTTGGAAGCCTGGTTCTCCTTCCTTTGCAAAGCTGGCCTTTTCTTTCGTCACAGAATATGTCACCTGGAAAAGATCTGGTTATTTGTCTTGAAACAAAAGACTTGGGTTTCCTCTTAGCCACGAGCAGCACCACTTCTTTTCATTTCTTGACAGGCACTGCGTGGTGCCTGCAGACTGCATGGAGAGCCTTGGGTTGTGACTGATTTGTCCCTCAGCAGATCCCAGAAGCAAGTGGCCCGACACTGCAGGGAGCTGGGGAGGTGGGATCTGGAAGAGGGCAGGTGGCCAGGAAGGGGGTGTTAGGAGGGAGGTGTAGAACCACCCCAAGGGTTGAGGTCGCTGGGCGTGATGTTTTAGTCTTGCAGAATGAAGAGCGTTCTGGAGACGTCGGCCATGATGGTTGCCCGACCTCATGACTTGTATTTAATACCGCTGAAGCCCACACCCTGCCCCCCTCTGCTGTCTGTAAAGAACATTATCCAAAATCCCCACTGAGTTTTGGAAAACTAAAGACAGGACAATGGCTGGCAGCAGGCCAGAGCGGGGCGAAGAAACCCAATCTCTTCCGATCTTAGAGTGAGTTCCTTCTCTGAGCGGTCCTAGGGGCTGGAGGAAGAGCCGAGTGTCCTCTGGTGGCTGCCTGCCTCTGCTTTGAGGTCCTTACAAGTCATGAAAAATAAAGAAATAACCTTCCAGAGGTTGAGCGTTCAGCTTTCCAAAACATGGAAAAAAAAAAAAACCAAAACAAACAAAAACTCCCTCCTAATCTCTCCTCCCTTCCACACTCCACTTCCTAAAAGCAAACTAAGGAGAGAGGCCACCAACTGGCGGACTGTGGGCTGTGTCTGGCTTGGCGATGTGTTTTATTTGGCTCACACAATATTTTCTTTTCTGAGCCAACATTTAAACACTGGGGAATTTCAAGGCAGGCGGCAGAACCACTGAGCTAAATCTCTGGCCCTAACACTGGGGAATTTCAAACAACAACCCAGGAGATCTGGAGTTCTTGACCACACTAGGAAGGGCGTAAACCAGCTGGAGTCTTGGAGTTTCGTGGTGGTTGTTGACCACTCACCAAACCACACCCTGTTGTATTAGCTCATCTCTGACCTGTAGAGATCTGAGTGGGCCACCTCTTATGTAAAAGATTTAGTAACACAGTGTTTTTCTGGATTAAACTTTCTAGAGCCGTGGTGTAAATCCTAGTATTCTTGGATTCCTCCCCAGATTTGTTTACTCTCTACTCCTTTGACTGATTTATTGGCCCTTTTCTGACTTCATATGAATCTTGTAAGGTGACCTTACATTTACACCTCTTGGGTGAGATCTTGGGCCTACAGAACCTTGCTATTGGATTTTAAGTTATGTGACCTTGCAAATGTATGAATGCTCTTGTTTGAACAGTACTGAGAAAGTAGAAAAGTATAAGATTGAGTTCTATGGCATTTTTCTTCAGTTGGCAACTGACATTTCGGATTTGTTCTAGGGCTTGGGCTGTGTCAATTTGGTAGGATTTTTCCCCCCCAAGGAATTTGTTTATTTCATCCAAGTTATTGGATTATTGGTATAAAGTTGCACAGCATGTTCCTTGTTATTCTTCCCTTGTCCGAAGGATCTGTAGTGCTGTCCAATTCCTCCTGTCAGATGTCACATTTATGTTTTCTCTCTTCTTTCACCTTTCAGCCTAAATAAATTGTTTTTAATGTACTATTTGTTGGCCACACCCACATATATCTGGACTGTCTGTACTTTCTCAGATTCCCTCAAGTGCATTTATTTCTTTTTCTTTTTTTTTTTGGTACTGGATTGAACTCGGGACCTTGTGCTTGTGAGGCAGGTGGCAGAACCACTGAGCCAAATCCCCAGCCAAAACCCCAAGTGCATTTATTTCTGAGCACCAACTACCTTCTAATTCACGGCTGAACAGTCACCTGTCCTGGGAGTGCCGGCCTCTGTCCTTCCCTGAAGCCGTGCAGCTTGGCCAGTGTGACTGTTAATCACGATATGTCAACTTGACTGGATGAGGAAATGCCTCACCAATCAGCCAAGCACGGTTCTGGGTGTTTCTGTGGATGACTGACACGGAGGCCAGCAAACAGGAGGGAATACCCACCCCAGGTGTGGGTGGCACCAACCAATGGGTATAGAGCCTGAATGGAATAACAAGGGAAAGAAGAAAACATGCCTATTTGGAAGAGCTCTGGTCTTCCTGGGTGGGTGCATGTACTGGAGCCATTGCCTTTGGACGTTGGACTCCAGTTTTTTCAGCCTTCCAATGCAGAGCTGCACCGGTGAACCTCCAGTGAGCTTCCAGCCCTTTGACCTTGGGCTGGTGCTGCGTCCTTGACCCTTCTGGTTCTGCAGCTTCTACCTTGGGCTGAGCAGCTCCCGGATCCTCTGTCTTTCCACCGTGCAAACAGCCACCATGGACTCTGCATTTCTGACCCTGTAAGCTACCTAATAAATCCCCTCGAATACTTATATATGTGCTGCTCGAGTCCTTTTCCTTTTTTCTCACTCTTCTTGCCCAGGGACAGCATCCTCCAAATAAAGAGTAAGATCTTAATCCTCGCCTCAGGCTGTTTTTCAGAGGACGTGGGCTAAGATGGTACCAAAGACTAAAGACAAACCACTCGATGAGTTTGGCTGTCACATGTCAATAAGATATGGTTATAAAATTATTTAATTCTGATTTTTGGATGAAAAAGCAGGGGCCATTAATTGGACATTCACAGTCGGAATTTGGGATGTTTACTTTGATTTATATACATTATTATTTAATTGAGAATCAGGCGATTCCCTGTGCAAGTTCAGATTTTGGGTTTGTGAAGCCCTGGAAGTTCCAGTGATCGAGGTCAGCTATCAGCTGGAGCTGGGGGTCAGCTGCCCCTTGTGAGGGACTGGCACACTCAGGCCAGGTGTGACACACGTGCTCACACACATGGCCCCTCTGTCCTCACTTATGGGAAGTGCCTGGCCCCTGGTGGGCAAAAGGAAATTCAGCTGGGTGTCTTCCTGGAATGGGACTCGCTTCTGAGAAGGTGCGTTAAGCTGTGGCTAATGGCTTATAGATTGTGGGACTGTCTGGCTCGGATGTGTGCTGTGGCCAACAGCGGGAGTCGGATCAGATTGTGTGGAGCTGTGTCTGGCTCCCCTTGAAGCTGCCGGGAGGCTCCCTAACAAAGGCAGTGGTGTTGAGAGCTCAGGAGTCTTGAGAAGAAACTGTCAGCTTAGCCTCAGTAGCACCATGAGGAGAATTGGCAACAGAGCCTCTGACAGAATACAGAGAACTTTGAGGATTTGGCAGGGCCTCTTGGCGCCTAGGACACTGAGCTGTGGGTTGCTAGTGGCTGCTGGCCGTGGCCTATGAGGTGGTGCTTATTTTGGGGTGTGCTGTATCCCTTCTCTTTGTTGGTCTCCCTACATTATTTTCCTCCTCCTCTTCCTCTTCTCCTTCTCCTCCCTTCTCTTCTGTTTTCAGTACTGGGGATTGAACCCAGGGCCTTTGCACCGAGCTGCATCCCCAGCCTGTTTCACTGCTTAAATTTTGAAACAGGGCCTCACTGAGTTGCTGAGTGGCCCAAGCTGGGCTCAAACTTGTGATCTCCCGCTGCAGCCTCCCAGGGCACTGGGATTGCAGGCCTGTGCCACCACACCCAGCTTATTTGCTTCCTTTTCTTGGTTTCACTTGCTGGGTCCCAGGCTTAGAAGTCACAGGCCTGGCTGCAGTGTCCTCCATGCCCACCTGTGCTCTGTCTGACCTAGAAGCAGTGGAGTTGTTATGGAGAAATGAGTACGCAGAAGGCAGCCAGTTACTCTTCTAAGTGGCTGACACCACTCCTTTGCGGTTGAATGGTTTTTCAATGTTTTCAAAGTGCTCTTGAACCTTTCATTTCATTGGAGCTCTCTAATATACATGTGAGTTCCACAGAGCTGAACCTTGGTTTAAGATGGGAAGTGAGCTGGGTGTGGTGGTGCACACCTGTCAGCCCAGGACTCTGGGAGGTTCAGGCAGGAGGATTGTAAAGTTCAAACTCAGTCTGGGCAACTTAGCGACTTAGGGAGCGCCTGACTCAAAATAAAAAAGGGCTGGAGATTCAGCTCAGTGTGAAGACCTTGGGTTCGGTCCACAGTACCATAAAAAATGATGGCAATCAAGTCCCAGCAGGGATGAGTGATTTGCCTTGTGCTGCTCAGGAAGGCAATAGAAGAGCGAGGACACAGTTCCAGGTCCCCAGGGCTTTGCCCATGCAACTCTCAACCTGTTACTGGAAACTGGAATGAGCTTTTGATTCTTTGTCTCTTTTCTTTTTTGAGACAGTGTCTCACTATGTAGCCCAGGCTGGCCTTGAACTCGCAGTGATCCTTCTGCCTCAGCCTCCCAAGAGCTGGGATCACAGGCGTGCACCATCACACCCAGCTTGACTGTTCAGTTAGGGTAGTGAAACTAGTGCTTTACAAACTGCAGGATGCAGCATAAATAACAAAAATCAATTTAACGGGTGCAGTCAGACTGTACAAATGAAACGGAATGGAGTGGTAATGTCAAAACACATCGCACACAAAAGTAAGTATCATTTGGTAAAACTTTGGATGTAAGTGGTTGCTATTTTGGTTTCCGAGCTGCCTGTGGTTGCTTGGTAAGGAGCGGACTCACAGCCCTTTAGACTTGGATTTTGTTACTGTGAAGCCTTATCAGTTATTTACACCTGAGCTTTAGGGAGATTAGATTTCAGGGACAGACCGCTGGGAAGCATTGCTTTTGCACATCTGATAATGCAAGGCAGGGATATGCTGCACAGGAGATAGGACCTCTAATTGCTCATAATACTGGATTTAACCCCCGGCCCCAAATCATTTCATCTAGAAAGACTGGGTATTCCTGCCTAGAAGGGCTAGGGTGGAAAAGATCACAGGCAGCTGCTAGCTGATTTTTTTTTTTTTGATACTGGGGATCGAATTTGGGTCCTTGCACTTTCAAGACAGGCACTGGAACCACTGAGCTAAATCCCCGGCCCTAGCTGATTTTTTTTTTTTTTGGTACCGGGGATTGAACTTGGGTCCTTGCGCTTGTGCAGCAGGCGGCGAAACCACTGAGCTAAATCCCCGGGCCCCTAGCTGATGTTTTAAAGAAAGAGTAACATTCAAACCGTCTGCTGTGAGCATCTGACCCATGTATTGGTCAGCTTTCCATTGTTGGGACAAAATACCTGACAGACACAATGTAAAGATGAAGGGTTTATTTTGGTTTCAGCCCACGGTTACCATCATGGCAGAATGGCTTTGTGGAGGAAATCTGCTCAATTTATGGCACCCAGGAAGTGGGGAACAGTGAGCAGGGAAAGAGCTTCCCAGGAAGGAGCAGGGGACCAGATATAGACCAGGGTCATGGCCCCATCACCTCCCCAGACACACCCAGAAGTGCATTTTATTAATTTCCAAGGCATCGCTCAGGCCACTCAAACTGATGATTGAGATGAACTGCCATGTTGATTCTAAGGAGGAGCAGAGAGCTGCTCCAGTGTCAGGGAAGCAGGAGGAGCCCTTCCTGAGTGGAAACCTCTGGGCTAGAAGAGTGGGAATGCAGATGTTCCTCAAGGAGCCTGTGTGATTCATAGGGGTGAGAAGGGGTTAAGTTCAACCCTGACAACCTGGGCATCTTGAAGGAATGGAGCTGTGTAGGCCGAGTCGGACCCACAGACTCACATGTGGCGGGTGGGTGGAGTGGAGGGTCTGGTCCTAACAGGTGCTTCCCAGCAGGCTTACATGCATTGCTGTCAAGTGTGTCTGAGTCAACAGTGACAGGTGTGAACGATTGAGGCAACTGACATTAGGTCATTGAGGAAAATCCAATGAAATGGAAGCCAGGCAATCAAGAAAGGTGGTTAATGAACAATGGGTATATGCTTCATGTGGAGTGCTCGTTCTAATGGATTGCTTGTTTGGCTAACTTTCCTTGTACATGTCCAGAGGGAGAATCACACTTATGTCCATGGTTTCATGAATGATGTTTCCTTCTATGTGTGTCAGATTTCTTTTCCCATGTTGGATTATGCCTTTGAAATGGCAACGGAGATCCATGAGAAAATGTGATGATTCATGAACATTTATTTTATATAAACTTTTCAACGAGTGACCTAAAAAAATGACAATGAAGTCATTACCGATGTTGAAATGATGATCGATTGCTTGTCTGAATCAAGGAGAGGTAATGGTAGAGGAAGACACATACCATGACTTGAGGCCTCTAAAGAAGTAGGTCTGGCAGTGGGGATGCAGGAGCCAGTGGATGACAGGAAGAGGAGGAGCCTGGCTTCCTGGAGGCCCGATCTCCCCTCCAGCGCTGGTCTCCTAGTCTGGACCCTGTAGCTCCCAGAAAACGTGACTCTCCTTACCCAGTCTTATTTACTAAACCTGGGTTCATTTAAATAAATAGCAAAAAAGCTTGTATATGATTATAATATATAGAAAAATAGAAATATATACACAAAATAATAAATATAGTATAAATAAACAAAAATATACAATAAAGTTATAAGATTTCTTCATTGATAAACTATGAAGGGGAGATAAAAGATATTAGTTATTATACCATTTAGGTCCACTGTTCAGTAAAAGACTCCTCCCATCTCCTGTTTGGTCCTCTGCTCAGAGGGGAGGGAGAATGTCCCAAGAGACAAATACCCCATGAGTCTGTCCCACCAGTGCCATGAAGCCAGAGGAGCTGAGGTGCCATGCCTTGCTGGTATAGGCTACTGACCAGTGGCGCTCTGCAGGCCACAGGGACATGTGCATAACCAAACTGAGGGCCTGACTGACCAAATTCCACAGTAATCACTGAACAAATGCAATGGCGTGAGCTTGGATTTCGGTGGCATTGGCCTTTGCATAGTAGTACAGCTAGAAGTGTCCTGGTGGACATCCAGGAAAGATTTCAAAATTTCTGCATAGGGTGGGGAGTGGTTGGAAGGGTTTTGTGTTGGAGCTGTATTCACATAGCTCCTAGGAAGACTGAAACAGCCTCTATATCCCACATCAAATGTGGTGGTGTAGTGGCTTAAAGTCTCAGGGTGTGTCCTGCCAGTAGAATCAGCCCTGTGACTTGGGGGAAACCCTTAATATTCAGAGTATGGATGGAAAAATTCCCTGGTCACTTTGGAGAGAGGATTATGGCCCCTACATGCTTCATTTAAAAAATAAAAGTTCTGCCTTTAAGTTTTCTGTCTTTACTCAAAAAAATCAGGACCCCCCCCCCATTTAGAGACCCAATCCAAAAATGGGCATCTGAAATGAATAGACATTTCTCAGATGAAGAAGTACCAAGAAATATATGAAAAATGTTCAATATCACTGGTTATTGGAGAGATGCAAATTAAAACAACACTGAGATTCCATCCACCTCATTCCAGAGAGAATGGCTGCTATCAAGAAATCAGCCAATAACAAATGCTGGTGGGGCTGTGGGGAAAAAGGAACACTTCTCCATTGTTGGTGGGAGTATAGACTGGTGCAACCCCTGTGGAAATCAGGATGGAGATTCTTCAAGACATTAAAACGAGGTTTCATTTGACCCAGCTATTCCCCTTCTTGATATCTTCCAGAAAGAATTAAAATCATCATACTACAGCAATATATGCTCACCCATGTTTATAGAAGCACATTTTGTAATAGCTAAAGCTTGGAAACAGCCCAAATGCCCATCAACTGACAAATGGATAAAGAAGATGTGTGGCTTTTTTTTATTCAATGAGTACTACTCAGCCATAAAGAAGGATAAGCTCGAGTCCTTTCTAGCTAAATGGATACACTTTGAGATCATACTCTTTTTTTTTTTCTTCATGTTTCTTACTGCCTCTTTGACCAGTTCTTTATTCAAAATAAGCTGTCCAATGTTATGTCACCTGTATGGGATACCAAGATCATACTCTGAAATGAGATAAATTGCACACACATGTTTAACTACCACATTGTTTCTCTGGTGTGAGAAACAGAAAGTGGAAATAAGGACCAAAATGTATAATAGGTATTGAGAAATGGCAAGAATATGTTCAAATCAGAAGGGGAAAAAGGGAGGGGGGAAAGAAGGGACAAGACAGAAAGAAATAGAAGGAAAAAATGGAAACAAAGCTTTTATTTTGGGTACTAGGGATCAAACTCAGGACCTTCTGCTTTCGAGGCAGGTGGTGGAACCACTGAGCTAAATCCCCAACCCCCAAAGTTTTTGTAAATAAGGAGAGGAAGAGGGGTAGAAGGGAGGGGGGGAATGAGAAAAAAAAGAAGTAAGATATATCATATGCACAAATTCCCAAAGATGAATGTTATCATTATGTATATCTAAATTGTACCAATAAATGCTTTGCTTAAAAAAATTACATTGAGATTTAAAAAAGAGAAAAAATGCTTTCTGTCTTTGTTCTCCTTACTACATTGTTTGAGATATATGCTTTCATACCACCACCACGGTTAGTGAGAACATCCTTCTATATTTCATTTTTATATGAAAAATATTTTATATGAAATATTTTTAGATGAAAAAAATATATTTTTTGGTACTCAGGATCAAACTCTGGTTCTTGCAGTTGTGCAGCAGGCGGCGAAACCACTGACCTAAATCCCCGGCCCTAAAAATATTTTTATAGAAAAGCATGCCCTGAGACTTCTCAATTCTCCATTGTCCAGAATTGGGTCAGAGGTGGTAAAGCCAGTATGTGTTTGCCTGCCTAACTTCCTTTCTCCTTCTTATGTTAACAATGCCCCAAAGAAATCTCTTTTTCCCAGTGTATGTAAGCATCTTGGGTTTGTCACTCAAAATGCCTCATCCAATCCCAGACAAGTTGCTGGCATGTGACTTAGGCTGACCAATCAGACCTTGAGTCTTGAGCACTATGGGAAATGGGTTCCATACTTCTTTCTGCAGTGGAGCCCTTATGAACTGTCAGTCAGTCCCAGCTCCTGGGCTCCCTAAAGAGGGCTTGGTCTCAGTCTTTCTCATGCTGATGGTTGGTTGGCTGATTGCACTAAATTTCCTAAGTGATACTGTGGGTATCCTAAGTCATGGAAATTTTACATGAAATTGCCATCCTTGTGTGGTGTTTCACCATGGTGTTCTATGACAAGATGGCTGAGCTTGGAGACAACCAGATTCATGGTTTGTACCTTGTGCCCAACATAGATGGCCCCAAATTCTCTCAGCATTCAGTGTCTCTAAAGATAAGGCCCCACACAATATTCCAAACCTCTTTTAGATAACATGGAACACTCGATGCGTGAAAATGCTTAAGTTGATTTTCTTAACATCAGCTCTTGGCTCTCCCAGATTGATAACCATTCACTGCTGTACGATTCTTTTTTGATCAATTCAAATTTTAGCTGTTATTCTGTTTGCTTCCAACCTTTTCTGGTCAGTTTGGTTTGGTAACTCAATCACTTACATTTGAGAGTCTCCATTTACTTGCTCAGAAGGCTTGGAATGAGGAGAGAGAAGAATGAGGCTGGGAACAATTTGTGACAGATATTACACCTCTGAGCTGCACAATTCTGACATTGTTCCCAGCAATACAAATGTGGCTGAGTGGTCCAGATGCAGCAGAATCTGATCCTTACCTGCTGGAGGGAGGATTAATGACTCAGAATGCAGTCTGTGCCTGAAGGTAGGAGGAAAACTTCTCAAATGTGTTCCTGAATTGTGCTGTCAGTTTTTGCTCTTGGCAGCAGTCCTAAAGTCATTTGGATAATGCACACAGGAGCGTCTGCTCAACATAACTCTGGATTCCAGCAGTAAAGAATTGGACAGAGGATGTAACTCCACTGCTGCTCCAGAGACCACCTGGGCTCCTCGCTCATCTTCCTGAGGGATATGCTGAGGTAGGGTTAGCTCACTCTTGTCTTTGGATTCCAGAGGGCAGGGGGCCCTGGTGAGTCCTGGGGTGTTAGGGTGCTATCCAGAGGGGTCAGACAAAAAAGTGAGTGCCCAGATAAATCATCGAGAATCTGTGTAGATAGTGGCCTTTGCACATGTGTAGAATTCAGGCTTACCTATAATGGTAGGAATAGTTATTCCAGACAGGGAAGGAGCCTGAGTAGATATATTGTCATCTTGTTGCATTGTCTCACACTTTCTGTATATGATTTTTCTATATCCTCCACAAGGTTATTAGATTTTGAAGGCAGGGATCTTAGAACATTCTTTCGGTGTCTTCTGGCATAATAGTAGACACACAGAATATGCTAGATAAAGATGAATGCAATGGTTGGCTAGGTGGTTTGCACATAGTGAAATGCCCTTCCCTCTGCTGACCTTAACTTTGACCAGACTGCAACCGGGAGCACTGCTTTTTTTTCAGGTTAGGAAAGTATTTTTGGAAATAAGGAGAAAGAATAGCTCCTGGATGTCCAGGAGGGGTCCAGGGATGGCTGCATGGTCTCTCAATTTAGAATTTCTTACAGGCAAGTAGAGTACAGGAATTGCTTTGTTGTTTAGTGGTCACCTATCACAGGTGGCTCTGTGGATTTAAATTGACCAATTGGAACTCAGCTTCTCTAGTCCTTGTCTTTTCTTTTTGGTACTGGAGATCGAACTCAGGACCTTGCACTTTTGAGGCAGGTGGTAGAACCATTGCGCTAAATCCCCAGCCCCCTCTAGTCCTTTTCTTTTACACAGTGTTTACAGTAAACTGGGACCTCAGAAGGAACTGGCTGATTTGCATTATAATTTCCTCAAAATTCAGGATTTTAGTAGGGAGTGGCTGTACCTTCCTTCAGGATTTTAGTAGGCTGAATTCTATGCTGCTTGAGGAAATTTATTGTATGTCCAAAGTCCCAGTTCACTGTCTGTTTTTAATTTTTATCAGTATGGCTGGGCACCTCCCTCTGTTGTGGCCCTTCCAGTGGCTAGGTGCCTTACTCATCAGCTAACTAAATAAACTATCTTCTACACTGTCATCCCTCTATTTCCTTGTGTCACTCTCCAAACTGTTATCAGGTAGCTCCCTTTTTTTTTTTTTTTGGTAATGGGGATCGAACTTGGATCCTTCCACTTGTGAGGCAGGGAGCAGAACCACTGAGCTAAATCCCTGGCCCCAGGTAGCTCCTTCTGAAAGTGACTTGCCAATTAAATGTTACTGGCTTCTGGGTTACTCACCTCTCCCTCTGGAGTTAGATTCTAGGTTCTTTTAGTCTCAAATTTAACAAAATGAGCAAAAAGCAGTGATCAAGTTTATTCGAGAAAGTAAAAGTGAAGAGTGAGGGGGAAACTGGCTCTGGCGAGAGAGCTTGGGCCAAGTAAAAGGAGAAAAAGCAATAAAAAGATACCATGAAGAAAGTCACGATAGAACATTCTTGATAGTGCCTGTGTCCTTATAGGTTGTCCAAATCTCAGGGTATCCACAAGAACTACATATGGGTCCTGAGAGTGGTGCTGGGATCTCATACCTCAGGCTGATGTTAGGTCTAGGCCATTCTATTGAAAACCTACTTGAGTTCTTGTGAGAAGCCCAAGTGCAGGCCTTTGGGAACTGTTGTGCCCATGTGTCTAGGATCTTGTAGTTAATAGGTCACTTCTACTTCTCCAGCCAACTTTGCCACACCCTACTCTCTTCTATCTCATTTCCCCAGAGACACAAATACCCTTAATTCTTTATGGAATGCTGAGAGAGTGGAGGTCTCTGTCTTCTATAGCTTCTTCAAGCTGGAAGGGGCCATAGACCCTGCCTACTGGGGATCATGTGCTCTCCAACTACTGTGGGGGCCTGTGACTCACTGGTTGTGTTGAAGAAAGGAAAACCTGCCAGAAAATGAGAAAAGAGTTAATGACCATTGACCGTCACTATTAGCCCAAATATGAGGAGCAGGTAAGATTTCCAAAATTCCTGTAGTGGCACTGGAGTCCTCCTTTTTGAAGAGAAATCTCAAGTCTTTCAGAGGCTCAGAGGAGTAGCTTTCTTCTTTTGGGTAATCTTGTTCTTCAGACAGTTCGGATGGGACTGGCTTTAATCTAGAAAGATGCATCCAATTATCTGTCACTGCCACCTTTACTGCAGTGGGTGTGGCAAGGACCACTGAGAAGGGGCCTTTCCATTTTGACTTTAATTGGTCAGTAGATGTTCCCTCTCTCCAAATTTTTACAAATGCTTGGTCTCCAGGATGGACAGTAAGTGATCCTCCTGGGCCAGGAGCTGAGAGGACTCGGGAACACTGCTGACTGATTGCTTTTCACTGCAACAGCTCCCATAGGCTGGAGCAGGAGTGACATTCTGTTATGCACCAGTATAAACTCCTGTTTCTCTCTTCCTCTTTAGCCACTGAGCAGCTGTAGGCTCCACTGACTCCAAGTCAATTGCCAAGCCTCACATTTATTGCGTGAGCCACTGGCAACCTCCGCATGAGTCCCAGTGAGCCAGTCACCTGGAACATGATTTCAGAATTACAAGTCCATATATTGCCTGGAAGCTACATGGAGTCATGGCTGGAGAGGCAGAGAGGAGGAAATGGTGAAGGTCAGCTTAGAGGCAGGGCAATATGAAATGGAAATGTTTCCAGTTAGGTGGAAGAGCAAAGCTCAGCACATAAATAGTTCACTTTGATGCTCTTCTAAGATCCAGTTGCAATCTGGGGCTCTTTTATTCCTGGGATGAGCCAATAGGGGGTGTATTTTTTAGTCTTGGTATGTTATATGATTGGAAAATACTGTGAATGCTTAAATTATGACAATAAAAGATACATTGCCATTATACTCAAAATACTTCCCCTTGCTTCAAACACACTTACCCACTCTTCTGGATACTTTTTGAGCAGCTCTGGAAGTCCTCTTTTCTGAGCATCTTTGGTTCCACTGTCATGGCTCCCTTGATATCCTGAATCAATTAAAAACATTTACCTTTTGTTATGGCTTGTGTCTAGATGTTTCCCAAAGCCTCATGCATTCATAGGTGTGGAGTTTTGAAGGTGGCTGGATTATGGTGTGTGATGCTGGGATTAAGGATGTGATGTTTGGATTAAGAGTGTGATTCTGGGGTTAAGGGTGTTCCACACTGGGTGGGGAGGGACTCCCCAAAGGGCAGGTAGCCTGGATGAAATACAAAGGGACAGAAGGAAGGGTTCTGCTGCTTCTCTTTCACCACTTTGCTGCTTTGCTGTCATCTGCCCACCATGAACTGTTTCTTCTCTGCAATGCCACTCTGCCTGCCACCCTGCCTTGGACCCAGCCAATTACGGACTGAAATCTCTACAAACTGTGAGCTACAGTAAACCTTTCCTCTTTTAAATTTGGATGTTGGGTATTTTGTCTCAGCAATGAGAAAAGTAACTAAGACACTTTTCATGGTCATTTTGACTTCGAGGAAGAGCCAGAAGTCACATGGTGCCAGGTCTGGTGATTAAGGTAGATGAGGACGCACCTCAATGTTTTGCTGAGCCTACCTTTCTGTTGGATGGCCCCCATAGCAGCATTCATTTTGATTATGCCTTATAAAACTACTCACAAAAGAGGACTTTCAGAACTGCTTCAGAAAGTGGCAAGAATGATAAGTGTGTTTGAAGTGAAGGGGAGTGTTTTGAGGGATATTAATGGCAATGTGTCTTTTACTATTATAAATAATTTAAAATTTAGACATTCACTGTGTAGTTTGATCACCCCTCATAGGTCTGATGTGGAAGAAGGGAGATGGAGGCAAGCCCAGACTGTCAACTTGAAGATTGTGAGAGCATTTTGAGAGGGATTAATGGCAATGTCTTTTACTGTAATACATTTAAAACAATGTGAACACACGGCATATTTTTTGATCAGCCTCTGGATCTGCTCCACTGCTTCTTAGCTACTCGATTGTCTTCATTCTGTCCTACTGTTGTCACGCTGTGGACAGAGCACAGCAAGGACAAAGGCTTGGAGGCCAGAGGAAGATCATTGCCAGAGCACCAATGTAGAGCTCACAGTGCAAGAAGAGGCTCCAAGATTAAGTGAGGCCTCATCCTTCAGAACCTTGTAGGTTGCATTAAAGATTTTGCCTGTATTCTAAGAGAAAGGAGAAGGGACTGGAAAGTCTCAGATGGACCCGAGAAAGTGGGATGTGTTGCTGATGGTGAGATGACCACATCTGTGTACCTTTGGCTACCATGTAGGAAGAGGAGTAGACATGAGCTGGCCAGTTAGGAAGCCACTGCCATAATCCAGTGGGAGGTGAAGTGGCTTGGAACGGAACAGAGGCAAGGGGACTGACTTGGGGGATCTTCAGGAGTAAAACTTTTCAGACATGGAAGGAGAAAGAGGAAGATGGTTTCAGAGTTTCAGCTCACTCCACTGGACAGAAAATGGGGCCATTCCTTGCGTCAAGGGACATGGGCAGAGGGCCAGGCTCCATGTTTGATAGTGGAGTTGGCAGTGATAGGGTGTTTAGGGGTAAGGGGTCACCAGTGGTGTCTTAGGGATATGGAGTACAGAAGATTTTAAACAACCAGTGAGGACTTGAGTGGTGAGGGACACTCAGGTCTGGAGCTTGGAGGAGAAGGCTGGGCTGAGAGGGAAATGTGGTCTCATCCTTGTTCAGGTGGCAGTGAAGGTGGAAGTGTGGTGGAGGTGAAGGGAACAGGGAAGAGGGTCTTGGGCCAGTTATGCTGAGGAGAATGAACTTCCAAAGGGTTCAGATAGGAAGAGAAGCAGAGAGTGGGGCATGATGGAGGCCACGGGAAAAACATATTTCCAGAAGGGACTCTCCCTCTACTGAGAAAAGGGGATCGTAAAGACCAAGAGCAAAAATGCTATGTTTGGCAGTGTGGCATCAATTCTAGACTTAGGAAAGGTCATTTCTGCGGGGAGCTGGGCCAGAAGCCATGGTCGGGGTGCTGAGGAGAGAATGGGAAATGAGGTGACAGGCATTGAGGGGATTCTGGGAAGGTTCTTGCGGCGGCTGGGATGACTCAGCTGCCCCTCCTCATTAGTCTTCTCCTGCTTCCTGTCAGGAATCTGAACAGCAACAGCAGCCATCTTGGGGTCATGAGGTGAGATCGTCATCCTCACACCCTGAGCTGCTGAACCAGTATCCACCACCACTGTTCAATTCTGGAGTTTTCTTTACTTGAGAAAAATTAAAAAAACCTTTGTGCTTGCATCTGAAGATGATTTGTGACTGATATAGCATGTCACCTGCATTATCTCTATGCATCCCCACAACTGGATTTTGAGGTAGTGCTGTTATTATTCCGGTGTCACAGAGAGGAGATCAAAGCACAGAGAGCTTATGAAAGCCGGATCTTAAGGGACTGAGGTGAGTTTCAAAGGCAGAATTTCTTGGTGCCTCATTTCTGAGCACCTACACTTTGCTCTTGAGGGCGTCCTCTATGTCTATCTCTAATAAACCTCTCGTCTCTTTTACTGACACATCCTGACAATTCTTTTTCTGCTATGGGCATCAGCAAACCTGCAAGCTTATTTTGAAAGAGTGGATTAAGTTCCTCACATCAGCCTCTGGGACCCTCAGAGCCAGCCCAGTGACATTTATTTTGGTGACCCCTCTGCAGCCCTAGGGTCTTTTAAAATTTCTCTTCTAAGAGTTAGAGACACTTAAGCCCCTGGAAAATGAGTGCTTGCACATGAAAGCACTGAAAGACAAGAGGCGCTTGCTCCCTCTGATCAGAAATGGGGAGAGGTGTCAGGAGTCACTCTCCAGGATATGGGTGGCCTCCCTAGGTGTCCCTTTAGCTCAGCACCACACCCTGTCACTGGGGTAGATGGCACCTGGACAAATCTTGCTCCTCTGGGGACACACAAAGTAAGGACAAAACCTCCATCCAATGTCTCATGCAAAGGTCCCCTTTGGACCTTTTATTCCTACTTTACATTATCGATTATTCATTCTAATCATTGGTACATTTTAGGTATATGACATAATGACATTCATCATTGGAAATTTGCACCTTTACATAGTCTCTCTTGCTTCTTATTTTTCACCCTTGCCCAGCCCTGCCTTCAACCCCTCCAGTCCTCCCTATTTACAAAGATTTTGTTCCTATTTTTCCATTTTCTCATATTAATCCCATTCCCT
>NW_004624768.1:11034426-11053905 GCF_000247695.1 Heterocephalus glaber
CATTTTGATGTGCATTTTGAGAGAAACAGACGGGTCCGCCAGCACATATCAGCAATTAGTGGGGCTATTATCTTTTCTTAATCTAATTTCATAAAGAAAATTGCCTGATGTTTTGTATCCTTTTTAAGGAGTAAATATTAGAATTTATTAAAGCATTAGTATAAGCATTGATCTAATACATAGAGATTAAAACTTTACATATTCTAAGTAACCAGTAATTGTGTTTTCCTCACCAAAATATTTGGGTTAAATAAAAATTTCCTGGGGGCCAGGGATTTAGCTCAGTGGTGCCACTGCGTGCCTTGCAAGTGCAAGGTCCTGAGTTCAATCCCTGGTACCAAAAAAAAAAAGTTTCCTGCCTTGGTGGCACATGCCTATAATCCTAACACTTGGGAGGCTGAGGCAGGAGGATTGCCGTGAGTTCAAGGCCAGCCTGGGCTACATAGTGACACCCTGTCTCAAAAAAAACCAAAACCAAAACCAAACCAAATTTATATGCTGAAGTCCTAACCTCCAGGACATCAGAATGGAAAAGTGTTTTGAGATACTGTCTTTAAAGATGTAATTAAATTGAAACAAAGTCTTTGCCGTAGCCTCTGATCCCGAATGAATGGTCCTCTCGTCAGAAGGAGGTGAGGACTGCCACACAGCAGAGGCCTTGAAGTGGCCACCGAGGGACACCTTGGCCTGGGCCTTCCTTCCAGCCCTTAGAAGTGAGAAAAGACTCTGCAGTTGGAGCCATCCGCGAGGGCCCTTGGCTACAGCACACCCAGCAAACAAACTCCATACAGTTCCCCAGAGCTGGGCAGGGCTGATCCAGGGGGCCCCAGCTGGGGCTGCTGGGAGGAGAAGGGAAAAGGAACCCTGTATCTCAGATCCCCTGCGTCCCTAGGGGTCCTTGCAGCAGGAATTGTCTGCCCGGGGGAAGCCGAGCAGTCCGGGGTTGTGTGGACCCTGGCTAACATGGAGGGGCTCCTGCCCACCATGCACTGGCCACCTGGGCTCAGAGAATTCTGGGGCCCCTGGCTTAGGGCTGGGGAAGCCCCTCCTCTCTTCTCTCAGAAACTTTTTCAGTGAGGAAGCCAGAGCCAGGGACTCCTTCCCGCCCTGAGCTGACCCAGCGGGCAGAGATGGAGTAAATACCCCCACCCAGGCCCTTCCCACCGATTAGCTCCATGTGGGTAAATACTCAGGCCAGATGTGTGTGTTTGAAGCCTCCAGTCATCCACACCTTATTCAAGTCAAAACCAAAAGTCTAGCTTGCTTTATTGCCGCAGGCTGAACTGTGGCAGGGACACGCAGACCTCCCTTCAGCTGGTCCTACAGTAGGACCAGGGCAATCCCTTCTTTCAGAACCTGGGCCCAGGGGGCCTGCTGTCCCCACCTCCACCTGGAGCAGCAGGGGCAACTCTTGGGCCCTTTCTAGTCCCCTGCTTTGGCCCATATACCTTTGTGGGTCCCGCCAAGAAATGTTCCGAAATCTGGAGATGTTTCAGGAATATCTTGTTTGGTTTTGTTAAACCCAAACTCTTGACAGTAAGGGATATCTGAACAAAGGGGTTTATGGAGCCACTAGGGATGGCAGGCAGAGAAAGGAGGAGGTTCTGGGACCACTACCAGTAGCCCAGGCAGGTAGCGGTAGGAAATATGCCCTGACCAGAAATAACAATTTCCTTCCTTCCTTCTTCTTTCCTTCCTTCCTTCCTTCCTTCCTTCCTTCCTTCCTTCCTCTCTCTCCCTCTCTCTCTGTCTCTTTTTTCTTTCCTTCTTTCTGGGGAGTACTGGAGATTGAACCTACAGGACCCAAAGCCTTCACACTGAGCTACACGTCTAGCCCATTTTTTATTTTTTATTTGAGACGAACTCTTTTTAAATCACTAGGTTGTCCAGGCTGGGCTTGAATTTGTGATCCTCCTACCTCAGCCTCCCAGAATGCTGACAGTACAGGCCAGTGCTGTCAGGCCCAGCAAGAATTTTTTAAAAATTGAAAATGTGGGGAAGAAGACCTAGGTTGTTAATCTACCTTGGCTATGGACAAGAGGGTCAGGGTGAGGCAGGGCTGGGAAAGCTTTGGGATAGGAAGGCAGTCAGAGAGGAGAGGCGATTGTTGCTTCTGGGTCAGGGTGAGGTGTGGTTAACAAACCAGAAACTTTATGGAAACGGCACAATGACCCTGCAGTGTTATGATAGGATTGAAGTCAAGATTTCAGCATACACTCAGAAATATGAAACAGTCTTCTCTCTCCAGCCTCCAGCCATTATAATTAAATTTAGGAGATTAAAAAAAAAACAGTTGAAAGCAGGTTATGGTCTGAGGTTAAGAAATAAAAAACACCAAAAGGGTATTCTCCTTCCCAGTCATTCCCACGGCCCCCCGAGACTGAAGGCAGATGCTGGGGACACCCAGGGTGACAGGTGCCGACCTGGTATGCCACAGCTCACCCGACATGCTGGCGGCCCTGAGGCGGCTTCTCCCCACTCTGCCCAGGGACGAGGCACCCCCAGGCTGAGTGTCACCCTGCACGGTGTCAGGACCAGCTTCTCACCCAGTCCAATCCTTGTCCTCCTGGGGCTTTGTTCCTCACAGTGAGCTGCTGCCTCATGGAGGGGGACAATTGGAAGGAGAAACAGGCCTGGCAGGGTGGGTCGGGGAGAGCAGAGATGGTGGCGAGGTGACTTGGCCCAGCAAGTGACAAACCAGGCTCTGCCTCTGGGGACAGGAGGACCTGGGGCCCAGAAGTGTCTCCCCTGCCCCGTCTATTCACGGCTCTAACCTGTGGCAGAGCAGGGCTGTGCCCCCCAGTCCCCGGATGATTCTGATGCTGCCTGCACAGCTCTCCAAATTAGCAGGGCACAGATGATCCAGGACTGACAGCAGAGAGAATTAATTCTATCATCTCTTAGTTAGGTATAAAATAAAATTAGGTAACAACTGTTTATGCTTGTAGTTTCTCTGCACCTATAAAACCAAAACCAAAGGATGTCACTACATGGACGTGACATCTAAATAAACAACATTATTTTGATGGGATTTACGATATGGTGATACTAAAAATAAGTCACTATTGTTGGCTTAGTAATGGAAAGACGCAGTCTCAGGTCTAGTTCTATATCTATTTCTGTATTTTGTTTTTCTTTTTGGTACTGGGGATCGAACTCGGGACCTTGTGCTTGTGAGGCAGGTGCCAGAGCCACTGAGCTAAATCCCCAGCCCCTATTTCTGTACTTTGCTTTTAACAATACCTACATGGTCATTTCCCCTCGTAAAAAAGAGACACAAATGATATTGTCCCAGGCTGTCCTTGCCAATGTGGGATATTCAGATCCTAGATGACTCAAATTGGGCCACAGAACAATTTCTGATTGTTGATTTTAATGAGTGTCACTTGGTAAATCTGTAGATTGCTTGTGTTCACTTAAAGATATTGTCAGCATTATAGCCTTATTAAATGGAGCTTCTCTTCTCATAGCTTTTAGAGTGGGAAAAGAAAGTATCTTGGCCGGGGGATTTAGCTCAGTGGTTCCGCCATCTGCCTCGAAAGCGCCAGGACCTGAGTTCCATCCCCGGTACCAAAAACAAAACAAAAGAAAGTATCTTTTTTTTTTTCTTTTGGTACCGGGGATCGAACTCGGGTCCTAGCGCTTGTGAGGCAGGCGCTGGAACCACTGAGCTAAATCCCTGGCAAAAGAAAGTATCTTAAATGTGTATTTACTACTCAATGCTAATAAATCTCTCTAAACTGTTGTTTCTGGACAGAGTGCACTGACTGTGTCTGCAGCTAATTTGACCCCAGGCACTACTTGCTGGTCATCTCATGTGGTGTTGCTTCTCCTGCCCTGTGCTATGGGAGGACTTAACTCCCCTTTTGGTGCAGCTATTTGCATGATTTCAAAATCTGTGCACTGCTTTACTTCATGAAACACAAACATGGGCACTCAAGTCTGGCAGGAGGTGCCTTGCAAAGGCACAGACAGATAAAGTCCATAGTACTATTTTAGATGATCATCAAATTGAACAGGTAACAAACCGACCAATCAAACCTTATGCAGACAGAACTGTGCCTCCCTGAGAGCGGGTCTGGGGACCCCAGCTTGAGAAACGCTGGCCAGGAAATGGAGCCATGTGTTCCCTTAAAGAAGACACATTTCTCCAAATTCCTGGAGACTATCAAGCTGGGCAGGCTCTGATGGCCAGGAGCAACCAGGACCAGGTATTGGGAACTTGGGTACCGACCAGGAATGAACAAACTGTTAGGAACTTGGGTACCAACCCCAGGAGTGATTTAGAAGCAGACCGGTATCTCTCAGGGTTGAAAATTCTCCATTTTTGCCCTGAAGCCAGACTGAAGGCAGAGTGCAAAGCACATTAAACTTTTATGTTGACAACAGCAGCTCGATTAGAGTTAACCATTTAGAAAGACTGCAATTAAGAGGTAAAGAGCAACCAGCCCATGCTCGAAGGCAGTAGTTCTCAACCTGGTTGCCCATTAGGATCACCAGGGGAGCAATTTAAATGAGCTGAGGCTTGGATCCATCGGGAGGATTTGAACTAATTGGTCTGGGTTGGGCATCAGTGTTTGTAAAAGCCCCGAGGGGATCCTAATGTGTAACCACGGTAGCCAACCACTGCCCTAAGAGAAGCCTTCTCTGAGGTATAATTATATCTGAGCCCCCCTGAATGAATTTATTTACTGTAGGAGAGGGAAGCAACCTTTACAGAATATACTGTGCTCTTTAATGAATAGAAACAGCAGCTAGCATGTACGGAAAGCTTGTTATTGGATGGATGTCATGTTAACTACCTGTACTTAATCGTCATCCCAACCTTAGTGTATATTGTCACCATTTTACAAATGAGGAAACAGGTTCAGTGAGACCCAGAAGTTTGCCAGAAGTTCAATGACAAACATATAAGCAAAAGCGATCTAAGTTCATACATCAAGGGGACAGGACTTGAAACAGGACCACTAGCTCTTCTGTTGCCCCCCATCGAGAGCCGGATGCAGCTTGGGGGCCCTTCCTGTGGGCGACGGCAGAAAGAGCCACCCACCGGGCTCATCTCTCCACTTAGCTCTCCGGTGTCCCCATCCCTCACAGGCTGAGCCCTGCTGGGAATTGGAACATCAATTTGTGGGCACTTGAAGTCTAATTTGGGCATTCACGGGTCCTGAGAGTCTCGGCGGGGGACAGGTATGGAGGGGATGTTTCTTCTGGACCTGGAGGGACTCCCACCTGGGGTCTGGGCAGTGACAGCAGCTGCGTAGGTCCCAGGCGGGCCAGGGGCTGTGTAAACACAGCAATCAGGACGGCGGGCTGCCCCGAGCCTCACCCTGCGCTTTTCTGGGGATGGAAGGCTGAAGCCTAATTCTGCCCAGCTGGGCCTTGCCTCTCCATCAGAAGCAACTTTGATGTGTAACCAAAAAATGCTGATTTGCCAAAGGAGCTGCGGACAGATGGTGCCCCCCTCGCTTAGGGGCAGGGTCCCCTTCCCCTCCCTGCATCAGGGAACTTTGTGTCCTGCTGGAGCCCGGCAGGGCGCTATGGGTGGCAGGATTGGCTGGGAGGGCTGGCCAGCCAGTACCGTGTCATCTCGGGTTGCCTGGCTGCACGTCTCTGAGGGACACTCAGCAATTGACAGAAACTGAGCTCTGGGCAGCAGCTGGGCTCCAGGGTCTGACAGTACCACTGGATGTGAAGTAGGCCAGCAAGAAGGAGGCCTGCCCCCAGGACGCAGGCTCCATCCCGCGCTCTGGGCCAGCCTGGGGTGAGCAGGGCAACCTCCGGGCCTCTGTTTCCTGATCTTCACAATGGAACTTGGCATTAGCTTCACATTTTCCTGGGCTTGTAAGCACTAGTGTTAGAACAGTGCAAATTTTGAGGCTTCTTGTCTGTTTTTTTGTGGTAGTAGGGGTTGAATCCAGGGCTTTTGCACTGAGCTATACCTCTAGCCTTTTTTTTTTTTTTTTTTTTTTTTAAATTGAGACAGGGTCTTGCTGAGTTGCTAGGTTGCCCAGGCTGGGTGTGAACTTGCGATCCTCCTGCCTCAGCCTCCTACAGTGCAGAGATTACAGGCCTGCACCACCGTGCCTGCCTATTGAATTCTTTTGATAATGTCCTTTGGAGGTCATATTTCAGAAACAGGTGAAATAAAGCAGATATCCATTTTGCATAGGTTTAACAAGCTATCATTTGCCATTCTGAGAGCTCTCCTCATTTAAATAAATAGTCCTCTCCCTTGATGCTGTGCCTATGTTTTTGAACCAGTATTAAACACATGGTGCGAGATCCCAATCCCAGGAAAGGACACAGTTACTATTTTCTCTCCTGTCCCTGTCCAGGGATCCATATTCCCTCTGCTCTGTAGGGTGACCAATGGGTCCCTATTTGGCTGGACTTCCTGGCTTAGCATGGAAAGCTGCTTATCTCCAGAAACCCCCCAATTCCTAGCAAAATGGGATGGTCACCCTATGCCAATCAACATTATTTTTTTTTCTTTCTGAGGCATTTTGACAAGAGCAATTTTAGTACTTTAATAATGCTCTCAGGGCTGAATGTGGTGGAACATGCCTATAATCTCAGCACTTGGGAGGCTGAGGCAGGAGGAAAACAAAACCATCACAAGGCACAAAACAGACCTTTCTTGCATAAAAACTAAACCAGTGGGTGATCTTGGGTGGGGAGGGGGAACCTCACCAGAGCCCAGATCTCCTCGCCCAGTGAGCTGTTTGTACCCTGGCAACTTCCCACTGCCAGCATTGCTGTCTCTCTGCAGAGGGAACGTCCTGTCAGGCTTGGGAAACCAACTCTCGAGATCGGGAACAGTCTCTGGCTTCATTCCCCACAGCTGCTGTTGACCAGAGACTCTACCATGCTTTTGTTTATAATTTATTTTTGTAGAGTTAATAAAAAGCATTTGTGTACTTGGGTTTCCAAAACATGGCTGTGTGCCAAGTTATCTTCTAGGTTTCCTTGTGCAAAAGGGAAGTGAGTTGGTATCTTAGTTACATTTCACGTTGCTGAGACAAAATACCTGACACTCAAAGTTAAAGGAGGAAAGGTTTATTTAGCTCACCGTTTGTAGATGTTTCAGTCCATCATCAGCTGGCTTCAAGGCAGGGGGGCATCACAGAGGAGAAACAGTTCATGGCAGGCAGAAGGCAGCAAAGCAACAAGGGAGGACCACAGCTCTTTCTATTCCTTATATCTTACCCAGGCTACTTAGGGTGGGTAGCAGTCACACCCTTAATCCTAGTGTCCTTGAGCCTAGCACTGCACCATGAATCAACCCCAGTGTGACACACTCTAGATCCAGCCATCTCTGAAAAAGCCCCACCTATGACTGCATGAGGGTTTGGGAGGAATCTGGACACAGCCATAACACTTGGAAAAGCCCTCATCATGTGTACTGAGATCTGCTGGCCCTAGCCAGGCAGGAAATGGACGCAGCACCAGGTGTAGTTTGTCTTCAAGACTTTCACAAACTGTCTGGCAAACTAGCACATTATTATTTTATGAATAAGGCACTGACATTTCATTTAAAAATTCTAGCTTCAGGCTATTTTACATTTATGCAGAAAATATGCATTATTTATGAAATTAGGGATGAATATCCTATGATAATACTTTCATTTTTGGTGGGGAGCAAAGGGAGCAGCAGCTGGTGCTATGTCAACTCCACAGGTGACATGGCCATGAGCCAGTGGAGGCTGGGTTGCATCCTTCCTTCTATGCTTCCATCCTGCTAAAGGGGCCAACTCTGAGATGTAGCAGGTTCTCCTCTGGAGAGAGAGGGCATTCAATTCTCTTCTCACTCATCACTAGTTTTTTCTCCCATCCTCCTTCCCTCCCTGTCACCCTCCCTGTACTTCCCCTGTCCTTCCTTCCTTCCTTCCTTCCTTCCTTCCTTCCTTCCTTCCTTCCTTCCTCCCTCCTCTTCCTACATCCCTCCTTCCTTCTCCTTTCCTTCCTCTCCTCCCCATCTCTCCAGCACATTGTAGAAAGTGAGTGTGGTGACCACTTGTAGACTCAGTGCAGGCAGACGCTGGTTTCATGGACGAATCTGCACACACTCTTAGCCTCAGTTTCTTGCTCTGTTGCAGGGGGTGATTATCAGGTTTCCCCCTTGGGTCTGAGGTACAGGACCTGATACTGGGTAGATGTTCCCTACATGTGAGTTGTTAGTTGAGCTGTCTGCTCAGGAGCACAGAGAGGCGGGGCGCACGCGTGGGCTAAGGATGACAGGTGATCTAAACCCACAGGCTGTGACACCCGAGTGTGAGAGGCAGCATAAGGTGACTGCTCTTCTCGGTCTGTCTGGGCCCAGCCTCGTTTTTAAAGCAGAATGCAGCGTCCTGGGAAATCCACCACACCCAGGCGAATCAGGAGGTTTTGTCACTGGCTGATTAGTTAGTTTATCTCAAATTGTTCCCCTTCATCCTTTCTCTCTTACTGACTGAGTAGAGCAGGCTCTCTTGGCCCTGTGTCCACAGGTTCTGCATCTGGGGATTCAACAAACCATGAATGGGGCCGGGGATTTAGCTCAGTGGTTCCGACGCCTGCTTCAAAACCGCAGGGACCCGAGTTCGATCCCTGGTACCAAAAAACAAAACAAAACAAAACAAAAAACCATGAATGGGCTGGGGATTTAGCTCAGTGGTGCCACCACCTGCCTCGAAAGCAGAAGGTCCTGAGTTCAATCCCCAGTACCCCCCCTCCAAAAAAAAAACCTTTACCTGGCTGCGTGAGGTGGTACACACCTGTAATCCCAGCACTCTGGGAGGCTGAGGCAGGAGGATTACAAGTTCAAGTTAAGGGCTGGGAAAAAAGAGCCTGAGTTCCATACCTAATACCACACGAACATAAAAGTACAGGTTTGGATTTGGGTATCCACAGGGGGTTCTGGAACCTGTCCCCTAGGATGTCAGCTGCAATCCAACTCCGAATCCCTTTCCTGTCTGTCTACAAGTTTGCTGTCATCTACAGAGTAGAAGGCGTTGGCTTTCTGTCACTTGTCTCAGTGCTTCCAAAGGTTTTCCTACTTCTCCCGGGAGGCTCCGGCAGGCTGGGTTGGAGGACAGGAAGTGGGCTTTCCTTGAGGAACCCTCCGTCACAAAACAGGCAGGTGGGTCAGGTACATAGGTCAGGTACATAGGTGGCTGTCCCATCTCTGGGCCAATCCACTGAGGCATCTGCTGTGGAAACAGGACATTTCCTTAAAAAAAAATTAGCTGGGCAGGAGGCTGGGGCTGGAGGATCGCTGCGAGTTTGAGGCCAGCCCGGGCTACATAGTGAGTTAAGGCCAGCCTGAACTGAGACCCTGTCTCAAAAAAACGAAAAGAAATATTTATTGGTACATGGTCGCTGTATACAGCGATTACCTCCAGCGTGGGGAGTTGGCACATGCACATAACACATCGTAATTTTTTTTAACTCCTCCTTGCCCTCCCTTCCTTCTCTAGCTCCCTTTCCCATTTCCTGAGGGCCTTTCTCCCTGTTTTGTGCTGTCTTTTATTTTGCTTTTAAAATTATTTATAGTTTGGGTTTCTCATATAAGAGAAACCAGGTGGTATTTATGCTTGCGTATCTGGTTTATTGGGCTTGCATTATGGTCGCAGGCGCACCCATTTCCGCCAAGTGTAAACGGGACATTGCCAGTGGAGCATGGCTCCCAGCCTGCACCGATGGACTCCAGCGGACCCAGCCCTGGATCTGTGTCTTGGATCTTGTGTGGCCTCAGACAATGGTCGCTGTCTCAGATCTTCTCTCCTCCACAGCAACCAGGGAGGACAACCTGAGGGTTATGCAGGAGGCACACATGTGGGCACTCGACAATGGCTGAGTCCCTGTCCGAGCTTCTCTAAGAGCACAGTAAACTTTAAGCCAGTGATCTACTCCTCCTGAGCCTTTTCTCTTTCATCTGGAAACTTGGTTTAATAGTGAGCAGCTCAGTGGCCCACATGTCTACAACCCAGAATGGTTTTCATGAAGGCTGGAGACCACATGTCCTGTGGTTCTTCATTCCCGTACGGTGCCCAGGAGCCCAGGAAATACCTGCTGCTGTGGGAAGGAGGCCTCCAGGTGACACAGGTTGCTGACAGGCTTGCGAGAAGTGAAGGGTGGGCCATGACACCATGAGGTGTTTGTATCTTCTCAGAGATGGGTCATCAGCTGCCCCTCCACAATGGAGGAGGAATAACCCCCCAGTACCTACTGGGGACTCGCCCAAGCCATACCTTTCTCCTACTGCCCAAGTGCATGCCCTCCTCTCGATGAGCCTCAGTCTCCTCATCTGTAAAGTAGGGATGCTAATCCTTACTTCCCATAAGCTTGGAAGGTTAAGTGCAATTATGCAGGGAAAGCTCAGTAAACGGTGGGCATTGTTAGCTGGAACTTTTTTATCCCTTTTAAATCTGCCCTGCAAAATGGTTGTATAGGAGATGGGTGTGGTGGTGCATGCCTGTAATCCTGAGGCTGAGGCAGGTGGGTCTGAGTTCAAAACTGGCCTGGGCCACATAGGACTTATCTCAAAGAAAAACACATTACAGAAGAAGACAAGGGAGGGCAATGGGGGTGATGGTGAATATGATCAAAGTATGTTATACACGTGTATGAAAATGCCACAGTGAAACCATGACTATGCATAATTAATATGCACTAATACAGTCACTATACTGCTAGGTGTAGTGATGAACATCTGTAATCCCAGCTACTCAGGAGGTTGAGGTGGGAGGATCATAAGTTCAAGGCCAGCCGGGGCAGCATAGCAAAACCTTGTCTTTAAAAAAAAATGGTCTGGGGATTTAGCTGAGTGGTTTCACTGCCTGAATTCAGTCCCCAGTACCAAAAAAAAAATGTATATATAGATACCTTTTTTCACTATAGACAGTTAGGGTATGGCTCAGGGAGTGTCTAGAGTTCACATTTTCCTTATATATGTGCCAAAGTTTCCATTTGTGCAAGAAAAGATGAATTACTTATTAAAATAGGCATGACTCTCATATGGTAATGTTCTCATTTTGAGCGGGGAGTAAAATGAGCTGCAGCTGGCACTGTGACAGCTCTGCGGGCAAGGTGGCTGCCTGTGATCATCCTTGTAAACCTTTTCCCCAAAGTTATGTTAAAAAGATGATTCTCATTATTGGTTTTAGGCAATAAAATATTTAAGAATGAAGCATATACCGCTTGGAAAAAATTGAAGAATTAACGATGTATATATTATAGAGGCTTAAAAAATTGTGATAAAGGAAAACACAAACGTCCATGGTCACATGCTTAGAGATAATTGCTGTGACAATGTTGGTAGATTTCCCTCCATCTCCTTTTCTCCAATGAAGTCAGCTGTTAGGCCAGGGGGATGGAGAAGTTTCTGGTATTCACCCAAGACCCAATTTCCCTGGGCTGAGCCAGCCAGCAAGACAGCAAAGAAGGGAGAGACGGTGGCATTTGTGCCTGCTGGTGTCCCAGGTAGTACGCCAGAAACCCCTTCCTTCTGATATCCACAAGCCTCGAAGTTCAGAGAAATGATTCATGGCCACAGCAGTGATCTTTCTCCATTGCTCTATCTTAACATCTATGGAGCACTTAGCATTTCTTAGATCTCTTACTAACCCTTTTACAAGAGTTAACTCATTTAGTCACTGACATACTTCCCCAGACAGGTGCTCTTATTATCTCTATTTTGTAGATGAGGAGACTGAGCTGTAAGCAAGGTCACACTGTCAGTAAGTGGTGTAGTGGAATCAGGTTATTTCTCTTGTATTTATTGTGTATACAAACATATATATGCATATGTTATATGTATGTATACACAATCTCTCTCTTTTTCTCTTCCTATCCATCCGTGTTTGATCTGAGATAATTCTGAAGGATTTTCCGAGGTTTGAAGCAGCTATTTACCATTTCCAGCTTCTCCACATCCAGTTGTCCTTCTTATTTGGAGGGACCCCCCCAGTGGTGCTGGCCTTGGTGGAGGGGGACCTCACCCCCCATTTGGAAGATGAAGGGGCTGTGGCGGACAGGACAATGACCTGTCATCTAGGCCAGCCAACCCGATGCTGCAGCCTCGGAGCCTGAATTCAGACAAGTGGGAATGTCACCAGATGGGGGTCCCAGGAGGTCCCCCAAAGTGGAAATGGGGAACCCTGACTCACCCCACCCACAGGGTGGGTTTGTAGGTTTGCTGACTTCTGCCACAGGAAAAAATTTTCGAGACATGCCCGTGAGGCGCAAAGAGGTTCATGCCCCAGGGAGGGCGCGATATGGTCAGGACCCAGGGCTTCACGTGGACTTGGGGGTGCCGGTGAACTAGGATGTGTATCCCCCCTGGTGCCCGTGTTACATGAAAACCATTTACAGGTGTTTGGAGCTGAGAGATGCAGAGCTTTCTTGAGGGTGGAGGGAGAGCGATTCATGGGTGACAAGCAAGGGCCCAGGGTTCCTATATTATTAAGACTCTTAGGATTTTTGTTTTTGAAGTTTCCTGGAAAGGGAAAAGTCTTTGGTAACTTTGGTGTCCTCAAGCTGCAGTTTTTCTTAAAAGAACAATTGATTTTCCTTGTCTCCTTTTTACCTATCTTTATTTCATCTATTCCACCTCAATCCAACCCATGGGCAGGTAGAAGTCGCTCCTCTGGTAGTGGCGATGGCAGTGCCATCTACTGTCCAGTGACAGAGGAGACAGTGGTGACCATGGGCCCAGCAGGACGGGCTGGTCAGAGATGCTTCCTAACCGGGTCCTCCCGGGGGCTGAGTTTGGTTCTGGCTCTGCACTCCAGCCGGACTCAGTTGTTCCTGCCTGTTGGATGGGAGTGGTTGTGGCTTAGATCTAAAATGCTTCCCCTGGAAGCATCCCACGTGTGGAAGGTGAGTGGATCGTGGGGTGCAGTGGATTCATCCATTGGTGAGTCCCTAGCTGAGTGTGCTGTAGGCAGTGGGGCCTGGTGGGAGGTGGGCACTGGGGCTGTGTTAGTTACTTTTCTCTTACTGCTGAGACAAAATACCCCAAACTCAAAGTTAGAGGGGAGGGGGTTTATTTGGCTTACAGTTCGTAGAGATTTCAGTTCATAATCGGCTGGCTCCAAGGCAGGGATGGCAAACAGGCATCGCAGAGGAGAAACAACATGGTGTGGACAAGATAGCAAAGCAACAAGGGGCAACAGTTCATGGTGGCGGAAGCAGCAAAAGCAATAAGGGATCTTAATAGTGTCTTTCTGTTCCTTTTATCTTATTCAGACTACCAGGATTGGGTGATGCCAAACCAATCATTCACGTGTAGTGGTTTAGTAATCACACGCCCTTAATCTCGTCATCACACACTCTAGATTCAGCCATCTCCAAAATAGCCTATGACCACATGAGGCTTTGGGGGGACATCTGGACACAAACCATAACGGGGGAGTGGCCTGGAAGGCTGTATTCTTGGCCTGGTTCCTCCTTTTCCTCTGTTTCTTAGCTGCTATAAGTTGAGTAACTTTTCCTCCACCTGTCCCTCTGCCATGATCCTATTTCTGCTTGAAGCCACCTGACCATGGTTAAAACCATGACCCCAAATAAGGCTCCCTTCCTTTAAATTGTGGGTGTTGGGCATTCAGTCCTGGCTATGGGAAAGTGACAAGACAGAAGTGACAGCCTCTGCAGTGTCCAGTTCTTACCCTCCCCCTTCCCAACAGAACCCTTTCTTACTGTAATTTTTCCGAGAGGTCCACCCTCACCTCAGTTCTAAGGCAGATCTAGTCTAATCGTGCCTAATATTCCCCTGCAGGGCTCTAATGTAAGCTGGACCAATTAGACTGGAAAGAGGGTGCTTTAGTTACTTTCCTCATTGCTGAGACAAAATACCTGACACCCAGAGTTAAGAGAGGAAAGGTTTATTTTGGCTCACATTTTGTAGCGGTTTCAGTCCATAGTCAGCTGGCTCCAAGGCAGAGTGGCATGACAAGCACCAGAGGAGAAACAGTCCATGGCAGGGCATGCAGGAGACTATGAGGCAGTAACAGCAAGCCAAAGCAGCAAGCCTGCCTCTCCCTTCTGTGCCATCCAAGCTACCAGCCTTTTGGGTGCTGCCATCCATACCCGGGGTGGGCCTTTCCATTATCTACATCCAGAACCATTCTAAACCAATCAGTGGACTAATTTAATAACCATGTACTCTTAGTCCCAGTATCACACCCTTAACCCCAGTATCACATGCCCTAGATCCAGCCACCTCTGAAAAGCCCCACCTATGGCCACATGAGGTTTGGGTGGGGGGCAGCCATAACAGAAGGTTTCCATTCCACAGTTGGAAAAAGTACTTTTCTCTTTCACTGGCTATTTGTGAACAAGAAAGCATAACTGCCTCTGCAGGTCTTTCATGACCAAGAGGCCCTCCTTCAATATTCTGGATGCAGAGTGGAGGGATGGAAAGATCTCAGGTCTTTGGCATCATGTAGCGGCTGAACAATCAACTCGGATACTTCCTTTATGTGACAGAAGAGGTTTTCAGGATTATTGAAGTCAGTTCAAGTGGAGCTTTCTATTTCTTACAGCAGAAAGTATCCTTATTGATTTGCTCTGCTCACTCCAGCCTGGTTTTCTAAGATCAATATTTCTCAAAAACTTTTTGGTTTCAGGAACCCTTTTCACTCTTAAGAAATACTGAGGACCATAAAGAGCTTTTGATTCAGGGGGTTGTACATACTGATGTTTACTGCATTAGATACTAAAACATAGACGTCTTTGAAATATCTATTAGTTCATTAAATATGTTAACATACTTATACAACACTGACAAGTTAACATCAATAACTTTTTTGTTGTTGTTTTTTGAGACAGGGTCATACTATATATTCTAAACTGACCTTGGACTCACTATGTAGCCCTGGCTGGCCTTGAACGCACAGCAATGCTCCTGCCTCACCCTCTCCAGTGGGGGGTTACAGATGTGGGTCACCATTGCTGGCCAACATCAATAACATTTTAAAGGAAAAATAATTAATTTTCTGAAAGATAAAAATTAGAAGTATGGCTTTGTTTGACAATTTTTTTTCAAATATCTTTTTATCTCTAGATTAATAGAGAATAGCTGGATCCTCATATCTCCTTTTGCATTCAATCTGTTGTGAACTATTATTATTTTGGAACAACAAGAATAACGAGAAAATTTACTCTGATACAAATTAGTCAGGAAAGGGAGGAAAATTTTAATAGCTGTTTTCAAATAGCTCTACTCTTTGGTATAACAGCAAAACTCACAGTTTGTAATTTCTTCTGTTCTTGGCACTGGGGATTGAACTCAGGGCCTTTACACTGAGCTACACCCCCAGATCTTTTTATTTTTTATTGTGAGACAGGGTCTAAGTCACTAAGATGCCCAGGCTGGAGTTGAAGTTGAGATCCTCCTGGTTTAGGTTCTATGAGTGCTGGCTATAATTAGTAGTTTCTTAACAATTAGTTGCAATGTCAAAAATGAAGCCATAGTGATCAAAGTTTTACACTTTGCTTCATCAAAATCTACTTGTCTGACTCGCTCTTTGGATGGATTTTTACTCAGAAATGATTTCACAACCTTGACATAGGCCATTTGAAAAATGTGACTGCTAATTTGTGCAGATCTTCTACATTTTGACACATTTCATTATTAAATATAAAAAAATCTTACATTTTGAAAGTATCACCACCAAGCTTATCAGAAAAGTTTCAAATTATTGAGATACTGTCACACTCACAATAGAAGACTGTCTTAATTGACAAGTTTCCTAAAAATCCAAGCTTTCACTCAAAGGTTTGAGTTTTGTCACGGGCTACATTGTTGTCCGTTGGTGTTCTTGAAGTGACAGGCTTGCTTTGTTCATTTTTGTGAAGATGCTGCCAACGGCCTGGTGTGAAGTTTGTCGGTCATCCTTTTGATTAAAAACACCATTCCATGAAAAAGCGGCCAGTTCAGTAGTTCTGTCTGCAGTAATACAAATGGCAGACTTGCTTTTCTTTTTCTCTTTTGTACACTTGCTTTCTCTTGAGCCAATCATCAGACTCCATGTGTACCAGAAGTGATTTATTTCATCCTTCCTGTTTCACCACAGATGGCATTAAAATGTTCCGCTCTCGAGAGTCAGGATTTCCTAATGTCATGGCTACCTTAAGGGAATTCCAAAGTGAAATTGGCTCTTTTTGTCCCCATAGTGCATGGTAGCAGAGAATACAATTATTATGAGTGACTCGCCTTGACTTGTGCATGACTTAGGCATGTTTTTCTCACCATTGCTTTTGCACCATAGGTGCATATGTCAACACGAGAAAAAGGCAAATGACATGCTTAGCATCATAATGAAACTAGTTTTCACTTTGAAGATTGCTTGAAAAGGTCTCAGGGCCCCCAGTGCACACTCAAAATTTTTCTTCTTTTAACTAACCTTTTCCGTTCATTTGAGACACATGAGGGCCAGAATTTGAACCTTGGCTCTTTGCTTAAATATTTCCCAAGAAGTCTTTGGTTTAAATCTTGCCTTATTCTTATTGTTATTATTAGCAGTCCTGGGGATTGGACCCAGGACCTCACACATGTTAGGCAAGCACCCTACCACTGAGCTGCGCCCCAATCCCCTCCAAACACACTTACAGAACTTGTGCCATAGCTATAGTGGTTCTAGAAGCAAGCGAACATATTCCCAATAGCGCCCCCTTCTGAAATCAATAGTCAGTTGTGGCTGCCTGTTATCAATGTTCCATGTTAAAAAGGCCCGTGATTATGGCTATTTGAATCAAAATGTTTAAGGAGCACTGATAGAGGACAATTTATAAGTAAGCAATGATTTAAGAATGAAAGATTCTAAAGTTTCATTTACTAAACTAATTAACCTTTATTAAGTACTTTCTGTATTCTTGGTGTTAATGCTAAATAATCACACAAGTCCATGTATTGTAGCAAAGGAAAAAGGCACTGATATTTCTCCCTTCTATTAATGCTTATTATGCTAGGTATTATTGTCCCTATTCTAGATACTAAAAAAACACTATTCAGTGGTTAAGTCCTTGGCCAAGGCAACTCAGTGGTCAAAACCGCTCATCCTGGACAAGAGGCTCTGAAGCTCAGAGTCCCTTTCTGTACCATGCAGGACTTTTTTTCCTGTCTTGCTGGACACTGAACCCAGGGCCGTGTGGGTGCTGGCCAGCGCTCCACCTCTGGGCTGCATCCCACTTCAAGTTTATGCCTTAGAGAACAGGGCTGTAAAATCATGGATATCCAAGGCTGTTCTTCAAGGAATTTCCTTTACATGATGACGTCATGACGATACGATAATGCTGACTCTGGACCAGTGTAACCTTTTTAACCTACCATAAAGTGGGATTTCAGAGTTGGAGGAGACCTTCATCATGCTGCTGTCAGGTAGTTCCTTTAAAAATGGCTCACCAGTCAAAAGTTTTCCGGTCCTTCTTGCCTGGAACAAAGAATTGGATGAGAGAAGCCAACAACAGTGCCAAAAATCTATTTCAAAGGTGAGAGATGAAGGGGTAAGGGAAGAACTGCTTCTGCAGAGCAAACTTGGGCCAAACAAAAGAGGAAAAGAGAAAAAGAGCAAAAATAAAAGTAGACCCTGGTCTGGGAGACCCAGGGTACGGGACTGTGAAGTTGCAACAGCAAGCTCCTCATGGCCTTTCCTTTCTTTCATGCTGCCCACATCTCATGGGAGCCCTAGAGGCCCCACACAGGAGGTCCTGAGAATCTTCTGGCTCCACCTGGGGTCTTGAAATGGGCAGCCCCCCTTCTGCAGTCAGCTCTGCCCTGGGATCTTCAATAGACAGGTCCCGCCTCTCTCCAGCCAGCTTTGCCCTGCCCTCCCTCCTATATCAAGGTCACCCATTTCTGTTGGTCATCCCTTGGGGCAGGCTTGGTATTCAACATGCATTTCAGATCGGATTTTCTGGGTGATTTCTCCGGACAGTGTGATGCTCACTCCCGCCTCGAATCAGAATGTGTCACACTACTTGTGGCAGGCAGTTTCTCAGATGAGCCCAAGGTTCCCACTACCTGATATTCACACTACTGTACCATCCCCTCTTCTCGAGTGTGGACAAAACCTGTGACATGCTTCTACTAACAGAATAGGGCAAAGGTGAGGGAAGTTCACATGGGTGATTAGGTTTGATAAAATCATGACCTCTGTCTTGCTCGCAGAATCTCTGTTGCCATCTTGGCTTGAATGCTTTGATGATGCAAGCTGCTACGCTGGAAAGGCTCACATGACAGCAGCCAAGGGCAACTTCAACAACAGCCTATAGGGATGGAGGCTCTGGCCCAACAGGCTGCAAGGAGCAAGTCTGCCAGCAAAAGCTGAGGGAGCTTGGAGTGGGCCCTTTCCAAGCGGAGCCCTTAGAGGGGGCCTGCTGAGACTGACACCTTGATGGTAGTCCTGGGAGGCACCCTGAAGCAGAGGACCCAGCCTACTGTTCTGATCCACATTCTGCAGTCACACACGTATCATTTTAAGTGGATAAATATTGGGTAATTTATTATGCTACTGTGTTATGCAGCAACAGACAACGGATACATTGCTCTATTTGTCGGTCTCTTCTAGCAGGACGAGAAGTTAGCTGTTTAAGGTCCCTGGGCCCTTGCTGTGTTCAGCCATGCCGGGGGACTTCCTCCAGGACGGATCCTCCCTGCAAGGGGGAGCCCTGAGGCTCGGAAAGGCAGGAGCTCATGGAAAGCTCTCCAGCAGCCCCCGCTTTTTGTTCTCCCACTAAAACCTCCACAGTTGTCTTTCTCCACCTGGGCCTCAGTTAGTTTACAAACCAGGGGCAGCAGGCTAGTTACTCCTTGGAGTTTGAAACCTGGTTCAGCCTGAGTGGGAGGTGTTAATCCTCCCAAGTGCTGTTCTACAGCCAGGGCGCACATGGAGAGATACGCATCCAGTCCAGCGCGTATGCAGAGGCACAAAGCGCCTGGGAACTTTGGGAAGACTTGGGGAGATGGAGGGTAACGGCGGGGGGACACTGAAATGCATTGCACAGAGCCCGGAGCCTCAGTTTCCCCCTCTGTGAAACGAGGGTTTACCTCCATGTCCTGCAGTCTTTGATTCTTAGTCTGATATGCTCCGGGTTGCCCAGAGCTGGCTCTTGGTGTGCTAATTCAGCTATTAAATGAGGCTAACAGAATACCGGTTTCCTAAGGGGGTTGCATGATTAAATGAAAGAAATAACACACGTGACACGAGCGGCACAGTGTCCGGAGAGTGCGCCAGCTACTGCTCCTCCACCCGGCTCCAAGTCCCTTGGGGGACCTGGGGGCACCGAGGCGGGCGGAGCGCAGCCCGCGCCTGGCCAGGCCTGCCCCGCCCACGTGGGGCCGCAGCCCGTCGAATGACTCCGTGCAACGTGTTGGTGGCAGCGCGGGCTCTTCCGGGCTCCGCAGCTTCCTGCCAGGCACCGCGCAGCCGCCTCGGCCGCGGGAGCCCGGGTGCAGCCTGTGCGCGGGTGCGGAGCCGGGAGCCCGCGCGCCGCCTC
>NW_004624768.1:11054105-11067001 GCF_000247695.1 Heterocephalus glaber
GGCCCGCGAACGCCACCTGGTTGGGGTCCGGGGCGGCGGGCGGCGGCGGCGTGTCCAACAGCAGCGGCGACGCCTTGGTGACCCGCCTGTCCACCCTGCTCCGCGACCTGCCCACGCTGAAGGCAGCCGTGGTCGTGGCGTGCGCCTTCAGCGCGCTGCTCATCGCCTGCCTGCTGCTGCGCGTCTTCAGGTGGGTCCGCGCCTGCGCCACCGTCGCCTCAGGTGCCCGGGCAGGGGGCTTGGGGCGCCCCTGCCGCCCTGCACCTTTCAGTCCTGCCCGGAGGGTCGGGCTCAGGAGGGCGGGAGCGCTTGCGTGGTCTCTCCCGCTGCACATTTGAGGAATTCTTTCCCCTTCCTTTAAGGATATACAGTGTATCACACATACTGGTTTCCGTTTAACTCTCTGCTAATGCTTAACACTAAGAGGCACTCTGAACTCTCACTGCCTTCCACGGGATTTATTTTATATCCGTTTCATAAATGAGGAAAATATTTCCAGGGAGGAAAGATAACTGATCCAAGTAAACTCAGGGGTGGAGGCAGGAATTGAATGCAGATTTGCTGAAGTTGAATCTTGCTGCCTTTCTCCCCACTTCATCTGCAGCTCCTTCCCACCCCATCTGCGTTTTTCTTTTTTCTCCTTCTGGTGTGGGGGAGGCCCTAGGACTCCAGTTGACGCCTGGCGTCGGTGCGGTGCCCGCCTTCAGGATGCTGGTGACCTTTGGTGGCCTCAGCGACTATCCATGGAGGGCTGGTTCTGACGGCTCTTGGGCCCTTACTGACGAGGCTGCCCTGAGGAGCGTTCCCAGGGCCCGGAGAGGCTCCCTTCCCGCTGTCCTTGATCTTTTGCTTACAAACTTCAGTGGCTCTTTGTAGCCACTGCCTGGGCATGGAGCTACCTAAGTGTGGCATTCCGGGCCTTCCGAACTGTCCCCAGCCCACCTTGCAGCCCTTTGAGCCTCGGCTCACATCTGTCGCTCCTGTCCTTGTGCTCCATGGTGCTGGCCCGAGCTGAGCCTTCCCACCGCTGGCCCCATTCCTCTGCATCTTCCAAGCCTGACACGGCCGCCCATGCCTGGCTGCAGCCCTTTCCTTTCTGCTGCCCGAGCCCTGCCCTTGTGCCTCCTCCAGCGCAACCTTTACTTCGCAGTAGTGGGTTGCTGTGTTTACGTCCCAGCTCCCGAACTCAGCCCAGAGCCCTGCAGGGTGGAACACCAGTTCATCCTTGTGCTGTTCTTGAGGGGGACCCGGCCTTCAGCAGGGGACCATTGTCGCTGCCTGACTTCCTGATTGTGCACTGGGAGTACTCTGGGGCCTGCTGCAGCTCTGAACCTGGAGGGCTGAAACTTTTAGCTCAAAATAGGCTGTGCCCACAAGGCTGTGTACTTTTTAAAGGAGGTATTTGAAATATTTTTCCCGTCTGCTCTTTATTACCCAGGAGTGGGGGAGAAGAGAAGGCAGCACTCGGCCAGATGTGAGGGCATGGAGCCTCGTGTTTGAGCAGCCAGAAGGGAGAGTCCTTGTTAGTCAGGGTGTGGGGTGTGGGGTGGAGAAAGAGCGAGACTTTGCCTCCTCTCTGCCTCTCTTTCCAGAAAGAAGGTGTTCTTGTCAGGGTGAGTCCCCAGGTAGACACCTGCCACCCTGGATTCAGATTTAGACAGGAACTTGTAGCATTTGACAGCTGGGCAGGGCCTCAGTGGCACCCAGTCCCAGGCTGCACCCCAGAGAGCAAACAGCCTCATCAGCTCTCAGCGCACTCCACAAGGCTGATGGCCAAGGCCGGGGCCAGCACCGACTGCTCCTTGCTGGTCTGCACTGTGGCTGCTCCTGTCTCACGTTCCTCTTCGGTGTGGTTTGTCAGGCTCCCTGAAGGCATGCTCTGTTGGCAGAGTGTCCTGACCTGCTCGATCCCCAGCTCCCTAGGCCTTGAGTCCTGGCCGTTCCGATACCCAAGGCTCCCTGAGACCATCTCACTCCTCCCCAAGCCACCTCTGCCTACTGAAGCTGTCCACCTGGAGCGGCTTCTGCTTGGGTGCATCCTCCCTCGTCTCTGCGGAACCACAGCAACCTCCTGTAGCCTGGGGTTCCTGCTTCTGTCCTCACCCTCTCCACCTCCTCCTTGCTCTTCTGCTGGGCTCCTGGTCTTGTTTTCCTGTGCCTCCATGTTCCCCGTACAAACTCCTAGGCATGCAGGAAAGGCTGTCTCTTAGTGACCAGGGTCTTGCTTCCCTCTCCAGTTCCCATAGCGGCTCTGCCCCAGGCCCGCCCCACTCCTCCAGTCCCGCTAGACTCCCAGAGACCCTCCAGAGTCACTTCGTGCCTGGGGCAGCCCGTGGCACTCTGACTTTTGCCTGGATTCCCCTCCACCACGAGACCACGCATCTCTAGCTCATCGCGGTGTGCCCTCCCAGGTTTCCTCCCCAGCCTGGACTCTCTGAGCTCCTAAGCACACAGTTTTTAAATTTCCTGCTGGAAGTGCAGAGTGTCTCTGAACTCGTCCTTTGGCCTTGCCAGGCTGTGGGCTCCTGACGACAGGGCTGAGCCTTAATCTTTCATGTCTCTGTAACACCTCCTGTGGTTCCAGGCACAGGCTGGCATTTAATAAAGATATTTTTAGCAAAAGAATGTTGAACTCCCAAGCATTTCACATTGCTGATGTCTTAAAAATGTCCTGTGTGACTAGGTGCACAGCTGATGGGAGGTCACCTGGGAGGTGGGCGTTTCGTTGTTACCCATTCATCCTCTTTACTGTGCAAACAGGAGGGAAGAGTAGTGGATTATTGCTTATTAAGCTGGGATCCAGCCTGTTTGTTTTTCTGTTTTCCTTGAAGGAGTCACTTTGCCAGACAACAGAAAAAAAGTGTGGACCCAAGAAAATCGTTAAAGTTTCCTATGTATCATAGTGGAAAATCTAGGTTCCTTATAGTCAAGCAGTTCTGTATGCATTTTTTTTTCACTGCAGTACACATTCTTTGTTTCATGTGTTAATGATTAGGAGAGGAAGCAAGACTGGTGGACAGAGACATTCAGAGCAGTTTGCTTGACAGTGAAAAGGTCTAAGCAACTCACATCCACTAACTGGCACTTGTTAAGTACATGATGGTGATCCTTGACAGCTGTTGAACGTGATGACACTGATACGATACTGATTGTATACACTGGAGCGTGCAGCATGTTGCAGAAAGGCCTGAGTGGTATGAGCGTATTCCAATAAATAAATCATAAATATGGGCATATGCGAATGTGCAAAGACATCTGTTAGCATGTGTGCATGTATGGCGATGTGGGCGATTCTTCTTTAGAATGCAGTTGTTTATCACGACATCTTTATGCATTGTCTGAATTTCTGCACGATCCCGAGACATATATTCATCATTTCCATGCCTGCATGTGCGCGCAGCTCCTTGCTGGGGGACACCTGAGGCCAGTAAGAGGGTGTCTGGGGTGTACACCTGGGAGTGGGACTTCTGGTGCCATGGGTGCTTGTACCCGGCACCAGTAGTAGATCTCTCTCGCCCGCAGTGTCTGTGGGCTCTCAGACCCTTGCGTCACACCCAGCACTTCATCTCTGCCGACTTTCTGATGCTTTCCCACTAGATGGGTGTGGCTTGGTACCTCATGCTTTGCTTTGCATTTCTTTATATTATTCTGGGGTTGAGCTGGGGTCTCTTCTTGCCTTCCTTAATCAATCTGATTTCCCTGTAGGCAGAATCATTTCCACTTTCCCCATGTATGTTACCATTAAGGAAAACTTTAGATAAGCGACTGGAAGGAGGGCAGCGGTTTGGAGATAGCACACCTTGTGGTGGCCCCTCCTGGCAGGGTGTGTGTGCACCCTCCTGCTGGTGTCCGGGGGCAGGCAGCAATCCCTGTGGACCTGAGGCCTCCATGAGAGTGGGAAGGGAATCAGCAGAAAGGCTGGGTCTAGCAGAAACTGGGATTTCTCCTGATTTTATTCTATTTTTTTGGTACTGGGGATTGAACCCAGGGCATTCACACTGAGTTACAGCCCTAGTCCTTTTTGCTCTTTTTTTGGGGACTGGGGATCGAACTCGGGACCTTTGCCTTGAGAGGCAGGTGCCGGAACCACTGAGCTAAATCCCGCCCCTTCCTTTTTACTTTTGAGACAGGGTCTTGCTAAGTCCCTAAATTGTCCAGGCTGGGCTTGAACTTTTGGTCCTCCTGCCTCAGCCTCCCAGAGTGCAGGGATCACAGATGTGTGCCATCATGCCTGGCTCTGATTTTTTGATACTGAGAAACACGGTGAGGGGTTGCATGGATTCAGGGCCGGGACATGTAGCAGGTGACCGCTGGCACCAGGACCCCCCCGCCCCCCAGTGTTCTCTTAGAACACTTCACTCTGAAGTCTGGGGCTGGGGGGCTCTGACTTTACCCTCGAGTGTCATGTGGCTGGGGAAGGGGGCGGCGTCAGGGACATTGGCACCTTAAAGCTGCAGCTTTCCCGGCCTTGGCAGAGTCTCCCTGCTCCATGGCACAGGCTGCGTTTCTCCCTCTCTGTTGGCTGCTCGCTTAGCCACTTTTCATTTCAAAATCTCTGTAAAACCCTTCCTCTTATCTCAAAGGAGAGTTTATTTTGATTCTTTCCCAGGGATTGGGAGGATGAATTCTAGGTGACCTGATGTCGTCTGCCTGCTGGTGGCAAAGGTGCACACGCCTGGGTCCTGAGACGCTGGGACCACAGGAGCTTAATCTAATCTGCTAAGCCAGGGCTTTGAAAAGGAACTGAAAGCTTCCTCCTTTTCTTGGTTTCTCCCAGTTTTTTATAACATTTACATTTGTGACAATAAGAGAAGTTATTTAAAAGAAAATATAGAAACGCAATATTTTCAACATTTAGGAAGGTTGCCATTGAATGTTTCCAGGTATTGCTCATTTGTATATCGTAATTTGAATAAATCAAAGCTTTGTGGAGCTGTAGTGGGAGGTTCAGCTCCTTTCATGCCATTGAGAGACAGCATGGGACTTGTTCAGTATCAGGAGGTCGATTCTGATTGTGGATCAAGGTTCTTAGTTGAGGGAGAAAACTACAGAAGTGGGATATAACCACCGTATTTCATGTTTAACTTTAAATAAACATGGTGAAAAGTGTTAAATAAATATGATGCAGAAAAATCCAGGTTAAACAAAAAAAGAATAAACGGCACACCTTTGATTGAATTTTGCAACAAAACCATGGTATGTGGACAGGCTAAGGGAAGGCTTTTGGCTTGGTGTCATCTGGTCACGTGCAGACACCTTTGTATGTCAGGCCTGGGGGACAGAGGTGGGGAAGATCACCGTCGGCCTCTAGTGGCTGGGAGCTGGGGTGCTGCTCAGCATCCTGCAGCATGCACCCGTGCTCCTTGCAAGAATGAATTATCCAGCACCAAATATAAAGGGCACTGGGTCTGAGAAACTTGGAATCCTGGCTTTGAGGCTGGCTGTTGACTGAAGCGAGCAGTTTACTGAGCCGCATTGGGCATTGTTTCCTATCATCAGTTAGAGCGTAGCTTCCAGGACTGTCCGGTGTTTAGAATAAGACTGTGTCAGCCAAGTCCCTGCTTCCCTTTAAGCAGCCGAGTGTTCTATTATATTGAAAAATATGATTCTTAGAACAGATGCCATTGAGGCTGAACCTTTTGGTCTTGCTTCTGCTCAGAAAAGAGGCTGCAGCCACCTGGGCAAAATGATCAGACAAATACATCTGCTCTGAGCCTCTTTCAGGCAAAATGGGTGATGTTCAGCCCCCCACGAAGGAGGGGCTAGGTGACTGCCCTTATTCACGGGCCTTTGAGCTCCTGCACCTGCCCCCAACTCTTTCTATCAAATTGAAAAGGGAGGCAAATCCCTCTTTCATTTAACTGTGAGGCCTCTGGCTTATATGGCTTTGCTGTAGACTCTCATGCCCTGTATCTTTGTGTGTGGGGGTCTCTCTTGGGACACTGGGCACACCTGGGGTAAGTGGGGGTGGGAATGGGGCTGGGGAGGGTTCTGGTGTCAGGGAGCAGGGAGATTGTCAGGGGAGGACTCCCTTCCGGATCTGAGCAGAGGTGCTGTCCCGGGCTGTGGGTTTGGGGCCGGCCATTTGCAAAGGGAGGTCATGGGAGCAATACGCATTTAAAATCATGTTGTTACCTTTTTTTTTTTTTAAACCCTACTTAATCTCAGGCGGATCTTCCAGGAGCCCAGAGTTACATTTATTTTCCTGGGAGTTCAGGGAGGAGGAAACCGGTTCTTGGAAGGTGTGCTTCAGAGGAGGGAGGGGTTGTGATGGAGCTCAGGCAGGGCTCCTCCAGGCCTAGGGGGCTGGGGCCCTGGAACCTCACAGGTGTGGGCTTTCTTCCCATCCAGGGCTCCTCTGACCTCTCTCCCTCCACGTGGTTTCAGGCCATCTGGTGAGTTTGTGGTAAGAGGAGGATGCAAGGACCCCGGGTGTGGGGTGCTCAGCTGGGCCCTGTGGGGCCTCTGAGTGTAACCGGCTGAGCTTTGGCCTTGGCAGCTGGATCTCCCCTCAGCTGGCCCAGCACCCAGGAGAAGACTCAGTGGAGCAGACAGAGCACTCTGCATAGGGCTCTGTGGTCACCTCTGGGAACACGGGGTGCTGTGCTGGATGGGGACCATCAGAGCTCAGGAGCATGGGAGGGGGGATCAAGGAGGGGGCCCATCTGATCCAAAAGGGAGCCGTTTCAAAAGGAGTACTGGGTAAACTGAGAAAGGGTGGCCACAGTGGCCTAGCCTGGGACCAGAAGTATGGCTCCAGCACTTCCAGGTCCCTGGGGGTCCACCAAAGGGTCCCCGTTGGTCATCGTGCTGCTGCCTTCAACAGTGCAGCTGCCCCTGGAGGCCTCCCCTGCCCCACGGACCCCCCCTAGGAAAACAGCGGGGCCCAGCCCTTTGCAAACACCAACAGCTGGAGGGCAGGTCTCAGCCTGGTCTGGGCTCCAGGGCTCCTCCAAAAGCCCAGCCGGGTTTGATGGTTTTGTTGTGGGGAGTGGGAGCCAGAGAGAAACAGGGTGGGAACAGAGGGAGGTGGAACTCTGTATGGGATGCAGGAAGCCCTAAGCCTTGTGGTTGAGCTCCCCGGGGTCGGCTGGCCATGCAGAATCCCACATGAGGCCCACGCCCCAGTGGCACACTGTCGTGTGCTTGGTGTCAGTGTTGGAGCCTGTCCACCGTGGCCCCAGTTTGTTACCCCCAGGTGGATGGGGAGGGGAAGCAGCTAGGTTATATAAGCAATGGCCAGCACCTGATGATCGCAGCAGACTGCCGGCGGAGACAGAAAAGAAAGACCTGGGTTTGATGAGTGTACGATCCATCCATCTGGGCTCCTGAATTTTGAGCTGAATTATTAAGTAACACTCACGTGTGGCACTTAAGGCCAATAAACCATGGCCAGGAAATGAAGTCAGAGTTTGTAAACAGATGGCCCATGTGTTGGAAAATCTGAACCACAGATGTGTTTTTGTGTTTTGTTTTGATCTGCACAGCGACTTTAAAAACTGAGATACATGGTGGCACATGCCTGTAATCCCAGCATTTGGGAAGGGCTGAGGCAAGAGAATTGCACATCCTACTCTCACCTACATTGCTAGGGAGACCCTGTCTGGAGGTAAGCAAACAAAACAAAACAGAACCAAACCATATGGCTGGGGATGCAGCTCAGTGGCGCAGCACCCCTGGGGTCATCCCTGGTGCTGCAAAAACCAAAACCAAAATCTGAGATAGTGGAGAACACATAAACATTGGGAGTCCTCATAAAAACCCGGAGCTCCTGCTTCTCTCGACAGCTGCGGGCTCATGGGACAGTTGGGGGAGGGCCTGGGTGGTGTCCTCCCCTCTCCGCTGGGCAGTGCGATTCTTTGTGTCTGTGGTCCGCCCATCTGCCTGTTTATGTCACACCAGTTACATGTCATGGTTCCCCGCGTCTCCAGGGCCTTCGGGATACTGTGCTGGGTTCTGGGACAGAGGACTGCTGTGGGGGGGGGTGGTGGTGGAAGGGAAGCCCCGGACAGGGGAGGGGAGGGTGCCCCTGGAAGGGCCGGTTTTGTGTCATGTGACCTCATGTGTGCCACGGAGGTCCCCTTCACAGTGGATATAAAATGTTCGATAGGAGCTGCTACCAGCAAAATATTGAATTTTCCTACTCATTGGAAATTCCAGAATGTATTTGGGTCTGTTTCTGGACTTTCTTTTCTGCCACAGTGCCTGATTGTTGGTGTGGTTTGACCTTGTGCTTAATGTCTAGGAGACCAATTCATCTTCAGAGCCCCTCCTGGCTTTTCTGTCATTGGTGCTCCCAGCCCCCTCACCACGTGCTTTGGAATGTCTAGATCCCCAACAAAAAATGCATTAGTATTTTATTATATTTCATTAAACTTGCAGATTAGGTGGCTTGATGTCTTTGTGAGACTGAAATACCGTATGCTTTCTTTTTGTGTACGCAAACTTCTTTTGGTTGGTTTTTAAAAAAGTGCGTATGATCTATACAGGGTAGTGCGTTTTGTCGTGACGTTTTTGTACATGTGTATAATATTCTTTGATCATCTTCTTATTACCCTCCCTGGCTCCACCCCATCCCCAAATCCTTTTCCTTTTTCCTAATGTCTCCCCTCCACTTCTGTGTCATTCCCCGCCCCCCCTCTGGATTCCACAGGTGGGAGAGAACATGTAATGCTTGTCTTTCTGAGTCTGGCTTATTCCCCGTAATGTGATGATCTTCACTTCCATCCAGTTTCCTGCCAATGACAGTAAGACTGATATTGCACTGTGTTTATATATCACAGTTTCTTTATCACTTCTCCATGCAGCACCTGTGTTGACTCTGTAACTTGTCTATTGTGAACTGTGCCTTGGTAAACATGGGTATGTAGGTATCTCCATAGTATGCTGACTTTAATTCTTTTGGGTATAAACCAAGGAGTGGTAGAGCTGGGTCATATGATACTTCTATTTTTAGTTTTTTTCCCCCAGCAATCTCCATAGTGAGTTCCATGATAGCTGTACTAATTGACATTTCCACCAGCACTGTAGGATTCCTTTTCCCCTGCATCCTGATCAGGATTTTATTTTGTATTCTTTTTTTTTTTTTTTTTGGTACCAGGGATTGAACTTGGGTCCTCAGCTTGCGAGGCAGGCGCCAGTTATTTTGTATTCTTGAGGATGCTGATTGGGGTGAGATGGAGTCTTAGTGTACTTTTGATTTGCATTTCCTGATGGCTAAAGATGCTCACCATTTTTCCATATAATCATTGGCCATTTGTACTTCTTTTGAGAAGTATAATATCTGTGGAGTTCATTTACCTATTTATTGATTGGATTACTTGTGCTTTTTTTGTTAAGTTTTATGAGTTCTCTTTTTTTTTTTTTTTCAAGTTTTTTGAGTTCTTTATCTATTCTGGACATTAATCCTCTGCTAAAAAAGTAGCTTCGAAGATTTCTTCCAATTCTGTAAGCTATCTCTTTACTCTGTTCATTGTTTCCTCTGCTGTGCAGAGCTTTTTAATGTGATGCATCCCATTTATTGATTTTTTTCTATTATTTCCTGGCTATTGGACTTTTGGTTGCTCTTCATTAAGCAGGAACTGGCTGACAACCAAAGGAATCTGAGGTTAAAATCCCTCTAGCTGCCTGGCCAGTATGCACTGAGTGCCTTCTCCTTGGGTGGGGACACACGGCATCCGGGCAGAGCCCCTGCCCTCTGCAAAGTGTGAAGAGCTCAGGCTTTGGAGTGAGACAGACCTGGATTTGAGGCCTACTCACTGTGGTCACATGGTACCTCCTGTCTCCGTATCCTGATTCCATAAGGGGAACCTTCCCTGCCTCACTGGCTGGGGGCTGTGGAGCCACCGTGTGCCCACCATTTGGCACTAAGCTGCACCATCATGATGACTGCTTTCCTGTCACCCAATGAGTGGATGATGCAGGAGGGCCAGGTCTTGTGGGGCCTGTGATGGAGACCGAAGGAATCAGAGGCAGCCTGAGGAGAAACGGGCATGCTTAGGGCCACATGGGGTGGATAAGGCAGCCTTGCACACCTGCAAGGGCTGAGATGGGAACCTGAGCCTCAGGACTCCATCTGTACGGCTGACTTCCACACCTGAACTCAGACAGCTTGCTGTGCTTCTGCTGTGGGGGAGGTGAGGAAGGAGGGCCTGTCCCTGAGTGGCTCTGCGTGCTCCCTTGGCAGGCTTGTTTGTCCAAGTGCTCCTGAGCAGCTGTTCAAAGAGCCTTTGAGTAAACAAACCCCTTGGCTTTGGGATTACATTTCAGAGTAAAGGAATTTTGAATTATGTGTTTTAGATCGAATGGAAGGGTGATTTGTTTTTTCTAGAACTTCTCTGGCCTTAAAGACAACATCATGTGGATATTTACTTAAAACTACCATTTGCTACCCTAGTGTGGTGGTGCACACCTTTAATCTGAATACTGAGGGAGGCTGAGACAGGAGGATCCAAGTTGGAGACCAGCCTGGGCTACTTTGCAAAACCCTGTCTCAAAATGAAAAATCAAAAGTCTTGGGGTTGTAGCTCACAGTACCCCTGGGTTTGACTACCATTTGTGGTTTCTTTGTTGAGGCCACCTGGTTAATGGGACTTCAGAGAAGGAAAATTGGGGCCAGGACACATGCCATTGAGGACCGTCCAGGAGTCTGTTCCCTTTTCTGTTTCTCCAATCTCCTTTTTCTCCAGCAGGAGGCGCTATGCTTGGCAGATTTCATGGGCTGCTCTCTTGCTTGGTCCTCTGACTTCAACCCTGTGAAGTGTGCCAGGAGGAGCAGTGGGCTGTGAACCCAAGTCTGACTCTACCCCTCCTAGAACTGGGTGCCTTGTCCTCAGGTGACGTGGGTCCCTGGGTTGGATGTGGGCTCCATCTGCCGGCTGAGTGACTTCAGCATCTTTGTGGCTGTGTGGTGTTCGCCTCTTCCTCAGGCCACTGCGTTACAGTCCTGTGAGGTGTCACACCCAATGTGTGTCCCCTGGAAACCTGTGCCTTTTTTGCTATTGTCACTGAGTCGTCTCATGCTTGTGGCTGTGTGTTTTACAAGGGAAACAGTCCTAGGGCTTGAAAGGGTTTGAGAAAATGGGAAAATTATACTGAATGTGGAAGGCTTACTATTAAAATGTTAAGGAATCCTGAGATGGTGTTTATTATTATAGTGGAGGTTTCATGACATGCTGTGCGTTCTTTGGAGATCCCGTGGCAGTTAGAGTCTTTAGGTTGTGTGTGACAGAAAACCCGTTCTGGACTAGCTCTGGTGAAAGAGAGGGTAGCTTTGTAGTTTTCCAGGTCTGGCTTTGTAGCTAATTTAAGACTGTCTCTCTCTGTCCCTCTCTCTCCCCAGTCAGCCCTCTAGCAAGGTTTATTTTCTGCCCTCTGATTGGTCACGCTCTCTTCCCCTCTCCTCTGCCATTGGCTGGCTAGAGGGTTGTAATGCACCGATTGGCTCAGGCTTCATTGCTGAGTCCACTCCTGGAGATGGGCTATGGCTAGGCATGGAGGATACAGAGCTCAAAGGAGGGAGACAGAGGAGGCTGGCTGGCTCCCGACCAGCTCAGGCCTACAGGAGTCACACTTCAGAGAGGAGAGTGCGCCTAGATCTGTGTGATGTTGGAAGGTGTGACTTGTGTGAAGTAACACGTTCCAGGAAGTGTAGGGAGGGCAAAGACTTTTTCAGGGTTAAAGTAAAGTGGTGGCAACGTCTAGCGGGGCCAGGTTGGGAGTGATGGGAAGCAGCAAGCTGGTGCAGTGCCTCTTGGCAAACTCAGGAGTTATTCAGGTGACCTCTCTGAGCGTCAGCTTCCTCAGCTGTAAGAGGTAACAATGACAGGTGTCGTATAGGGTTATTTAGGGTTGTGGACATGAACATACTTGTAATTGCTGTGCCCCCTCCCAGGAAGAGCTCAACTCTTAAGAACCGTGATTTAAGGGCTGGGGATTCAGCTTAGTGGTTCCGCCACCTGCCTCGCAAGTGGAAGGACCCAAGTTCGATCCCTGGTACCAAAAAAAAGAAAAAAGAACTATGATTAAAGATTTTTTTTTTGTGGTGCTATGGATCGAACCCAGGGCCTTGTGCATGGTAGGCAAGCACTCTACCGCTGAGCTCTACCTCCAGCCCCTGTGAACTAATATTAATGCAAAAAGGTACAGTATTGCTCAGTGTGGTGGCACACACTGTAATCCCAGCACTCTGGGAGGCTGAGGCAGGAGGATTGCAAGTTTGAGCCCAGCTTGGGCAACTTAGTGAGATCTTGTTTAAAACAGAAAAGCCGCAGTGTTAGTCTGTTTTCTGTTGCTGATAACACCAAAGACTGTGTAAATGATGAGGAAAAGAGGTTTATTTTGGCTCACAGCTTCAGCTGTAGCCCTGGTGGCTGCTTTGCTGGAGGAGTCCTTAGGAAGCTCAAGATACCATCATGGCGGGAGACAGGGAGCTCAGGACCTGGTTCCTCCTCTGTCCATTGTGCTATCCCTCTCTGATGACTGTCTAGGGCCCAGCGCTTTCTAAAACCTCACCTTTAGGGCTGGGGATTTAGCTCAGTGGTTCCGCTGCCTTGCAAGCGCAAGGTCCCGAGTTCGAGCCCCAGTACCACAAAAACAAAAACAAAACATACTAGCCTTCTACTAGCCAGGAGAGGAACCTCAAGTAAGTGATTTTAACCATCAACTCTGATATCCCTCTCTGATGACTGTCTAGGGCCCAGCGCTTTCTAAAACCTCACCTTTAGGGCTGGGGATTTAGCTCAGTGGCACCGCTGCCTTGCAAGCGCAAGGACCCGAGTTCGAATCCTGGTACCAAAAAAAAAAAAATCTCCACCAAAATCCCCACCAAAAATCCTGCTGTTCAACCTCCTGTCTCTGAAGTCCTTGGCAGCCAGGTCTGACACTCGGTAAACTTG
>NW_004624768.1:11070816-11083466 GCF_000247695.1 Heterocephalus glaber
GGTATGATTCTTTTAATTCTTTGGGGAAGATCCCCAGCAGGGGAATAGCTGGGTCAAATGGGACCTCTAGCCCTAGTTCTTTGAGGTATCTCCATTACTGATTTCCACAGTGGTTGCACCAGTCTGCACTCCCACCAACAATGGAGAAGGGTTCCTTTCTCCCCATAACCCTGCCAGCACTTGTTATTGGTAGCATCAAATAGTCTTAAAAAGCGGACAGCTGAGAATACAGAGCAACTGGGGAGAGGTCCACAGAGGTGGAGGAAAAAGCGCAGAGAGCATTGGTGGTCACAACAAGAGCATTGTTCCCAGGTGGCATCGTCAGCTGTCCAGCCATGCCCAGTAGGTACCACGCCCTTCAGGCAGCAAGTCTCATGTCAGCCCTTTGCCTGTGGCCCACGACGCTCTGCCTGCCCTAAGCTAACAGTGGAGTGTTATAGCCAACTTTCCACCTAAATTCTTGGGAGGGAAACCAAACTGACTCATGTACACAAGTCCTTGTCGTATGGGAGAGGCCAGAGAATGTCTGACTTCTATTATTTATTATCACTGGTAACAGTGACTTGCCAGGACCTTCTTATCCACAGGTGTGTTGTTAGTAAGTGCACCACCCCGGGTAATCTCCCTCACCTTCGAGGAAGACCACCCATCCCAGCAGAGGAAACTGAGGCTCACAGGGACCCACTGACCTGCTGTGGATCACACCAGTAGAGTGTGACCGTGCTCTGACTCAGATCCCCTTGACTGTGCCAGATCCTGTCCTCATTGAGTCCTTTGATCATCATGGATTTTCTTTGCATGGATGTTGCCTTTTAAAAATATTGCATTCAGCTGGGAGTGTAGCTCAGTAGTAAAGCACTTGTCTGGGATGAATGAGGCCCCAGGTTCCATCCCCAGAGCAGCTGAACAAAAGCAAAAAGAAAATATTACATTCAGATATTATATATCTTTTCTTTTTTTTTTTTTGGTACCGGGGATTGAAATCGGGTCCTTGCGCTTGCACAGCAGGCAGCGAAACCACTGAGCTAAATCCCCGGCGATATTATATATCTTGATTTCTGAGTTGCTGGTGTTAGGGCAGGTATCTGTTGTGTGAGTGAGGACCACATGGATGCTCAGCAACTCGCTCGAGATCTGGTGGCCACTGGGGTCTTAGCCAGGGCTCCCCTGTGTCTTCCTGGGGTCAGCTCCGCGCAGCCTGAGTGGGGGCTGGAAGCCATGGCAGGTTTACTGTGGTCAGGATGGTGGGAGGAAGAACTCACCTAGCATCGCTGTTGCCTCTCATGAATGTGTTCTCTTCAGGTCAGGGAAGAGGTTAAGGAAAACCCGAAAGTATGACATTATCACCACTCCTGCCGAACGCGTGGAGATGGCCCCGCTGAACGAAGAGGATGATGAGGACGAGGACTCCACAGTGTTCGACATCAAATACAGGTGCGGGGTGGGGACAAAGGCCTCCTCCTGGGCTCTGGGAGGAGAGGGAGTGATCTGCTACCTCCCCGAAACACTCGGCACCCAGAAACTCAGCCGAGGAGTGGTCACTCCCCGCTTTTCCCAAGTGAGAATGCTACCTTGGCTTTAAGGGAGGGACAAGAGGGTTGAACCAAAGACAGAGCTGGCCAAGCGTTGGCCTGGGGTCTGGACCAAGCAGCGCATGTGCCCCACACTCTGCTGAGTCAGCCCCCAGGGATGAGGTGGGGTCCATCCCGCGTGGATGGGATTTACAGATGAGCCCCACGAGACAGGTGTGTGTTCTAGGGGTGTCTGCAGGAAAGTCACAATGACTGCCTGACATCTGGAGGCAGGGTGGGTTCTTAGACCCTTGTGGGATGCGCTCTGAATAGAGATTCACAGTGGAGGAGCTAGTGAGCAGTGTGGAGATGAAGGCTTGCAGGCTCAGGGAGGAAGAGGGATGAGTCCCATCCTGAGGCTCCTCCTGTTGCCTGGCTTCTGTGTAGCTGGGGAGGGCTGCCTTCCACCCCTGTGATTGGTTCTTCAGGAGTCTTGGCTGCCCTCAGCTCTTGGTCCTTCTGCATAAACCAGTAGTTAGGTTCAACAACACAGCATCTAGGATTTTGACTGGAACTGCATTGGCCTTGTAGGTCAGGTCAGGGAGAATTAGGCCCTTTATGTTGGCTTTTCCAATCCACGAATATGGAATGACTTGCCATTTATTTAGGTATTTTATTTTTTGCAGTACCAGGGATTGAACCCAGGGACTTCACACTGAGCTAGCTACATCCTCAGCCCCTTTTTTATTTTTTGAGACAGAATCTTGCTAAGTTGCTGAGTTGCCAGGCTGGGTTTGAACTGGGATTGAACACCACCACGCTCAGCTTATTTAGGTATTTTTTTTTTTTTTTTGGTACCGGGGATCGAACTCAGGACCTTGCGCTTGTGAGGCAGGCAGCAGAACCACTGAGCTACATCCCTGGCCCTTATTTAGGTATTTTATAAAATGTCTTCCAATGCTTTCAAAAACTTATCCATAAATTTAAAATAAATTTTTGTTAGACTTATTCCTAGATGTTCTACAGATACGCACACAGAGATATGACCTTAAAAATACATATTGTATTTATACTCATATCTAAAAAAACGGCTGTATTATCATGTTTACATACAAATCAGTTTTGGAAACAGTTTGTCAATGGATCACACCTAAGTTTTGTAAAGAAAAAGTGAACATTAAAATTAGTTGGTTATAGATAGCAGAGTGGGAGAAGATTCATTAGCCATAGTTAGCTTTTTAACAGCACCTTTTGAAAAGAATCAAGTCAATTAGTTATATTCATCCATCCCGCAAAATGATTATGCACAGGATTATTGGTGATTATACTGATTCTATTGCTAAGCCATACATTCAATACAGAGAAATAAAATTCCATGAGAAGGAACCCAGGTCATTATTCCCCATAATAAGCTGGGCTGGCTTCCTCCTGAGACCCTGGTTGTCCTGTACTGTGGGTGGGGTGTGAGAGGGTGGATCCCACTTTTTTTTGGTACCAGGGATCAGACTTGGGTCCTTAAGCTTGCAAAGGAGGTGGCGGAACCACTGAGCTAAATCCCCCACTGTTTGATTCTGAGCCGCTGAGCAGAATCTCATCCACACCTGGTTCTGAACTAACTTCATGGGAGCCACTTGAGACGAAGCAGTGCTTGTGACATCTTTACATCTCACTAAATAAGAAAGGATCTGAAACAAGGAGTTATGACAATCGGTCTGTTCACAAATTCCATCTATAGGCTCTGACATAAGGTGGGAGAAGGGGCGCTTTCTTGAGGACATGGATACTGGTACTGATATGGCATAAGCGTTGATGGCTTGGTAAGAATGTCGGGGTAATGAAGGCGAGATTCACTTGATACTTCTGTCAGACTGAGAAACTTCCATGGTGTGTCTAGTTCTTCAGAGTGAGCTGCTTGTAGGCTGACAATTACTCCCGTGTTGGCTCTGCTGCTGGCTCTGAAACTCACCACCAGAGTAAACCACTTGCCAGGTGCTCAAGTAACGGAAAGCGGTTTTGTTTTTTGGAAGGGCAGGTTTGCTCCCTGGCCTGCTGCAAGGGCAGAAGTCAGCTGGAAACCAGGTCTGTAGGCAGCTCCGGAGCATTTCCAAAGCCACTTTCCTTAGAGGTGCTCACTGCTGGCTGGTGCGGCAGCAGCAGAGAAGCCTTTAGTGTTGAGTACTTTTGGAGTGAGGAGTCACGTTAGCTCCCCCCCAGCTCCTCAGTGTCTCCTCCACCCCCATTCCAGGCCAAAATGCAGGACCCAGCAAAGCCATTTCCACCATGGATTCCAGGCCTTTGGCCACAATGGACCCCTCTGGCCCATGGGCTCAGTCTCTATGCCTGGGTTTCTCCCCCTGGGGCTGTCAGGTTCTCTCTGCTGTCACTTGAAGACAGCCTCAGAAACAGGTTCCTATGAAGCTGGGCATAGTGATGCACGACTGTAATCCCTGCACCTGGGAAGTAGAGGCCGGATTGTGAGTTCGAGCCTAGCCTGGGCAATTTAGTGACTTAGCAAGACCCTGCCTTAAAAAGAAAGAAAAGGCTGGAAATGTTCACTGAGTGTGAAAGCCCTGGGTTAAACCCCCAGTACCACCCCCTAAACAACAACAAAAAATGAACCCTCCCCACAAAAAACCCTGTGTTCCTATACAAGCTACCATCATTTGATTTATGGCCTAATTTCTGATTTTTTAAATGAAAATATAATTTAAAAAATCTTTTTGTTCATGGCAGTTGGTTTTTAAAGATATTAAAAAAAATCTAGCAGTCTTGCCAAACCCTGATTAATTTTGATAGTATAAATATGGATCCTTTTGGGTTTCCTACATAAATATGTCATCAGGAATACTGAGGGTTTTGGATCCTCGGTACCAAAAAAAAAGAGTACTAAGGGTCACTGGGTGTGGTGGCACATGCCTATAATCCCAGCACTCGGGAGGCTGAGGCAGGAGGATCACTGTGAGTTTGAGGCCAGCCTGGGCTACGTAGTGAGATCTTCTCTCAGAAAACAAAACAAAAACACCATCCAACCAACCAACCAACCAACCAACCAAAAAAAAAAAAAAAGAGTACTGAGGGTCTCTGTTCCCTAGTCCTAGTCCTTAAACATTCTCTCTCTTTTTTTAGCCTTTTTGTACTCTTGGCCCCTAGATCAGTGTTAAATGGAGTGGTAATGACAGGCATCTTGTCTCGGTCTTGATTTTAGGGTATGTTTTCAGTGTTTGACCTCTAAGAGCAGTGTTTGCTGTAGGGTTTTTGTCCATATTTTTTTCTCTTTCTTCTTTTTTTTCAGGTAGTTTTTCTCTAGTCTTTATGTGCTAGTGTTTAATTTTATGAAGTGGTTTATCTAACTCTTGAGAAGGTCACATTTTTTTCTTTATTCTGTTAAGGTGGTTAATTTATATTAATTAATTTTCTAATGTTAAGCCAGTTTAGCATTTCTGTGATAAAAAGAGTTTGGTCATGTTATATTATTATTATTATTATTTTTTTGGTACCAGGGATCGAACTCGGGTCCTTGCAATGTTATATTATTTTTATGCACGCTGCTATATTTAGTTTGCTAATGTTTTGTCAGACATTCCTGTCTTAATGACAAAGCTTGTCAGTCATTTTTCTACTTTGTAATATCCTTGTCGGGCTTAGGTAAAAATTTTACTAGCCTCTTAAAACAAATAGGGGTATGTTTCCTTATTTTCTTCTTCTCTGGAATAGTTTGCATCAGATTACATTGTTTCGTAGACCATGCTGAAACTGGCTGGAGCTGATGGTTTTCTTTGTATATGAAGAATTCTTAAAACCGCTGATGTTCAATTCTTTTTTTTTTTTTGTACCAGGAATCGAACTTGAGTCCTTGTGCTTGCGAGGCAGGCGGCAGAACCACTGAGCTAAATCCCTGGCCCTGATGTTCAATTCTTTGAAGAGTTATAGGACTATTTAGTCTTTATTTTTTCTTGGGTCAGTTTTGATGAGTTGTAGTTTTGGGGGATTTTGTCTGTTTCATCTCAGTTTTCAAATGTGACACACTAACGTTGTTCCTAACATTCTATTATTATCCTTTACACCTCTTTGTATCATGGGTAGACATGGTCCCTTTTGCACTCTTAATACTGCTTATTTTTGCCTTTTATTCTTTTTTTAATCAGTCTTACAGGAATATTAATTTTATTAGTCTACACAAAGAACCCACTTTTTGCTTCTTTGATCCTTTTTATTATCGTTTTCAATTTTCAGTTGATTATTGCATCCTTTTCTTAAGCTTTTTCTGGATGTGTTCTGTTTTTCTGACTTCCTGCATGGGATATTTAGCTCGTTTGTCACAATTTTGTTGTCTGTACAAGCATTTCTTCTGTGACTTCACCTGGGTTAGGTGCTTCCCACAGCTATTCATTATTGTTGTCAGCCACTGCCTCTCTGTTTGTCCTGAAGGACTGAACTTCATTTCGCTCCTGTTAGAAGTTTGTAGTGTTTGTATTTGAAAGAAAATCAGGATGAGAATGAACCTGGAGGTGAATCACAGGACACAAGGCCATCCCAGTTTTCAGGCCCAAAGATGATGGACTACTTAGATGGAGTAGTAATAGTTTTTCCCATCACAGATGTAATACATGTAGAAATTACAGAAAAGAAACAAGGTAAATGAACTTCACTATAATATCATTACTTAACAGTTGCCACTAGAGTGTGGATAAATATGTATCTGTGAAATTTTTCTTTCCTGTTCTAGAGGAACTCTTTTCCATATGTCACAAGCAACTTTCAGGTCAACAAGTATAGAAAAACAGAGATTTTTAGGGTCAGTTTTGTTTGGTGTTTCTTTTTTTGATGGTGTCATGGTTTTGAGGCCATCTCTGTACCTTGACAGTCTGTTCCCAGGAACCTCTTTTTTCCCTGTCAAGACGTGGTTCAACCATTTTTTTGATCTTCTTTAGGAAACAAGCTACATTTAAATTGATTGGTTGATTTTTTTTTTTTTTTTTGGTACCGGGGATTGAACTTGGGTCCTTGTACTTGCAAGGCAGGTGGTGGAACCACTGAGCTAAATCCCCAATCCTACATTTAAATTGAATATGGTCGAATCGTGATCATATTCATAGTGCATGTACACTAATATTACTTCGTGATCCAATGGAAAGAGGAAAATGCTGTTTTTGGTGCCAGGGCAGCAGGGTGGCATTGTACCTCTTATTACTGCATGTATAACTTTCCAATAACGTCTTGGGACTCAGAGCCTGTACTCAGCTTCCTTGTGACAGCCTCTTTTGGGGCTCTGCAACTCAAATGTTAACAATCCATGCGACAAGACCTCCAGGGTTTGGGCCAGATGCAGGTTGGGGGGAATCCATAGAAATGTGTTCCCAATTCTGTACCTAAAAAGGCTAATTAGAAGGGGGAGATGATAGCTCAATGGAATACAGAGAACCGTGGGGTTTTGAAATGGTTCCATATTTCAAGAGGCGTTTGGATCCCGCTTGCCTGTGTTTTAAGCTTGGTTGGGCTAGCGTGCTGTGGCGGCGGATGTTTGAGACTCTGCATCACTGGTTTGTTACGGGGGACTTTTGTCACACACACCCTCTAGGCATCCCCAAGGCGAGGCAGATGTTGGCTCTTCCTCCCGCTTGTGTGGCAGGCTCCCCTGGCAGCTGTGACAAGCGCAGTGCACAGGTGCGCTGCGGGGAGAACCACTGCTTCTGCCAGCCCTGCCTCCCACCAAGGGGGAGGTCTTTGTCCCGGTTATTTGGGGAAGGGATGTGCCCCATGGGGGTGTGGCCTTGCATTCTACCCTTGCCTTCCAGCCCCCTTTGTGGGTAGAGCTTCCTGCAGGAGTGTAATTAGGAACCAGTGAGATTTCGGCTGGGGCTGCACCATGGAGGACTGTGGCTAGCATTTTACATTGGGAACAAAGGGCATCAGTGCTGTTTGCTGCAAGGGGCTGCTGCAGGGTAGGCTGGGTGTGGAAGCCCCAAAACAAAACGTCTCGCTTATCCTGGGCTCAGGCCAGGGGCTCTGAGTCCCCAGGTAACCTTGTTGCTGTTGCTAAGGACACTCAGCTATTGGTCTCAGAGAGCCTTGAGGCTCACCCCACATCCTGGAGGTTTGATCCGTGGTGGAGGGAGTTGAGGAATGGTGAGGTGCTCATGATGAGTGGTGGGATCCCCCTGCACCAGGCACTGCATGTGGGGTGCTTATTCTTACAGCTGTGGGGGGAGAGAAAGCATGAGTTCTGGTAGAGGACCCCCAGGTGTGCTCCAGGACCCTGTCAAATGTGGGCTCTCGGATGCCCTGGCAGGCCAAGGCACTGTGCTCTGGTGGTGCCGTTTGCCCCTGTGTTGAGCCCGCCGGATGCTCTTCCTGGGTTCCGTGGCTGCTGTAGTCGCCTTTGATTCACAGGTGAGTCTGTTCCATGTGGCTGTGGACGTCAGGTCCTGCGTGTCTTCAGATGCTTGGTCTCTGAAAGCTTCACCAGTCCTCAAATCCTGTGAAACCTTCAGTTTTATATGCATGGCTCTAAAATGCCTGTAACCTACCGCTGACGGAAGATGGTAGCAACTTTACTGGTCAGATTTCCCCTCCTTTTTTTTTTTTTTTTTTGAGGCAGGGTCTCCCTTTGTAGTCTAGGCTGGCCCTGAACTCACTATGTAGCCCAGGCTGGCCTTGAACTTGCTGCAATCCTCCTGCCTCAGCCTCCCAAGTGCTGGGATTTTAGGCCCTCCCCTCCTTTTCTAAGCTCCTTCAGATAATGTTTTGAATAGATTCAGTTTTTGGACTTTCTTTCATACAAGGCTTTCTGCACCAGTCTTTCTTAAACCCCTGACACTGTTCTGGGGCTCGACTTTAGAGGTGAGAAAGCTTCATGTGGCTCTTGCCTGCACAAGTGCCCATTCTAAGCAAGAGAAGGACATCGTCAGACACTTGTATAAATTGGCTAGGGGCTGGGGACAGAAAACTAAGGCCTATGCACAGGCCAAATTTAGATCACTACCTGTTTTTTTTTAGCTGTGTTAGTTGGCTTTCTGTCACTGTAACAAAATACCCAAGACAATCAAGTTAAGAAGCAAAATGGTTTATTTTAGCTCACAGTTTGGGAGGTTGAGTCCATGGTTAGCCCTGTTGTTTTGGGGCTGTGGTGAGGTAGACATCATGGCAGGAGTGTGCGGTAGATCAAAACTGCTCACCTCCTCATGAGCCAGAGAACAAAAGAGGGACCGCAGGATGTACAAAGGATAAAATACTTACTCTTGGACGTTTACAGAAATAGTTTGCTGACTCCTGGCTCAAATACCTGTAGAAGGGCTAGGAAGGAGGGTTGGAAGGGAGAGGAGGCTGAGTCCTGTGGGGAGCTGTGGAAGGGGCTTGGGTTGGGCACTGAGGGAAGGTGTTACCTGGAAGAGTGGAGTGTGTTTTCCAGGCAGCACGTTCAAAAGTCCTGTGGTTGGGGATGTGGAGCTTCTAGGGGCTGAAAACACAGCTTGTCCGGCAGGAATTGAGATGGGGGAGGAGGAACTGACGGGTCCCAGGGATGGAGACTGTTGGGAGGGTCAGGACAGGTTTGCTGGGTGCTCTGCCAGAGCGCACTGACCCTTGCTGCTCTTCTCTTTCAGGTAAAACCTGTTTTCCAGCGTGCTAGTATCCTGTGAGGTGACAGACCTGGAGCCACTTCTCTGAAGCATGGAAACCAAAACAAACACTGTTTGTGACACTGGCTCCATTGTTCGTGCCCAGAGCCTGCCCGTAATGTCGCCGTCAATCGTGTTTCCAAACTGTCACCGGAGAGTCGCCTCTGCTGCCCTTTGGACACCCTTTTCAAATGTCACCCCTTCCTCTCACTGCTCTGAGGGGTTTTCTGCCTTACCGAGGGGACAAAGGTAGAAACATGTTGATTAAAGTTTTTAAAGCAAACTGCTGATGATAGCAAAACTATGAGTAGGAGGATTAAAAATCTCCAAAGAGCCCGAAGGGTTGGCGGCTGTGTGTGTAGAATCCTGGCACTGTTCTCCTGGATCTACACGTGGATGTCTCACCCTCTGGGTGGCTTTTTGCCTCTGTTGGGTTCTGGCCTTGCCTGGTGACTGCTTCCTGAGATTTTACAGCGGAAGTGTGGCTTCTCTGGAAGCCTACATGTTATGGCTTCTTTCTTTCTTTTTTCTTTGAAGGGTTCAGTAAAAATAGGCATGGCTAGTTCACAAAGAATTTCAAATTTCAAATATCAGGGAAAAAAAGTACATGCATGCGTGTGTATCTGTGTGAGTCCACAGAATAATTCCTCTCAGTGGAGCAGACCGCAAGAGGTAGCTTGGGATAGCACCATTCTTTTTCCTTTGCTTCTTTTTTTAAAACGTTTCTCTCCCTTGTCAATAGCTCTGTTGTTTGTCTTAAAAATAGAATTAAAGAAATAACTGTGGTAATTTAAATGAATGGTAATTTGGGAAACAGGGCCCAGTGAGGGACTCAGTTGAAGTCGGTCTGGGCCAGGCTGAACGGGGACCTCCGACCAGCAGGAGGGCGGAGGGGGTGGCTGGCCTGGGAGCTGGCGAGGTGACAGCGCTGCCCACAGACATCAGCTCCTGGAGGCTGGGCCTCAGGGTGCCTCTCAGGTTGATGCAGACCTCCCATATTTCTGCAAATGATATGCTTCTGTTCCAGTCTAATAGCAGGAGATTTGGGATCCTGTGATTCTGTTCTTTCTGGAAAGACAGTTTCTTTCTTTTTTTTTTTTTTGAGATAGGTCCTCACCATGTAGCCCAGACTGGCCTCGAGCTCTAGATTTTCCTGCCTCAGCCTCCTGAGTGCTGGGATTACAGGTGTGCACCATCTTGCCCGGTTTAGTGGTTTTCATATGTTTTTGGTCTCCCCTTTTCCTTTCTAGTGTTGCTCTGGGGTTTGTGTGTTTGTACTTATTGTCTTGCTCCATTAGGCTGCATGAGAACTCCTGCTTTCCCGGTCACACTGATTCTAGGCTCTTCCGTTTCCTGAGAAGGGCTGTTGGGGTGGGAGGAGCGGGAAGGGCCACCTGGCTCCTGAAGACTGCTGGATGTGGTGTCACGAGGCGCACTGGCCTCTGCAGAGCTGGGGAGGGCCTGGGAGCACCACTGAGGGAGGCTGTCTGCTGTCACAGCCACATGTTGCCCTGGCCACTCCTTGTTCCTGTCCTTTCACGCCTTTGTTGACTTTCTGCCTCCTGCTCCACCCTGTTTGCCATGGCGTGGGGCTGCTTTATCTTTCCACTCCGCCGTGTGGCAGCTGTGATGACTGAGGAAGCTGGGCCACCTCACAGCTATGTGACCTCTCAGCCTTGGAACCGGATCCACCAACTCTCCCTGGCTCGGACCATGACGACTGCTGTGGAGCCGCAGGGAGAGCTGGTCTTCTGCCTCACGCATGAACATTGTGGCTCTGGCTGCTGGGTGCCTCTGGTCCTGGCAGGAGCGGCTGCTGACACTGACCCACCAAATCCTCAGCACTGCAGACACTGCAATAAAGACCGAGAGTGAACCCGTGTGCGCTGGGTTTGGGTGCTTTCTGAGATGGGGCCAGCAGGTACCTTTCTGGCATCAGGTGTGTGAGCCCTGCTGATTTAGAAAAAGGCTTGAGAGTGATATGGTGCCGGGGAAAACACACATGTTTCAATACCTGTTTGTGGGTTTATCAGTCCCTTCCAGGAAGCTGGCTCTTCGATTGGGAGACACACAGCCCTCGTGGTTGGGGGGCTCTTGGGTATCTTGGGGTAACCAGTTGTGCTAGAAGCTCCTGGCTTATCTTTGCCTTATACCTGGTTTTTGTCCAGGCAGGGTTAAAAGTAAGCAAGTAAAAGCCAGGAAGAAAAGCTCATTTGCTTCTCTTCAGGCCCCTGGTGCAACCTGATGGCACCAAGAAGCCAAGATGTGGCTCCCAAGCCTTGACTCTTCCTGTCCTCAGTCTTCTCTGCACAGAGCGACCGGAGTCCTCTGCGACTGTGCTTTCTCCAAGCAAGACTGTGGCTTGGGAGTGGCACATCCAAGTCCCCTAGGGGCACATCCTCCCCAGTACCTTCCTGCCAGGCTGCTTCCTCCTGGTACCAGGGATGAGCCAGTGTGAGGGGCACAGGAAGTGGTCCCCCGGTGCCAGGGTCCCTGCTCACCATGCATGGAGCTGGGGTGGTGTTGCAGCTTGGCCTTTGGTTGTGGGACTTCAGTTGGGTCCATCTCTACAGTGGGCCTTCTACACAAAGAAAGCCAAGGAGAGGTTAGGGGAGAGTGTTGAAAATGATGCTCGGCAAGGACATGGGTGCGCTGTCCTCAAAGGGCACGAGATGAAGACGTAAGTCTAATTTGTGTTCAATGCCTTCCTGCTTCTGTCGGGTTCTTGGGTTTGGAGACACTCTTAATGGGATTGGCAGGGACAAACCAGAAGAGCAGGGCTCCAGGGCAGGTTGTGGGGGTTACCAGGGCCCCAAACCTGCTGCTGAGACTGGCCACCAAAGTCAGCCCCAGAGCGTGGCACCTTGGTGTTGCCACCTCCAGGCAGGAAAGAAGGGAAGAGGAAGGGAAGCCAGTGGGGCAGGGCTGTGTTATGAGCATCAGCAAAGAGAACTATGACTGGGCCACAGGGGACAGTGGCAGGAGAGGGGTTGCTGTCAATTCCAGCTGCCTCCTGGAGCAAGACCTCCTGTCACCCACCTCCTTGCATGCTCCCCCAGGAGCTGCATTGTGAATTTGCTGCTCCCAGTACTGCTTAAGTTTTAACCACTGACAGCTTCCTGGGTGTCTGGAGGGTGTCTGGGTTAAGCCTGTTCTTATGCAAATAATTAATTGTGTGTGTGTGAGTGAGGTGGGGGGAAGCAGCTCTGGGAACCTGGAGGTGTCTACTCAGGAAAGGATCTGCCTGCTCCAGGAGGCCCTGGCTGCTCCCGCTGACACGTAGGTCGGAGCTGATCGCTGGCCCTGTGGTGCCAGAATTGTTTTTTTTTTTTTTTGTTTAAATTCTTTTATTGGTACATTTTAGGTGTGCAGTACATTTACATTTATCATTGGGTGCCTGTACCTGTACATGATGTATCTTGGTTCTTATTTTTTCCCCATTCCCTGTGCTCCCTTCACCCCCTCCACCCTTCCCTATTTACAAAGACTTTGTTTCCACTTTTTCCTTTTCTCTTAATTTTTC
>NW_004624768.1:11097121-11133058 GCF_000247695.1 Heterocephalus glaber
AACTTTAAAGGAGATTCTGACTAAATTATGCTTGGAGACTGAACTAGGTTGGGTAGAGCTTCTCCCTTTTGCCCTCCTCCGAACGAGGTGCACTCCCAAGCCTCCCCTCAATTTGTCCCCCTTCCAGATTGTTTATGGGTGATCTCCCCCAATCATTCCATTAATAGATGTAGAATTAAAGAAAAGTTTTCCCACCTTCGACTCCTTAAATCCTTAAAAGCAGTTCATCAGCTTCAGTCAGAGCTACATGAGACATTATAAAAGAAAATGACTAGTCCAAATGAAAAACCTCTACAACCTTTATCCCATAGGCCGGGAGATTTGGTTTTTATTCGCAGGTTTGATTCCAAGACCCTGGAACCTCGTTAGAAGGGACCGGCTCCTGTTGTTCTGTCAACTCCCTTGGCGGTGAAGGTGGCTGGACATTCTCCCTGGATACATCGCAACCATCTGAAAGCAGGACCCCCCCTGCGGATGTCAAAAAGGACAAATGGAAGGTTATCAGCCAACCAGGCGACCAAAAGCTAAGATTGGAGCGGGTTGGAGATGTTTCGCCTTCATGATAATATTGTCTGGGACACTGGCAGTATTGTCCCCAAGAGGACTAGATCACACACACACACACAAAAATGTATGGATTCAATTGGCAAACTCGCTTAATTTGTCTGAATTCTATCTAAATGTTGATGTAAATTTCCATCATGTGTTGGGGATGTGCCCCATGTTGTAAACCTAAAAATGCTGTCAAATTATATACACCCAAGGTAATTATGTCAAATAATACCCAATGTCTGAGGATAAAACGGTCGGAAGGGATGTCCTGCCATATAAAACAATTGGAAGACTTGGCTCAAAGGGTACATAATAAAGATGGCTGGGACTTGAGCCAATGGCTAACTAAATGGTTGCCCAACCTAAAAAAAACAAACAAAAAAACTCAATCACAGGAAATAGTTGAAGGTAGCATTTTGACTTTATGAAGAGCTGGGGGCTGTGTTCTGGCGAAGGTCAACCTCGTGCGTGGCAGACACACACACACACGCACACACACCTGAGTGCCTTAGGTATTCTTGCCTTTGCATATTCTTCCTGACTCCTGCCACTGGAATGTCCCCTTTGACCCCGGTCAGGGTGCAGCCAGCTGTTCATGTCCGTCCGCACTGCTCTTTTTGCTTGCCTTCCTTTTGCCTCATCAATTACTTCTCCTTCACTCCCCAGTCCAAATGGCCCTGCTCATGGCATGCAGCCCATTTCTCCTCTTCTCTGAGCTTTGACACCAGGCTCTGAAGACCTCATTTTTTGTCACAACACTGATCAAACTCTCCCACCCTTGCCTCGAGCAAGTAACATTCTTTCTGTTTGGACACCCCCCACCCAGTTTTCAATTCTGTGATGTCACTGATCAGTCCCCGAGCCAGCTTTGGAGTGGGCATGGAAGGAGCTTTGGTTCTCTTTGTGCCGAGCCTGGATCTTGCACTTGGGTGCTGGGCCAGTGACCACTTTTGATAGTGACAGTGTGGCAGTCGGAGGACCTGCCACTAAGTGGCTTTGGGAGTGTCTTTAGAGACGAGATTGGAGGCTGCCAGCACTTCGCTATGAGTACTCTGAAGGCACCAGATATCCAGGCACCAGGCAAAGTTTGTACAAAAGGAAGAGACAGAAGAGGAAAATGAAGTAAGGTAAGGGGAGGGGCTTCTGTGTCCCTGAAGGACAGGGAAGGCTCCTAGCATGGCTGGAAGAGCAGATGGAGCCCCAGAGCTGCCTGGGCTTCCAAAGCGAGGCTCTGGTTTCATTCATTCTCTCCAAAGTAGAGTCTGAGTCCTATCCTGTGCCAGGTACTGTTCTAGTAACAGGGAACACCTTAGTGGACAAAACAAGCTTGGCTTCTGCTGCCACAGGGTTTGTACCAGGCAAATGCCCAGAGTTAAGCAACCACAAGCCTGTGGTTGTACTGAGCACTCTCACGCTGATCCAGCAGTTGCCTCCTGCCCAGGGTAGAACAGAGCTCCTGTGAGGGTTGGCCTAGAGACCTGCTGGAGGGGACAGAGGGGATGCACACGGGACTCGGGAGGACCAGAGTGAGGCCCAGGAGAAAAGGTCAAGAGACCGGGCATGTCCTGAGTGTCATGGGGAAAATTTCCTTACCAAGAGCCTGGACACAATTCCCAGTGTGAGACACCTTCTCTGGGACCAGGCCACTTGACTGTTAAGACAGCTGTATAATTCCTTGCAAAAAAAGACTAGAATGACAGGATTCGGTGGATCTAGTTGGGGTTAGGTATTTCTTGTTGCAAGCAGCAGCCTGCAGCCCAGATAGCCGTGATGTCACAGAGTACTGCAGCTAGACATTTCTCTGTTTCTGACAGGTGCCTGCCACCAGACTGGGGCTACCCTAATCCAAGTTCACAGCCTTAGACTGTCTGGATAACCTCAGGACAAGTTCACAGAGGATTGGTTAATTCACCCCTTTTCCAAGAGTGTAGCCCTTCGGGGTTGCTTAACTTGATGGAGCCCGCCGTCACTTGTTGAACAGCACCTGAATGGGGGAGTGAGGATGAAGAAAAAGAAAGACACAGAAATAGAGTCGGGAGGGCTCCCAGGGAGACTGAGAGCGCCCATTTATTTTTCTCCTTCCCTTTATATCACAGGTGAGCTTGGTCATTAATCATGACCCTTATCCAAAGACACCTGCTTCCTGGTTCTCTAGCTCTTTGGAAATTCCCCACCCTTATGGGCTTTCTTGTTTCTTGGGGTTACAAAACATTCATCATGTTCCAGGGCAATTTCTGGAGGTAAACATCTAATTTGGCAAGGACGCGGTTCCTCATAACATAGTCTTCTTACTCTATACGATGGAGGGTAAGATTTAACATGGGGCCTCTATGGCTAACACCGCTCTCCACATTAACTTGTAGAGGTGGATGGGTGGATGCTAGGCTATGGCTTTTGTCTTGCGCTCCATCGGAAGCACAGCCCTGTCTCTATGTGGATTCATTTGGAGCCATCAGCATCTACAAGGCAAAAGCAGCTTTGAGAGCTGGGTTTCCGGTTCTGGGTTCTCTTTGCTGTGACTGTCTCTGGCCATCCATTCCTAACATTCCTGTTCTCTTTGATGTTTTTAGGAAGAGCGCTCTTCTTCTAAGGTCCCACCCTTCTGTCATAATTGATCCCTGCAGAAGGTTTCAGGGGCCCGGTGGTCCAGTCCTGGAAGCAGATGTCTTAGCAACTCCTCCCTGCCCTTCCTTGCTGTGGGGCTTCTTGGCAGCTTCAGAGGTGTGCAGGCTGGAGAGCATGGAGCAAGGTGGAGAGGCAGCTCTCCGAGCACTGGCAGGAGAGTTAGAGTGTGGTGCGGGAAGGCCACCCAGGATTCCCAGAGCAGGTGCTTCTGGGACAGTGACAGCCCAGAAAGAGAGGAAAAGTCATGAGTGCCAAGGGGCTGCAGAGCCTAGCAGATCAGAGAGGAGGAGTCCTCTTTCAGGCAAGGTGGCCAGCAGACCAGGCTGATGGCCCCTGGGATGGAGGTCACCCTCTTTTTCCAACAATTTCCTGGTCCAGGACTTTTACCAATTTTGGATGCCAAGGAAAATCAGGCTTCTGAGATTGCAAAGGCCTTGTGTTTCCTCCGTTCCTCCTGGGATCCCTGGAGAGAGGCACACAACCTTAGAAAGGAGCCATCTGGCCTTGGGGGAACTGGCCTGGGCAGCTGCATTAGCACAGGCCCTTTTCATAATCCCACAGGTCAACGTACAGTTTTCCAGAAACTCATCTAATCATTTGCTCATTCCTTCATTTCCCACGTATTTACTGCGTACCTACTATGTGCCAAGCTGGATGTGGGTCACCAGGTACGCACTAACCTGTAAAACAGACCAAAAGAAATCAACCTCACCCATGCACATGTCACATTCCCAGGTCGGTTTTGCTGCAGGAGGGTATCTTTAGGAATCTTTCATACCCCTAAATCATCAGAGTAGGATTTCATTCTCCTTGTGCTACAGGCCCTCAGTTCCACCCTGATTTTACTTGTTCTAGTTCAAGAATGATTTTCTCCAGGACTCAGTATTTGCCCAGCCCAGGATGCATGGAGTTTCTTTAGCTTCCATCGCTAGCGTCCCCGGGGTGGGCAGATCCCTTTGCCAAGTTTGCTCCTGCATGGTTGGGCAGGTTGCATAGCAGTTCAGAGCTCGGTGTCAGGCACCGCAAGGCTTTCTCCAGGGAGGAACATGGTGCAGAGACTGAGGAGTGGGTGTCACAGTCAGGGGAAGCCTGGCTTCTTGCCCAGGCAGCATGGATGTCAGCTGAGAAAGCTGAAGTTCATTTAAGCGGAATGTTAGGGCCTGAGGCCAGGAGTGGCATTGCTAGGGCTTTGATGTCTTCCTCCATAAGAGTAGAGACTGATGAAAGACTTGATCCAGTTGCAAAGTCTTTTGGATGCATTCATTTGTATTTTCTTTCCATGACATGGATTAAGAAATAGGATGTATATCATATTTACATGATTGCAGTTTAGCATGTCTCACTATATCTGAGTGACTGAGCCCCATTGGAGATGTGTGTGTGTTGCCAATGTGGCTGCTGGATGAGTCTCTCCTGCCTATTCTGGGAACAGGGTCTCTGGCCTCCTGCGGCTCCTGAGACCACCTTATTACCAGTGCTCAGGGCCATAGATCTACACAAGACCGAAGCACACCCTTGTATTGCTGCTCATGTCTGGAAGGGGCTTCTCACTGTCCCCTAGCCTCTGTGCTGTCCCCTCCCTCTGCTGGCATTCCTACTGCCCTTATTGAGAACTGTGCCCCCCAGATGATCCAACCACAGCGAGCATTGCCTGGAGTCTGCTGTTTACTCTTTGTCTTCTGCTTCAACAAAGGGGTCACACTGAGCCACAGACAGCTTTCAGAAATGTCATTAATACCACGCCCTCCTTCCACATCCTCATTACTCTCTCCTTGATCACTTCCTCCCTCTTTTTTGGGGGTCCTGCTGCTCTGGTAGGTAGCACAGTTCAGCCCTTGGTGCATCCTCTGTCTGACCTTGTGGTCTGCACCCCTGATGGTGCTGAGCAAAGTCAGGCACTTTGCATTCACCACATCAGCCTCCTGAGAAGGTGATGCTGAGCACTTTGACGGTGAAAAGAAGGAGCCCAGGCCGAGAACAGCTTCCCAAGGATGGGCCACACCGGTATCTCACACCTGCCAAGCCGGGCTCTGGCCCGCAGCTCTCTGCTGGCCTGGCTTCGCCATCCTCTCCCCCTCAGAAGATAGCTTCTGGGTACATCGAGGGGCCATCTCCGGTCTGGTGATGCTTCTGTGCCCCAGAGTTAGGGGCAGACAGGTGGGGTAAGATCTGCTGTGAATAAAGCAGTTCACTCCCCACCACGTGCATTTTTTGGGACACGTTAATGGGAGTGGAGAAGCAATCTATCAGGTACTAGGGTGGACAACTTGCCAACACACACTTCACATGCGTGTTACAGCAAGAGCCCCAGAACGCATCCTGGAAGGTTCCCAGGACATCTGTTCCCCACCCAAGTGTTGTCTTAGCAGTTCTGTCATCCTGAATGTGCTGCCTGACAACAATCGTTTTTTCCCTGAGACTTGATTCCCCTCTATAAGGGGACTTCTAAGAGTGGAGGAAAAAGCAGTACCCCATCCCTCCAGAACCTCTTAGTTCCTCCAACATGGATTAGTCATTTCCAAGGAGCTCAGCGGAAACAGCGTGTTTGCTCACTGATTGCTTTTTGGAGCCCAATAAAGAGTACTAGTGTTTCTAGGAGATCAGAATGTACCCTTGGCTCTCTGGTAACCACAAGGACAAGGCAAGCATGAGGCTAGATATCCTGAAGTCCTAGTCTGAGCCCAGCAGACCTTTGTTAACAACTTCAGTCAGAAGAAAGGCATGTTAGGAGCGGAGAGGGAGCTGAGCCAAGAGATGGACATGAAGCCAAAGATGATGAACATGAATGTGAATGAAGGGGTGATGAATTGTGTCCCTCAATAAACTGCTGATACTTATCTCACCACTCTGTGGTACATTCATGTGATAGGATCTAAAATGTTCCTCACTATTTCCATGCACTCAGAGGTGAGGCTTTTTGGAAGGTAGTTGAAGCATGGGGATACTATACTCATCACTGGATTAGGCCATTGGTGAGTTCGTGGCTGACTGTGCTCTTCAGAAGTGGGACCTGGTCAGAAGAGGTGGGTTGCTGCGGCATGATCTGAAGGATGTATTCTTGTCCTCCCTTCTTTCTGCTTCCTGCATGCTCTGTATTCAGCAGCTTCCCTCTGCCATGTCCCTCCACTGTGCCGTTTCCACCTTGGAGGCTGCCTACCATGAACTGAACCCTGGGGAAACCGTGAGTCAAAACAGACCTTTCCTCCTTTACATAGTGGTATCAGGTATTGTGTTCCAGCAATGGGAAAGTGACTAATACAGTCCATTAGGGTAAGGACTGGGTTCTTTTTCCATTTTGTGTTCCATTCCCTTTCTAGTAATGGGTTCACTGGGGCGACTCTCAGGAAGTCTTCGTTTCAGTGGAAATGTTCTGAGCAGAGGCTGACACCTTCAGAAGTTTATGAAGGTGTAACCCTTCATTTATATTTCCACCTAATTCTCTCCTTCCCTGGGTTTTCAGCACGCACCCAGAATTGTGTGTAATTGAGTATCCAGCCACACAGGGCACTGACAGAGGAAAGCTCAGGTCTCTGAGATTATGGTAGGGTGTGCCAAACTGCTGTAACAGAGAGATCCAAAAGATAATGGCTTAGGAACACCAGATATGTTTCTTTCTCACATAATAGATACCCCCAATTGTTGGAATGGCGGTAGGGGAGGAAATGCTGCTCTATGTAGCTCTTCAGGGACCAGTCTGAGCATGGTAGTACAGTATTTGACAACTGGCTTCCAGGATACCCAGCATTATTGTCAGCACTGTTCCAGCTCATGGGATATAGGAACACCGGGCTACTTGGATGTGGCATGCACTTTTCCTCACACTGGAAAGAAGGCAGTCACCTGGCTACCTGTCATACCTGTCACTGGAAATAGGATTAGAAGCTGCTCAGCCATACACCCGGGGACCCTGGAATCAGAGGATGAACTTAAGTGGCAGTAGAGAGACTTGCATACCTTGGATTTGAAGGAGACCTGAGATAGCTCTTCAAATCCAGCCAACCCAGTACAAGCACTAGTCTTCCTGCTTGACATGCCCTGGCCCTTACCGTATTTCTAAACTCATCTGAGAAGGAGCCATCCTAAGCATCTCTCTATGGAACATGACTAGGAAGGATCTCTTCTTCAGACACATTCCTTGCCATTTCATAAAAATGGAAATATAGAGAAGGAAGAAAATAAATCCAGAGATGCACTTGCTCAAGGAAGCACATTCTTTGTGGCCCTGGGAGGCCAAAACTGTGTCATCTCTGTGTTTCTATCATCCTCAGACTCACAGAGCTGGGCGACGCCTTTGATGACATCACAGGATCCCAGGGTGCCGTAGTCACTCCTTGAATTGTAACTGATGCTGGGTGTGATTGCATTTCTTGGAGAATATTTTTTATGATTTTGGAGGAAAGTCAACATCAACCACACGTGGCATCTAGAATCCTAAAAACCTGCCTCAAATAGTCTTTTGTTTCAGTTTGGCCAAACCAACCTCCAAATGTCCCTCCCTTCCTCCCTGTAACTTTCTTACACGAACCCTCTTCTCCTGGCGTAATGGCATTTTCCATTCTTCTTGGACTTAAAAGCTTGAGTCTTCCTGCTGCTGCCCTTGAGCTCCCAGTCCACCTGCCTGCGCTGATCAGCCCAGTTCTTATCCCCTAGACCTCCTGTCTTGGCCATTCATAGACACTTATCCTGTGCTTGGATTATTGCATATATTTTCCCAGTATGAACCATATCTTCTCAGTGACATTGTGTGCTCCTTGCATACTTGGAATTCATCTTGCCATGTGCCTGGTGCAGTAAGAATGTTTGTGGATGATGGCAGTGCTGTGAGAACTTGGGAGACTTTGCTCTGATGAGAGCCACAGATGTAGACCAAGGTGACCTGGATAAATCCCTCCGCTGGGCCACACCCTGTTGGAACAGAAGACTCAGCAAGAGGAGAGAGCAACATAAGGAGTCTACCAGCTGCTCAGCAATGGTGAACCCAGGTATGGCTGGGTCTTATTCTCATGGTCAGCACCCTGGGACCTCGAGCACTGGAAACCTGAGGCTGATGCTGCGGGAAGCACTAAGCTTGGTGGATAGGACAGTGGCTTCCGGAAGAGCTGGGAGGCTGGGAAAATGAGGAGCTGTGGGCCCCTTCTGCCTTTCCCAAGAGAGCAGGGGTGAACTGGGAAAGAGGAATTATCCATTTCTGGTGTCTAAAATGAAAGGGTGTCAGAAGAGCTCTGTGTCCCCCTATGAAAGCTGAAATTTAAAGGACTCCCAGCTGTCCCTGAACGATAGTCATTCAGGAAGTGGGTGACAAGCACGCCTATACTTGAAGCTTGGAGTTGTCAGGAGCTGCCCAGGATTCCTTGAGTAGTGTCCCATGGTGTGAAAGTATTTTTTCAGCAGTGGATAGAAAGTATGAGAAAGGTTTAGAGAATATAGTTCTCCCGGGCTGATTTTGCTGGACATGGGTTGAGAAACCTGTGTGCCTTCCTTGTACCAGGCACCTGAGAAATTCCCTCTTTCCTAACATTTTCCCTACTGGTATCATTGCCTGGCCCCAACTAGGAGCCATGAGGTTTTGCACCTCAAACTGAAAAGTATATGTGCTGCCGAAGCAAGCACAACCTCAAACTGAAAAGTGACTGGAAGCATGCAGGGAGGAGCGCTGGAGAGACACCAGTGACATTCTGGAGCGACATCCATGGGACAGACAGTCAACTGGAGCCTTCTTTATGGTTCACATTCCTGCAGCCAGTTTTCCACATTTGACCCCTCTTCCCTGGCAACTCTGCCTGAGTCCCGGATGTTCACTGTGATGCACCATGGAGAAACAAGGCAGGGAGGGGAGTCCATCACAAGCCGATGCTCATTAGCATTATTCTCCTCTGACACTGAAGAAGGGACTGCCAGGGTACCTGGGAGCCCAAGGGATTTGTTGTGCTTCTTTGATAGTGGCATCCCAGTGGTGAGTACTGAAATAAGTTAGTGGATACTGAACAATATTAGAACAGGAGTAGATAGAAAATACCAGCATGCACTGCACACAGTAGGGTAAGTACTATTTTGTGAAACTTATGCTTCATCTCCGGGTACCCTGATGGGTATAATGGGGACTCACCTAAGATACACTTCTGACTTGATTGGGCCTGGTTAAAAAGATATGATTCCACTGGAGGGTTTAGCTTATCTCAACTGATGCTGGCATTGTGCAAAGTGGGCATGTGAAGAAAAATCCTAAAGATAAGAGTTGGACCTTTTTGTTGCCTCTTCCAGTAGGCATAGGCAGCCTCCTCTGGCCCTTGAAAGTCTAAAGCCACTTGACCCAGGCTTTGGGGGCCCTGGGAGACCATCATGGGCATTGTGCTCTGACCACTTCCTACAGCAGACCCTCCCAAGAGAACCTGGAGGAGGAAGGCAGCTCCTTGGAAATCGAATTAAAGAGGACTCAGGGGTTAGCTGCTGAGATGCACAGACTGGAAAAAGAAAACCCTACTGCAGGCTGGAAGAGAGGAAAGAGGAGACAGGAGAGCTTAGCTGCCATCCTTCTGCTTCCTGTGCCAGTTCCTGGGTCTTCCTTCCCCCTCCCCTCTCTGCCTTCATCCTGGTGGGGAGGGAGCCTGGAATAGACAGCTTTGGGGGCAGTGGGAGGCCTCAGTCTCTGGGACCTTCTTGGTAGGTCAGATCCTCAGCATCCTAGGAAGATGGGGACACTGGGTGAGTCTTCCAGAATGGGAGCCTGGGTCGTGTGACTTCACATTGTTTATGCCTATGAGTGACAGGTGTGACTTGCCACAAGGTTTAGGAGTAAAAAGCAAGGAGGAGTGGACATGGGTGTGTGCTCAAGGAAGACAGGCTCCCAGAACCCCTGCTGCTGGTCAGTATAGCAGCTGCCTAGCAAGTCTCTTCCAGGCTTCATTGTTATTTCTCCAGTGGAAACAAAATCCTTAGTTTCTTGTGTATAGCATTAGCCTGAGATAGCTATATTTGGATTTGACCAAAAAACAAACAGCATTTATTAAAACTTTAAAAAAATTCAGAATTATAAAAGTATGAATAACTGGTTATTATAAAAAATGTCAAACATCAATGTATATGTAATAAAAAGCAAAAGCGCTAATTTACGTGTACCCGTCTGTGCCTCTTCTCAATACAACTCTCCTCCCCAGGGCCTGATGGACAAATTGGTCCTTTAATAAGGATTTATTTTATTTGAGTTTTTTTTAATGACGAAGAGAAGCTTACAATAATTTTGATAGGAAAAGATGTGACCTTTTTTTGTGTGTGTGTGGTACTGAGGATCAAACTCAGGACCTTTTGCTTGTGAGGCAGGCGCGGTGCCATTGAGCTAAATCCCAGGCCCTGAAGACGTTGCCTTTGAACAAAAGAATTTTTGGGTTTTGGTTGGGGGCTAGGGTAGTACTATTTCTCATGAAACCAGTCACAAGAAGTGTAACTGGGCAGAGTGATCATTTGGTAGGTAGGCAGGGAAGAAACCCCAGCCTTATGTATTTACCAGTGCCATGGCTTAGACGAAGAACATTCCCCAGTCTCATGTGTTCAGAGCTGGGGCTTTTGGAACGTGACTGGCTCATGGAGATGTAGTGGAGTGACTCATTGAGGAGTTTATAGCTAAATGTGCTGTTAGGAGGTGCGGTCTACTTGAAAGAGGTGGTCACTGGCGGCAGGCCTTTGGAGCACATCTCTCTCCCCAGCTCCTCCCCTCTTTCTCTGCTTCCTGGCTCCATGAGGTGAGCAGCTGTCCTCCCCTTGCCCTTCCATCCTGATGTTTCTGCCTTGAATCAGTCAACTATGGACTGAATCGCAAGAACTGTGAGCCAAATTAAACCTCTGAGTTTCAGGTATCAGGTGTATTGTTCCAGTGATGGGAAAGTGATCTAACTCAATTGTTTAGGATCTGCTTCAAAGTAACACAAGCTAATACATGCATGTAGGAAGTCTTTGACAACAAAACAAACATATTTAGATGTCTAATTATCCCAATTAAATATTGCAAACATTTAAAACAAAGTGATAAATGGAGCCAAATTTGGTATAATCTATGATACTACTCCCAGAGTAGAAATGCGATCAGCCTTTTCTGATTTCTGCCGTGTATCATATTGAACATTATGAATATTATTTATGAATAAGAAGGCTCTTCTGTCGAGATTCTATTTCTAAGAGAACAGCTTGGGTGAAGTCTATTTTCCAACTTCAAATATGGAAGGCCTATTGCTTATGCTAAAAAAATCTTAAAATTGTGGTTTAAATGAAGTTTAGATAATTAACTCCTTAGTGAATCATAAAAAGTAAATGAAAGATCACCAAAGGGTGACCATATTCCTCAAGCAGACAGAATGGACCAAATGTACAGAAGAAATATAAACATAGGTGACTTTAGTTTTTGCAAATAGAGGGAAGCTTATCTCTTTCCTTAAAAATCCCACTGAGCAACCCCCTCTAGTTATGCAGAAACAAAGCGTGCACACATGCATGCACACACATGATTTAGAATGTTCCAGACATTTTTGTGACTTGCCCTGAATGTGAAGCAAATTACACAAGGGGTATTGGTACAGGAGCCGAGGTCTTTTGGGAAGGACTAACCTCTAGTCAATGATAGCCAGTCTTCACAAGCCTTTTGAGATGGGTACAGGTGGCCCAAGGGAAGGCATAAAGGTACACCTTGAGAAGCTTGCCGACCTGGCTCACTATGTGCTACCTCATGTCCAAACAGGGTGTGAGCTGGGGAGAGAAAGAGTGGGATTCTGGTATGGGTGAGGCAGGATGAAGGCAGCTCCTGACCCAGCCAAGCGGGCCTGCTGCATGTTCTCTGGGAATAGTGTACGATGGAATTCGAGCTTGCCATGCAGAGCAAGATATCCTTGAACTTGCGATCCTCCTGCCTCACCCTCTTGAGTGTTGGAATTACAGGCATGCACCATCATGCTTGGGTACCCCCTTCCTCCAGTTTTCGTAGTGAAGGGAGCCCCATCATTTGCACAACCGAGGTACAGCAGCTCAGATAAGGCTGGAAGCTGCCTGCTAGGGGCCCAACCCCATCAGAAAATAGCTGGGGCTGCTAATCCCCTGAACTTGGTTTCAGGAAAGAAGCACTAGTATCCACCAACCAAACTGAAAAAAAGCTTTGTATCAAGGATCCCAAACACCTTTAAACCCAATGAAAACCAGAGAAAGCTCCAAAACACAAGGTAAAAGCAAGCAGGGTGTGAGTGCTTAGGACCCTGCCCTCTTCTTCCTGCTGGATCCAGGGCTGGATTCAAACAGCCATCATTTCACACTCCTGTGAGACAAGCCACAGGCTTGGGGCTGGCTCCAGTCCGCCAGGAAGGACAATATAATTTAGACTTGCTTCTTGATCCATCTCCCTGACCTCTCGTCTGGGTGCAGAGCTTGCTGTGTGTTTGTTTTGCTGGTACCATGTGCATCAGCGGCATTGAACCAAATTCTTAGGGATGAAAGTGGTTCCAAAGTGTGAGTCTTTCCAGTGCTGCTGCCTGGTTCCCATTTAGCCACGTATCGTTAGGCTGCACCTGGCTCCTTCCTATGCCCTTGACATTTAGGAGGCAGGACAAATGACTCTGGGGTGCAGGACAGGGCTGCAGGAATGATGGATTGCTCAGGCTGGAGGGCCACCTACAATCCACCGAATACAAAGACCTCATTTTACGTCTAGCAACTGCAGTCCGCAGTGGGGGCATGAGAGTTTTGTTTTCTTTGCTCCTGTCTCCACAAGGCTGGTCCTATGGGCATCCACACTAGATGTAGCTGGGTCTGTGATCACAGTGACCAGCAGCGACCTCTGTGGCTTCGACGATGGGTATCTTACATGGGGCAAAGGAGGATTTCAGCTGTGAGGTGGTTCTAGACAGAAGGGACTTAAGCCCCAGTACTACCAGGGAAAGCTCATCTTTGGTGATCTGAGTACTGCCATCAAGACCAAAATACTGGGCCGGGGATTTAGCTCAGTGGTGCCAGTGCCTGCCTTGCAAGCGCAAGGTCCTGAGTTTGATCCCTGGTACCAAAAAAAAAAAAAAAAAAAGACAAAATACAGAGGAAAAGACACAGGAGGGCTCACTGCGGCGGCTTCACCTCCAACAAACATGCCCTGCACTGGGGAGACCCAGAGGCCAAGCTCTCTCCCAGAGCACCTTTGGGAGCGGCCCTTGCTGATCACTGCCACTGTGTCTGCTTCCCACAGCGGTGGTGCAGGAGCCAGGATGCTGGGGGAGGAGGCCCGCCCTACTGCTCCCGACAGATGCTATTCGGGAGGCAGAGGCAGGTGGCCTGGGGGTACCCTGGGGATATCAGAGAGGAGAGGTGAGCAAGGGCCTCCCTTCTGCTGAATGTGAACAGAAAAGGTGCCCCGGGAGAGAGCTGGGGTAGGGTGGAGCAGAAAGATGGCGGGACCGTGGGAGAGGGGGATTGGCCTCAATCCTGGATACGGCGTGTGTTTCTCCACAGGTCCCCGAGGCTTTTTGCAATCTGCTGGCCAGGCATGAAGGCCTGGACCAGAGGAAGTGGAGCTGCTGGGGCCCCTGCTCCCCTCCACTGAGGTGGGGGGGGGAGAGAGAAAGAGAGACAGAGAGAGAGAGAGAGAGAGAGCACTGCCGGTCCCAAGGGCAAATCAGTTCAGGGCCCAGGGGACTCAGGATGGGGTGCTGGGTACCCTGTCAGTCCCACCTGCCCCAGAACAACTAGGGGTGCCACCCACCTGGGCCACCTGCCAAGTGGGGCAGTGGGTTGAGAATCTGTCCCCAAGGGCAGAATGATGTTCAGGCCTAAGGAACAGATTCTCTGATGACCGGAGAAAACGAGGGAACGTTGGAGGTGGCAGTGCCTACGGCAAAAAGCCCACACATCCTCAGGACAGCAAGCACAAATGAGCCCTCTCGATGGTGCTCTCCACCGCTGGCTGCTTCCTCATTGTGTCATTGTGTCACTGGAAGCGATGTCACCATGTCACCTTTGACCTCAACGTGACCAGTCAGGCTGAACCCTGCTCTCCAGCTCTGTGTTTGGGCTTGGGCTCCTGGCTGGGCCTCCTGGCTCAATCCTTCTGTTTTCTGTGACCTCAACCGTGCAGCCTCCCGCTGTGTCCTTTCCTGAAATGTCTGAAGTTTTTCTATGCACTTTGCACACCTTCCCAGATCTTATTTCTTCTGTGATGCTCTTTCCATCAGGTAAATCTAATTTTGGTAGGATTCCAACTTGAGTCCTTCCATTTGGTGGAGGTTCAGCCTTTTACTATGTACCTCAGGCTGGCCTTGAGATTGTGACCTTCCTGGCCCAGCCTCTGGAGTGCTGGGTTACACATGTGTGCCACCGTGCCTGGTTTACCCTGGCATTCTTAAGGCTGTTGCATACGGGTCTGTTTCTTCCTACTCCTTCGCATGCTTGCCGGTATCCGGGCATCTTTCCAAAGACACTGTACATTCCTTGTATTTCACAATTCTTTGAAGTTTCAGGTTTGAACAAAGACCCTGAAGGTTGCCCTCTCTGCTGGCTTGTTGGTTTGAGAGTCTCCTGTGACCCTAGAGAGTCATGACATGCAACGCGGAGCTGCACATTGGACACTGATGCTGCATTTGGACTGGAGGAAGCTGGGCTGGGAGGAAGTGAGCAGGAAGAAGCAGAGAGAGAGGGAAGGAGAGAGTGGAGAGATGGCCCCTTCGTGTTCTGAGGGAGAGGAAGAACTCCGGCAATACCAGCAGAATCCCAGGCCCGAGTGGCTTGGGTGGAAGCCACTGTCACAGTGAGGAAGGTCTAAGGGAACGACCTCAGCCTTGAGGATACATGGAGGGACTGGACCAGCCACTGGGCTGCAGGTCAAGGGAGAGTCACGAGCCCACAGCAGCAGAGCTCTCACTGTCCCGTGAAGGTGGAAGAAAGAGGGCACAGGCAGATGTGCGGGCGTCTGGGCCCCTGGGTGGGCTGGCTGAGCACCCTGTCCTGTCCCGCTCTTTGGTGGGTAGGTGAGGGCCGGGCAGCTGCACGTTTTCTTTGTTAAAAGTAAATGACTCTGTGCAGTGATTCCCAGGGTCTCACCCTTCTGAAGCTAGAACTTAACGTCATCTCAGGTGTCTCGGAGCACCAGGCACGTCAGAGGTATGGGTGCCAGCCCATCCTCTTCTGGCTTCTCAGGGTTGGCGATGGTACCCTATTTGGAAAGTCTTTTCTGACTGCAAAAAGGGCTGTGGGATCTGAAAGCTGTGTTCAGTCCACCTGGCATGGAGAAGGTAGGCCGAGTTACCTCAAAGGTCTGCCTGGGGCTCGGGACAAGGACAGCCCAGCCCCAGGCGGGAGCAGGGCCCGACACCCCCGTCTTCTCCCTTCCCATTCTCCTCCCACCAAAGCTGCCACGGGCACCTTATGCTCAGCTCCCATTCATGCCACAATCTTGTGCACGAATCAGGAATAGGTGGGGGGATTAGGAAAAAGATGCAGAGAAGAGAGACAGGAGAAGGGACGCCACCTTGGGGAGACCTGGCTGGGGACCAGAGGTGGAGAAGGGACTAGGAGAGGGGCCCCTTGCAACTTGTCTCGGTATCCCGAGAATAAAAGGGGGCAGAAGCGCAAGCCCAAATGAAACGTGTCATCCATCTCTTGCAACAGTGTTTCTCATACTCCGGGTCCCAAACCATTAGTGGGTTGTGAAATCAATTTAGTGTTTACAGCCAGCATTCTAGAAAGATAAAAAACAACAACTTCAGGGTATCACTTACATAAAGGGTTAGATGCTTTTTTTTTCTCTTTTCAGTTCTATGTGGATCTATTTGTATGTATATCTCTGCTTGCGTTTTTTATAGGTAAATATTGGTGCTGGGTGGTGATGAAAGTTTCTTAAATTTACTTCTTACTGTGGTCAAAAAAATTGGAAAGGCATTGGCTGGGCAACACACTGACTGCTTGGCACAGTCAGATCTACCCCTGTAGGCTAAGTCAGAATGGAGGAGCAGGGTCTTCTTTTGGGAATCAGGGAGGCAGCTTATTGGCCCCCGGGCTGGCAGGGCTGTTAGAAGAATCCTCCTTTGGAAACTTTAAGTCTATCTCTAGCTGTGTAAATGCTGTGGATCTTCATTGCTTTGGAGCCTCAGAGTTGTGTGGATTGGGAAAAAAAAAAGAGCCTAGTGGGACCTGGGAGAACAAGACACTGGTGAGGCAGCATGGAAAGAAAAGACTTCTCTAGAGATATTGGTGGCCACCTGGGACATGCCGCTGCTGCCCTCTGCGGGGAACAAGGCTGGAGTGCACATGTCCAAAAGCATGAAGTCTTAGATCCTCCGGAAGAGCTGGAGGTGCCAGGGCTGGGGACCTTCTTCCTGGCCACAGTGGAAGGCCGTTTGGAAAAACTCAAGGAGCCCAGGCTGGGGCTGGGCTGTTGCATTTCTCCATCAAAGTAGTTGCCTTTCCTATCTACAAGCTACTTTGGAGAGAAAAGGGGAGCAGACTTCAAACATTAGACATGTAGGAATGTGCCACAAGTCAAGAAGAGGAGAGGCTGGTATCCCAAGGGCTGAGGGAGAGTAGGAAGAGTATGAGTGATGCTCCTGTGTGATGCCCAGCAGTGGTGGCATCTGCTAGGATGGCACAGCGTTTGGGGCATCATGGAGTCAGGACAGTGGGGATGCTACACAGAGCGATGGCACCTTTGGCTAAGGAAAAGATTATGAGTATCTAGAGCACTGCCTCCAATACACCACTTGCTTAATTTAGTCAGGAGTGATTTTAGCAGAGACTTCACAATTATTTGTGCTTAGTAATCACTATGGGCCCCAGGAATGGGGCTGTTCAGAGGTGTCTGTCCCTGGATAGTGGGAAGCACATAGCAAGAACTGAAATCGGGACTCTCAGATTAAGCAGAAGCTCTGGCTTTGAAACTTAGATCAAGAACTCATTGCTCTTTGCTTCTTCCAAAATCCCTTTTACATCAGCACTGATTAGTGAGCCTTCCCCATTTCCCTCCCTCTTCCCTTGTTCTCTCTTGTCTTTGCCACTCCTTTCCAGCACTCCCATTTCTCTGGCCATGAAGACAGAACTGGACAAACAGACAGTGTGGGTGTGGTGCTGATGGTCTAGGGTACTTCCTGGACTTGAAGTTCAGTTTACCCCCAATAAAGAGTAAGGAAAAGTGTCTACTGTAGCTTTCTTACTATTTCTGTGTGCAAACTTGCAAGCAACCCTGCCCTGTGCCCGAAGGGATCTGGGAGGATGCAGACCAGGCTATTGACTTCTAGCATGTTTTTTCATTACAGAATGGTCAAGAAGCGGTACTTGGATATTTGGAGGAGGTCATAGGTAACCAGCTGAAACAGAGTGTGACCACCGTGATTAAAAATGTGGTGCATTTTATTAGTACACATGTGTGGTATATAATGTTTACATCCCTTGTGGGAAGTTGGTACGTGTACATAACACATCTTAGTTCCTTTTTTAACCCTCTTTCCTTTCCTCCCTCCCCCTCCACCCACCTTTTGATCTCCTTCCCTTTTTTGTACATATTTGCAGTACATAAAGAAAATGGGGTGCATTTCACAGATCAAACTTCTATGTACCCTGAGGAGGCAAGAAATACTGGAATCCTTGGAAGTATCTTTCCAGATCCTTTAACTTTTAGGGAGAACTTTAGATACTGTTATGGAAAGATTTTTCTTAGAAGGCTGTAATTATTTGGCTAGAGAAACAAAACAGTGGACTCAGGAGCCATGTTAATAACACGGGGGCTTTTTAAATATTAAATTTTATTTTGTAAAAATTCAAGAAAAAGGTGTCTGGCTTTGCTTCTCTGGCAGAAGAGAGAGTCTATACCGAAGGCCTCCACTCTGATGATTTCTTAGTGGTTTACGCTCCAAAATTCTGTGATGAGGCACCCCAGGGTGCCACAGTCCTCTCACTGGAGTGTCAGGGCATGTTGTGACATTCTCAAAGTGACCACAGTGACATCTGTGAGACACCATGCCATTAAGTCACACGGACCTAACTTCCTATTAATAGAGCTACCAGCTATTTCTTTTAGCCTCGGGCACTGAAAAGAAGTCCCAGGATGCTGAGGGCATCCTGTCTGCCCGCAACATGTTCCCAAGCCAGCTCTTTTGGGTTCGGCGTGTGATTAACACGTGCACAGCTGGACAGACACACAGCGGAGGGCCTGGGCACTGACACCCCTTCTACAAGTCCCCTTGCTAGTGTGCTTGGTGGTCAGCTTCTTTGAACATGCCGTTGTTAATTCGTTTCTGTAAAAAGAGTTGCAGGTTGGGCATGAATTTGACCTTGATTTTCAGCATTAACCTATAATCCAGCACCAGAGGGAGGCAGCCATAATCCCAGCCTGGGGTAAGAGAGAGCTGGTTAGGGCAAAGGCCCCCAAACTGATGCCCAAGTTGGCAGAATTTCCCTCTGGGGTCATCAGGCAATGGGTCTCCTCTCCCCTCCCTTCCTGTCTTTGCAGCTCTGTCTTGCGGTCTCCCAGATGGGATCTCTGCTTCTGTCTTCCTCCCATCAGCTCCCACCCCAGGGACAGCACATTCTGCTGTGCAGGGGCTTTGGTGTCTGACAGTTGCTTCCAACTGTCTTTGGAATTTTCTCAAAATTCTAAGCAGTTGGTGCCTTGGGCCCATTCAAGCAGACTCCCAGGTCCCTAGAGCAGGGCTCCAGACCTTTCCGTGGGGACCAAGCAGCTAGTCCACTGGAAATGCCCATTTTAATATCTCAGTTCTATCCTAGGGCCTGGGGCAGTCACAGCTGATGTGAGGCCTCAGGGTCACTGCCTTATCACTTTCTAGGACTCTCCTGGCCTTAGCTAAAGGAAGCTTAGTGTGGAGGCCTCAGTGAGCCCAGCAGGGGCTGTCTGTGGCTGGGGACTTGTCCTGTGTCCTGTCTTCCTCCTGCCCCCATCTGCTCATTCTTTGCCCTAGATCACATCCTTTCTGGCAGGCAGCTGGGTAGAGCCACATGCAGAGATGGGGCAGGGCTGAATGGGACCCCAGTGCTGGATTTAATAAGCCTTTCCTCAAGCAGCTGGGCCTCCCACAGCCCTGGCTCTGCCTTGCAGCAGGGACTCACCATTGTGTGCTGGGCTGGGGCTGGAGGGGCTGGTGAAGAGGTTGCCTCTGCCTTGAATGCCTCTGTGTTGCCATCTACTCTTTATCAAGACCTGAAAGAGCATTTTAGAGATGGACAGAAATGCTGAAAACGCACACAGAAAAGCACAGGGGCCAGGCAGACCTCATTTGGAAATCAGATTGGAAGCCTATGGTTTCAGCCCCTTTGGGAATGAGGTCCAGGACCCCTGGCTCTCCTGTGCTCCTTCCCCTTCGGCCCCCATGCTAACCCTGGGAAGGGGAGCAGTGTCCAGCCTGTCTCCTTGCTGGGTGGGACAGGACTGCAGGCGAAGGGACTCACGGGGCCAGGCTCCTCCACTTAGAGCCCATTTCTGGGGAACTCAGATCCTGCGATCAACGGTGTTCCTTGAGGCCATCTGTAATGGTGTCAGACCTCAGAAACAGCTTGCCATGGAGCCCACTTTCTACTGGCCTCCTCCTCTCATGGTGACACATTGGGTCACTTCATGAAGAGCCTGCATTTGGCCTAGCCTTATGCTAAGAGCAGAGACCGCAGTGACAACTGAAAGTGGCCATCCCTGAAGGGCTGTGAGTTGACTGGGAAGAAAAGCTCAAGTGTGGTAGCCACTTCAGATTAACCGAGCGCTCTGCTGTGACTGGTGAGAGCCATAGAGGCCGTGAGCCCAGGGCTCTGTTCCTGAGAAGGCTCCAGAGCAGGCAGCCTGGTCACCAGGAAGCTGGGTCCTGAAACTGTCAAGAAGAGGTGTTGCAAAAACAAAACAGAACAACCCCGCCCGGGGATTTAGCTCAGTGGTGCCACTGCCTCGAAAGTGCAAGGTCCTGAGTTCAATCCCTGGTACAAAAAAAAAAAGAGTGGTGTTGCTTGCTCCTTGTTTTTTGTGTCTTTGACGGAAGATTTCAGATAAGAAACACAGGGCTTTGCCTTTGTATAGCCTACAGATGTGGAGAGAGAGAGAGAGAGAGAGAGAGGGAGAGAGAGAGAATCACCATCAACACCTTCAGCGGCGAAGGTGGCCGAGCCAAAGCTTCAGTAGCGCTGAAGTCTGGGTTGCATTTATATGGTTAACTGGGTCTTTCAGGGATATCCTTTCTTCCTTTTGGGTGATATTGTTCTTTTTCAAGGAAAATGGACTGATTTGACCAACTTCAGGGGGAAGAAGTTTCCTGTTTACTCCCTAGGTGGAATGTTTCCATTTAGTTTGTTTTGAGACCTTAAGATTTCCCCAAACTCCTAGCCCATGGTCTGGACTTTGTATGACCGTTGGCCCTTACCATCTTCAGAGGAGGTTACATTCTCTTGGGTGAAAGTTTGAAACCTCAGCTTGTTTGAATTTTATTTATAGCTTTGAATTTTATTTATAGCTTATGATTAAGAAAACAAAGGAAAGGAGAAAAAATGATTCCATCTCCCTCACTTTTCATGGCCACACAGCCTGTTTTCACGCTACTGACATCTAACTTTCTGCCTTACAACCTGAGCAGAATCCCACTGAAGGAACAAATTACCCAAGGGGGCGGGAGGACTCGGGCTGGTAGGGACCATGGTTTGGGTGAAGGCACAGGGTGTGACCTAGCAGGGGGAGAGGGATGGGAGGAAACAAATGGGCGTTTGCAGCAGAGGGAGTGAGGGGGGTGAGGGCGAGGGTGAGGGGCCTGTTCACCTTGGATTTCATCCTGTCAACTCTGGTGAGCAGCAGCTGGGCAGCGAGAGGGTCAGATGGGAAATCCAGATGGAGCCTGTTGGCCCAGGTCTACAGGGGACAGATCTAAGGGAGGTCAACAGCAGGGGCATAAGAGGAGGCCCCTGCAGTGGCGGGGAGGACAGGCAAGTGCGTGTGGTCCTGGGGAGGGGGCACCGGCTAAGAAAGGAACAGAGTTGGGATGTGGGTTGGAATGACTCATGTCCTGTGTGGCCTCAGGGGAGCTGGATATGGACTGTTGGTTGCTCCTGACCACACAGGGCCATTGGTCTTTGGCATTATGTGTTTCCCTACCATTGCTGTTGAGATGGCCCAGGGCCGGGGAGAGGAGCCCAGAGAGATGTAGAAGGGGCAGGCAGAGGAGGCAGGGAGAAATGTGGAGAAGAGAATGCAGGAGCGTGGTGCTGTATAAGACAAGAGCTGTCCCCTGGGTGCCCCAGGACCACTGCCTCCTCTTCTACTGCCTGTAAACAAGTTCTCAGAAGGTCATGACCAAGTCTGAGGGCCTAGCAATATGGCAGAAGAAGTTAGTGAGACAGCAGTTAGGGTTCTATTAGACAGTAAGGACAGTGGCCCCCACATGAAGTTGGGAAACACAAAATGGACTCACTACCCTTCAGGGACTTTACAAAAACACCTGGCAGGTATCTTGCTGTTGTCAGGGACCTCCCCGGAGCACCGTCAAGCAGGCCATTGGCCAAGGGCATGTGGGCCCTCCATGGGCACTGCAGGGATTGGATCCTGAGAAGTATGTAGCCTGCTGTAGAGTAGAGATCATATCACTTGCACAATGGCCCGAGCTCCTTTCTAAACCCCTTAAAAAGCCCTATAGACAGCCTTCTTGGGTATCCTGCTCAGGACCCCCTCCTGGCTAGTGGGAACTCTACTTCTTTGCCTTTATAAATTTTACTTTCTTGCATATATATATATATATACACATATACATACACACACACACACACCGGGGATGGAACTTGTGCTTGCAAGGCAAGTGGCAGCACCACTGAGCCAATTCCCCCGCCCTTTTATATTTTTAAAGTAAAATTTCTCACACCCTGACCCCATCATTGTGGTATCAGTAAGTGCTAAATTAATGTTAGTTAGGTGCCCTGAATACAAATGTAGCACAGAGGTCAGTAAAAGGAGGAGATGGAAAATACTGGGTGGGTTTGGCAAGGGTGAGAGTGGAATGCCGAGTCTTTTGCCAGAGCAGTTTCGGGAAAGAAGGGAGGTAGGAGTGGAAGCCAGTCTTCAGCAGATGGAGGAGGCAGTTTTTTGGGTGGGGTTTGGTGTAAGGAAAAGTCTGATGGACATCTTCCCATGACGGCTGATGCTTGCCCACATTCTCTTAGCCTCATAACAATGCCAGTATGCCGAATTAACTGGCCTGGTTCCTGAGCAAGAGGGCCTCAGCTCCAGAAGAGTAGAGAACCTTACGCAAACATGAAATGGACCAGTGACCATGGACCCAAGATAGATGACCTGATCCCAGAATGTTAGCTTCCAGCTTCCTCATTCTCTGCTACCCCTTATGATCCCTCACTCTGTAAGAGAGCTGCTGTACTGCAGCCCCTGGTCCTGTTCAGGTCTTTATCTCAGATAAAGCCTGTCTTTGCTGTTAAATCCTTCTTCTTTCTCTCCTCTTGATTTCTCACATTGGGTACATTGGGTGAAGGATTAAGGAAATTGAAGACAGTGTCTGTATTCCTTGTAGAAGTTTATCTAAGACAAGAAACGAGACACAGCACAAAGCCAAAGGCTTGTGGTTGGAACACTTTTTAAGAACTAAAAAAGAATGTTTATTGCCCCCAACCCCGCAACATTATTATGTTCCTTGTAGAAAAGTTAGAAAAATGCATACAAAGGAAGACAAACATCCTTTGCAAATATTACAAATATGTACCATTAAACCATGAATAATTGCCTTCCAGACCATTTAAAAAAGTTTTCAAGGAGGAACTGTATTACTCAGTGCAATTTTTCAATTTATCTTTTTCACTTAATGTCTTTTGAGAACATGTCTCTAGTTTTCTTCCAAAATGTCTTACAAAGTTTTACCTACCTACTTAATATCTAAGATTCAAGTTTCAAAATGCAAACAGATGCAAACATTCTCTAAAATGTCACCCTTTCAGCTCCTGCTTCTGAATCTCTTTTTGCTTTCCTTCCTGGAGGGAACTGTTACTACCTTACAAACATCACATGTGGTTAGATAATATTCCACTGCATGAGTGTTCGTGTCATGTTGTCCTCCACCGGTATTTCTGTTTTACCCAAAGATGAGCATGTGTATTATAGTTTTTGGGGACCTTGGCTTTGACAATGATGTCCTGAATCATACAATGTCATGGTAAATGGTTGTGGCTGCTGTCACTAGTGGCTTGTGTAGACTTGACATAACTAGGACTATCATATTTGAGTGGATTACCTGAATTACTTCATGCCCGCAGCCCCGTGATGTCTAAGGCAGAATCAGTGGGCCAAGGTGTTGAAGGGAAAAGAGTGTCATTGCTGCTTTGAGAAGGCTGGGCAGTGAAAGGAAGAGGGTACTGCAGGGGAAGCAGATCCTGAGGATGGATGCCAAGAGGTGCTGGGTCAGTGGGAAAAGTACCGGTGGGAACCACTGCTCCCTTCCCCCTGTGACAATTGCTGAGCAACTTGGTCAGCATTGGACAGTGACCAGGAGGGAAATCACAGAGATGTGTAGAATGATGAAAAGAGACATCTCAACCTCTTCGTTATCAGCTGTGACAGATGCTCTGAAACCTTGACAGTAACACGGAAGCTTTTGTTTACACAGTTGTTACTAGTGTCATTTGCTAGCTCCTCCTACGTGGCAGTGATTCTGAATGCTCTGAAGCCACGATGGCCCTTCCTTGCTAGTCCTTTTATGAACTAGGTTTAGAAACTCAGGATAAAGCAAGCACTTGGGAGAAGATTGCTTGTCTCCAGAACTCTTCATGTGCAGCTTGTAATTGTGGTTCTGAGCTTACCAACTTGACTCATAACACTACATACATGGTAGCACCTGGCTCGACTCAGAAAACACTCATCTTACAAGCAGCCCTCAACCTCCCTAAAATATATTTTCTTAAACATTGCACCTAAAAGGTATTGCAGATTGCTTCCTGATATATTGCCAGTTGACCATTTCGGCAGTCAATATTCAATACTAGAGGAGGAATTGGTTAAATGTCCTTTGTTAGTAAATCTTCTGTACAGCATATTCATTTCCAGGTTCTAATGGCAAGTCTATTCAATTTGAAAAAAGGCAGGGAATGGAGAGTAACTTGAACAACTGTCAATGTTACATCCAATGAGAGATGTTGTATATGACTGACTGGCAAAAGTACACTGCCAATACTATCTTTACTGCCTTGATGGGATAACTAGATCCCCACAACTTGACTCCACATCCCTTGCTCCCTTCAGGAACACAAGTATAGATCCAGGCATCCCTTCTGCAGATCTGGAAAGAGGTGCAGAGCATTTCTAGATAGCTGTGAGGCTGGTTATCTAGAGCACAGAACCTTGGGTCTTGAGACAAAACCTTTTCATAGTCAGGGAGACCAATTCTTGCTTGGAATGCTAACATAGAATAGTGTTGGATTATATCTAAGACTGTCTCAGCCGAGGCCACCGCCTCTCCCAATATCTCTTGGGACCTTGGGCATGTGGAGGGACACAGCTTGAGACTGTCTGCAGGAGCACAGGCAAAGTCATCCGGTCTACTTGCTGCTTTCTCTTCCAAAGAGTCAAAGCACATCCTGACCTACAGGGACCTCCATCCTGGAAGTCCTCTGCAGGACCACAATGGATGGAACCTTAGCAATGATAGTGCAGAGCAGATCCCAGGGTGGACAGCCATAGCTCTTGACACAGGTTAGTTGCTGTGGCATTGCAAAGGTCATTCACTCTGCCTTGAATGGATGGGGGTCTCCATGGGTGTGCACAACAACTTTAGTGATGTGACTAATGTAAAAAAATCACTTCTGGAACTGTGTCAGCAGACAACAAAATCACTTTCACTTGATGAAGAGCTATGTAACCCTTGAGCAGCAAGCTCAGGTGTGTGGATGTGGACTAGCAGGGAGACATGGGTAAGGGTTATGGTTCCAACATGATTTGGTTCCGAAAAGTGTGCAATTTAAGCATGCAAATCCAAGAGTCAGTTTTCAGGGACATCAAGCTCTCCCCTTCCACTGTATCAAGTCTTAACTTCCTTGTTAGTCTGGTTGAATGCTTGGTCTCTTGACTCTAAACCAACATGTAGTAGCTTAGCAACCATAAGTATAGTGCTGGAATTGGGACATAGGGAAAAACACCAAGTTTAAAAGCCAAGTCAAAAAAATTTTTTTTTTTTTGGTACTGGGGGTTGAACTCAGGACCTTGCGCTTGCCAGGCAGGTGGCAGAACCACTGAGCTAAATCCCCTGCCCAAGGTCAAATGTTTGATCTCAATCTTGAAGGCAGAACATTGCCTTCAAGATTGCCAACCTAAGGGTTGGAGAAGAACCAGGTCCACATGAAATTACCTTAAGGTCATGAGCTACCTTTGACAATTTGCCCCTCATGTTTTTCCCTGCATACCAGAACAATAGATGAGTGGAGGATTGGCTTGTCAGGTGTAGTGTTTAGCTCCCTTGCATCAAGGTGCAGTGAGTTAAATATCTTCTTGCCTAGTTTAAATGCTGTAGCAATGGTAGAGTCACCATACCAAGGTATCACATTCAGATTAATGTCAATCAGCCTGTCATTGGAAAGAATTTGCTGTTGTGAAGCATTTTTAATAGCGCAAGTACCATTTTCTTTTCTAATTGCTGACTCTGTTACTTCTTCTTTTGGGTCAGGTGATGGATGATGATAAAAAGGAAGACTGAGAAAACTTCTGGACATTGATCGATGTTTTAGGAAGGGTTTCAACCACATCTTTGTTTTCATTATCAGAAATACTGTCGTCAAGTAACAGTCTGTTTTCTGATTCCCCAGTGTCATATTTTGCTTGATTTTTCCTGGATTCCTGGGCAGCAGCCCATAGCTCTGTTAGGTTTATTTTGGGGGCTTTCTTGTTATAAAAAATAGTCATCCTCATCTGATATAGGCCAGGAACCATCAGGACCAGGTTTTTTGGAAGACCTGGATAAAGAGTCATCTTTAGAACTCCCATCCACTGGCATGTGTGAGGTCCTGGGTTCAGATCCACACACTGGATGGCTATTTTGAGAATTTTTGTCTCTTGTCTTCATATTCAAAAATTTGCCTTCCCAGCTTATACACCACATGAATATTTGCTTCTTTCTTTATAAACAGTTCTGCTACTGTTACACTCAATTGCAGAGATTATAGAGAATCACCAACACTCTAGCCAAATCTGAGACCTTTATTGCTGGTGGTCGAGAGCAGATAGTGCTTGAAACCTCTCAACTCTGAAAAGCAGCTTGTGGGCTTCTTTTAAGCGGCTCTTCTACTTGGGGAGGACTCAGGGAGAGGGGGAGTGCAAGCAGAATTTCGCAGAAACAGAACTTTGCTAAGTCAGGTGTGGGTCAGGGGAAGTTTCACACAGTTTAATTTAAACAAAATACCACACAGGTGCTGAGTATTCTGTTCAGTGAATTCCAAATGTCTCCTCCACAAGAAGGGCAATCCCTTCTGAGGCAATTCTTTCTGTCCCCACGATTCAGCTGGAGGCTGGTGGCTCCTCTTACCCCCATTCTCCCTGCTACACCTGTATTTCTTGGTTTCCCTGCTGACCCCAGAGGAGGATGACCAGGGTGGGTGAGTGGGGATGTCTTATCCACATCCCAAATGAAGGGACAGACAGTGGCCCCTGTGTGAGGCTACAGAATGGATTTGATCATCTGTATGAGCTCTCAGACATGCAGCTTCCAAGTGCCTGGTTGGGGACACTAAGCCTAGTGACTGAGGACCACAAGACTCTAAAATCCTAGAATTTCCCCTTTAGGAAGTCTGTGAAGAGGAGGTAAAGATGGAGCCTCAGTGATTGGTTTGAAATTGATAGTGACCTTTGCTTCCTAGACAGTTGCTGGGGTCTCACAGTCTGGCTGGTCTGTGGGACCAGGGCCAGCCCTAGCTGGCCTAGAAAAGAGGGTTTGAGCTACTGGGGACCCATAGAGGAGATACTGATGAGTCTGGTGTAGAACCCAAGTGTAAGGCAGCAAGTGGTGCAGTGGGCATTACAAGAGGTCTCCTGTCAGAGCCAGAGGGAGGACACAGGATGACTTACAAGAAGGGGGTCAAGTCTCCTTCACAAAGTCACCTCCCTCTAAGTCACTTCATTTTGTAGAGCTGCCAAGCCTTTGACCCTCCCCGCTGGACCTAGATCTGGGAGCTGACCAAGGACACAAGGGCCTAAGACCTTATTGTTTGGAAGTGAATTCCTTAGAACTCTGAGAGGAAGCCAGTCTTGGCAGGAAGGTGAGCCCTGAGGACACATTTGGGGTCACTCCCAGGAGCCTGACTCCTGAAGGAGCATACCAAGGACCCAGTGGATGGTTAGGTCAGGGGTATTAGAGTTCCCTTTGATCCTCAGGAACTGACAGGTGGAAAAGAGAGCCTTGGCCCCTAGGAGTGAAGAATGGAAACTGAAGCATGGTGCTGGGGTCCAAGTGAAAGGCTATGTCCTGAGGGCTCAGAAGACGTGGGCAGTGCAAAAAGTGAGCTCTCTTTCTATGAAGCATGGAAATCTTTTGCCTAATATTTCTGACCAGTGGCTACTGTTCCCTAAAAGAGGCAGAGCTTAAGCTCCTGAAAGGGCAAAAGGAGCTTCGGGGGAGGTGCATATGGCTAAACTTGGGAAGAACATGCTGAAATTGCCTGGGGTTTAATGGAAGCCAAGGGCCCGAGTTCTGGTGGTTGTGGAAGGGGTGGGGATGGGATGGAGGGTGAGTGCAGTAGTTAGCTTTTCTGTCTCTGGGACCCAGTACCCAACACCCACAATTAAAAAGAAGAGAGGTTGGCTGGAGATTTAGCTCAGTGGTTCCGCTGCCTGCCTCGAAAGGGCAAGGACCTGAGTTTGATCCCTGGTACCAAAATAAATAAATAAATAAAAAGAAGAGAGGTTTAATTTGGCCCAGGGCTTTGAGGGAATTCAGCCCATGATTTGCTGGCTCCAAGGCAAGAACATCATGGTTGGAAGGGCACAGTGGAACAAAGCTGCTTAACACACTGTAGCCAGAAAGCAGAGCAGAGAGGTAGCACCGAAGAGGAAGTGGTAAGGGACCAAAGTCACATCTTCATGACCTACCCAGACACGCCTTGAAGAGCACCTCACCAAACTGCTAGGTGGCTGCCAAGCTAATGAGGTGGACACCATGAAGCTTACCCTCACAGTGAGTGAGCGGGGTGGGTGGGGAGGCAGGAAACCAGGGGGCTGAGTTTCTAAGGAGACCCCGGATGAAGGAAGAATGAGGGGCTTATCACCGGAGGAACATTTCTGTTGTAGAAATGGCTCCTGGGTGGGTGATGATGACCGAGGCCACTCACTGAGCTATGAAGACAGGGATTCTACTCCCAGAGTGTCATGGACCTGAGCAGGGGAGAGGCCTAATAGCCTTTGTGTGAACCCACAGCTACGGACAGAGGCAGGGCCCTTGTCCTTCCTCAGAAGAGTCAATTTGGAAGCAACTGTCTAACAGAAGCTCCTAGCTCCATCCTACCATGGCCTTCCACAGGCTGCACCATCAAGGTGTGGAGTTGAGCCCTCTAGTATATAGCAGAGAGTAGAATCATGGGGGAGGAAAGGCTGCTGGCTCCTCTGCAGCTCAACTGGTTGTGGCCCTACAGACATCTGGAGCTCCAGCGCCCTCAGCAACTGGGCACCTTGCTGGTCTCCATTCTCCCCTGCTGGGATCTCTTGGGTTGGGAAGGTGGAAAGTTGAGATTTTTCTCTTAGGAATTCATCAGGAATGGGTTAAATGATCCTTGACAGCACTTTCTTCTTTCTTTGGGGCTCCTGACAGCTTCTGAGATGTGCAGACTGGATTAAAAAAACCTAGCAAAAATGGAGGGAGAAGCAAGAGGTAAAGTCTTTGGGGAGCAGTCTCTAAGACCTTCGGTCTAGTGGAGGACAAAACCCAGAGAGCCCATTGGGGTCTGGGAATCAGGATGGCCAGACCCCTTAAGGATGAAGTGCTCATCTACACGGAGCTCAGGTTGTTTCTCTGAGACTCTGGCAGCCTCTCCATCTTGCTTGAAGAGGATGAAAACTGAACTTTGAGCTTAGACTGCTCTGCAGGCTCTGGAGCAATGGGACACCCCAAAGTACATGGTCAGAGGCAGGGAATTCTGAGGCTGGAGAGGCCTGGCTGAAAAATTCCAGCACTCAGCACTGCATTATCAAGTTACTTCTGGTTTGGTGGAAACCAAGAATGTAGGAAAGATGCAATCCAATGTAGGGAGCAGGAAGGGGACGTTACCAGGACCTCTGCCGTGGGTCCTGGCCTGTGAGCCACCACGGCACAAGGCAAATTAAAGAACAGACAGGAAATGAGACTCAGAGTGAAGAGGCTGGGTCTTGGGACCTGGTCAGTTCTGGGGATGGCAGCAAAGACAAAGGCCCCCAAGTACATCCAGTATTTATTGAATACAATTGTGGGAAGGAATAAGGAGCCTGGTGTGCTTTGAAAGCATCTAGAGAAACACTGACAATCACCTGGCATGATGACACCAGGCAGGGCTGTTGGGGAATAAGCACTGCTTATCTTTCTTGGATGGAACAAACCGGTACTGGGATGGGTTGCAAATAGCATGCAACCCATTGGGTCAGTGAGAAGCTATAATTCAGGGGAGAGGGTTTTAATTGGGGCCACATTGACCTCAGCTGCACTTGACTCAGTAGAGCCCTGCCATTTCACAGACCAGGACTTAGGCCTTGGTGACAGCCATTAGTAAAGGAGCAATGCTAGCCCAACTCTGCTACCTGACATACCTGTTTGAGTCACGTAAGGCTTTAGTCTGGCTCCTGATATAAACAATATAGCCAAATAAAGGGAAGCAAGAAGCATGTGCCCTGCATAGCCTGCTAGTACTGGGCAGGGATGTCTGCTGCAGTCCATTTGTTTTGTACAGGTCAAGCTGCTGTCACAAATAACTATAGACGGGGTAGCTTATTAACAACGTGAAATGACAAGTGGACAGCAATGTGACTTTGAATATTTAGGCCAGTTTTTCTTTTTCTTTTTAGTGCTAGGGATGGAACTTGGGCTCCATATATGCCAGGCAAGCACTAAGCTCTTCCTAGTCCTTGAAGCCAACTTTACATACTAGTAACTGTGGTTAGTGCTAGGTAGAGTAGATCCTAACTGAGTACATGGTGTGAGTGGTCAGTGGCTTCTCTGCAGTCCCTAGGCCATGGTAATGTATAGCTCCACCTCCCAGTAAAAGCAGCAAATGATTGTTTTGAGTTTCCTGAATCCGGGAGGGCCAGGGTGTGCCGGGCGGTTCCCCTGAATTTGAGTGGATCACCTCACTATGCAGTCTCTTCTAGGTTGTTACTTCCTATAGACACACAATCAGGTGAAGTGTTTCTAAGGGCATCTTATTTAGCCAAATAAATTGGCATCTGGGTTGGGGCGGGTACCAGAGTGTCAGCTGAACCTGCTGGACAATGCAAACTGCTGTGGGGCTTCAGGGTGACCTGTGGGCCCTGGATCTGAGAAGGATTTGGTATCACTCGAAAGCCACTCAGTGCCAAGCCTGAGCTGGAATGGCCCGTGCTTATGCAGCTAGGTGGGAAAGTGACCATAGACTGCAGCAAGTGCAGTGTGACCACTGTGGTGACAGTGTCTGTGTGGCTCATGCCTTTGAAGAAGTTGCCTTCCTGTGTCCCAGCTGGCAGGACCCAGTGAGGTGGATCAGTGGGGTGGGTTGGGATGGCTGCCTGGCCACCTTGTGGCCAGGCTCAGTCTCGATGGAACCAAGTGCCACTGCCTTTGAAACCATTAGTCTTGTTCCCCAGATGCTCTTGTCAAGAGTGTAGTTTGGTTCTCTGTGAAGTATTTTGTACCTTTCTTTTGGCAAAACATGTGATTGGTCTATAAGTATTTTTATATTTCCATCCTCAAAAAAAACATGGCTTCTGTATTTCTGCTGCCAGATGTGGTGATGATGTCAGAGGGCACTGAAGGACTTGCTCTGGAGCACTTACAATGTGTCATGCAAGGGTCAATAAAGCTCTCAGAAAATGGTTAAAAAAAAAAAACCCAACGTGAAATGCCTTTCTTACAGTTCTGGAGGCTGGAGGTCTGAGGTTGGGGTGCCAGCACTGCTGGAGACACACCTGGGTCACACACTGCTGACTTGTCACCATGTTCTCGTGTGGTGGGGGGAGGCAGAGTGAACCATCTGGGGGCTCCCTTTATAAGGACACTAATCTCATTCCTGGGGGCTCTGCTCTTCTGACCTAATTGCCTCTCAAAGGGTGAACTTGCAGCATATCAATTTTAGGGGAGGAACAAACCATAGCACCATGTGCAGCATTTCTGTTCTATATGACCAATTAGGTGTCTGTTTTTAACCCAGTTGGCACAGGAGTTTGATAAGGACTGGCAGGTAAATATGTTTAAAATGTGGTGTGACAGGACTACAATGGTCATTGTTTCAAAATTGTATAGTGTATCTTCTAAATGAATTTCAGAATGATTTTGTTAAGGACGATAATGTAGCCACCAGCATTACCTGGCCCTCTGTTAAACCTATGAATTTGCTTAGGAAGCAAGGTCATCACTGTTGGATTGAGGTTTTTGTTTTTTAATTAAGACTGGCAAGTGTCAAAAAGGAGGTTAAGAACACAGACTATAAAGGCCCTGGGCTGGGGTTGAATATTTTGCCTCTACCCATGACTGGAGCAGCTCCTTAGTCCTTCGGTTTCTGTTTCATTTGTAAAATGGGGAAAAAATAGTATCTTACTCACAGAGCTATGGTGAAGACTGAATGAATTAATGCTAAATACACAGGATGGTGGTTGTTGTGTACTAAGAGCTCTGCTGTTAGCTACGATGATCTCCTACTTATTTCTGTTCTTAAAAACAATGTGTTTTATTCATACGGATATGGAATTTTGGGGGAGAGGATTCGGTTTTTCCTTTTCTATCCTGATTGACAGCATGTCCAGAAACAAGATGGTTTATATTTGAGACAGATGATTATAGATAGATGTTGTGAACACAGTACATGGGAATGCAAACTTCCAGTATCATTAACCTATACCCAGCAGCAATCCCTGTTCCCTTTATAACAGTGTGGGCTCAGTGAATACTTGATAAATAATTTCAGTACCTTCACCAAATTATTTGCGTTGTTTCTACATTCAGAGTCCAGGGAAATGTTACTGGAAAGGAGTTAGCATGGAGCCCCCGTGTATTCTGTTATTCTCCCAAGCTGGAAAGGTGGAATTAAAAAAATATGAAAAATTTCAAGGTGCAGTGAGTTGTTTTTTACTTCTTTGAAAATCTTCTTCTTCGCGTCTTCTCTGGTAAAGACCCTTCTGCACTCCTATGGACCCTGAACACTGGTGAAAAGGCAGTCAAGGTGTCCATTCCAGTCTGTGGGTTTTGCCTTCCTAGCTAGCTGTGTGGTTGGTTTCGGTGAAGACACTTAATATCTGCTAAAAGCAGAGTAATATAAAATGTCAGAGCTATCTCCCTGGTTATTTCTTCTAATGAATGGGAGTGCATATGTAAAAATGTTTTGAGAGGAAAGTATGAAAAGTGACAATTTGGTCTCCAGATAAATAGAACTAGATGTCGCAGATTCTAGAAGTTAAAAGGGATTCCCTACTGTTTCATTCCCTAGGATAAATACTGTGTTCTCTTCACACGTCTTAAATGTTTTACTAGGCCAATACTGCAATTTTAGTGGGTTTGTTATATAAGGAAACTTCCATTTCATTTATTTAGTGTTTTCAGGGCTGGAGGGATGTGGGACAGTCGGTGATCCTCCAATGCCACCCCCAGGGCTAGACTTGTTACGAGCTCCCACTCAGTAGTGTGCTTTAGTGGGAAGTTGGTATCAGGACACATGTAGCTCCTGAGCCTTCGATGGGTATGTAAGTATTGCTTTGATGGAATGATTTCACTTTTTTGGTGTATTAACCAAGTAGCAGGATTATTGGACCATATATGATCATTCTAATTTTAGTTTTTAAAAGGAATTCCATACTAGTTGCACACTGGCTATATTAAATTATATTGGAATGTTCAATAGCAAAATTTTTGCTCTGTTCTTGTTTCTTTACATGCCCTTTTATAGCTGCTGTTGAAAACTGGACATTATAAGTATTAGAATGTGGTAATTGTGGAAATCAGCTTACACCCTATCCATAGTGTTTGATTTTGCTACTTATTGTGGGATATTGCTATTGTTTAGTGACTTTTCTATATTCTTTTTATAAAGATATTCTTGGTTGTTTCATCCCTTGATCTTCTCCTGGGTGCCTGTGTGAGTCTTAATCTCTTCTTCGTATGAGAACACCAGTCATGTTAGACTAAGGCCCAACCTCATGTCCTTTGTTTTACCTTAATCTCTTTAGAGATCCTATCTCCAAATATAATCACCTTCTGAGGTAGAGGGTATTGGGTCTCCAACATGTGGAGTTTTAGGGGGCACAGTTTATAACAGCTACCTCAGCAGCAAGGAGGAAGTCCAGTTCCCTTGTGTCCTCCACCAACACTGCAGGGAGCCTAGAGGGTGTTTGGGCCTTCTTGTAGGGGATGAAAATGCTGGCTCCCTTTTCAGCTTTCTCTGACACCACCTGGTTGGGGGGACAGGACTTGAGGGCGCCTCATTTCAGCCTTCCAACGTTTCTCGTTCAGCTTCTCCTGGCACAGGTGGGTCCGGGGCAGTTTCTTTCTGTGGTGTTTGGCTGGAGTGAATGAGCTACTGCTTAAAATCCTTGTCTTGCTAGGCTGTCTCTTTCCTGTTTTTTTTTTTTTTTTTGGCTAGAGAGAACAGGCCTTTGTTTTGTTGGCCTGTTCCAGAGGCCAGAGAAGATGAGCTCCAAGGTGGCTTTTCTCTACCAAGTGCCACAGCTCTCCCTTCATCCCAAACTCCAGTTCTTTCTAGGTTCTGGTTGCCCACCCCATGTCCTCCAGTGCCCACAGCTACAGGGTTCCTCACTGTTGTTGCCAGCTTTTATACCTGGCACTGTCCTTTGCTCGTTTCCCTTACATGTACCGGTGCTTTGAGCATTGGCCCTGGTACCATGTTCTCTTCAGGTGCCGTGTTGAAGTGCTTCTGCAGCAACTTGCCAGCAAATCTGGCCAGGGCGGTGTTGATGAGTGTCAAACGATTCTTCCTTGAGCTTTCCTTAAGCTTTACTCTCTTCTTTCCTTCTTCCTTCCTCCTGCCTGGGATATGCTGCCACTACCTATTCTGGACATTGAAGACAAGGACCACCCCTTAAGATGGCAACATCGTGAACTGAAAAGGGTCTGCTCCTTTGAGGATTTTGTGGAAAAGAGTTGCTGTATCAGTCAAGAACAGATGTTGACACTTGCTGGCTGTGTGGTATTGGGCAAGTTACTTAATCTTGTTGGATCTTAGTTTTTTTTTATCTATGAAATTGGTTTCAATACCAGTTATTGCACAGCTTTACTATGAAGATAAAATGAGGTGATGTATATATAAGAGCTTAGCAAATGCATGCAAACAAAAGAGGTTCAATAAATATTGGTAAATTTGCCTTTAATGAAAACTCCAAACTTTTATAATCCTGCAGAGAAAATGTGCAGCCTATATTTGCTTTCACCAAGAGAAAAATAAGCTCTTAGATTTGCAGTTCGTAAAGTACTTTGATGTTCGTGATCATATTTAATCCATGTAACATCTCTGTGAGGAAGGAGGTATCTCTGCGTGACCATTCTTTTTTAATTATTATTACTGGAAAAGGACCTACAAATCAGGAAATAAGTAGCAGAAGCAGAAGCATATTTACCTACCTAGTAAATTAAGTCTGTTACCCAACCTCCACAGAAGGAAGACAGGAAATCAAATATCCTTGCTGGGAAATATTATTATGTTTTCTATTTAAATGATTGAAAAAATGACCCATGGTAAAACATGATATCTGCCCCAGATAGCAGATTATATCAGGGGAAAGTGCAAATTATTCCCTGAGGAGATTTGCTGCACAATCAGGATCAGGCATTGGAAAGACTTCTTGGGATGTAAAGATGATAGGTGAAGTTCAGTTAAGAAAACCCCAAAGAATCTGTCATGCTTGCTATCAAGATGGCTACAGTTACCTCCTTCTAGTTGAAAACTCAGGAGAAAGGCAATAGAGAAACTAGACACTGTGATTTGGAGCTATGAATGAGGAAAGGCTCAAGTCTCTTACCATATGAGCAAAGGGATGGCCTGTTTTCCAGACAACAGAGAGAAGCTAGCTAGCATCAGAGGGAGGCAGCCTAGAGCTCCTCAGGGTGCCAGAATGACAAGCAGAGCAAAGACCAATATCTCAGGGCAGTGCACTGTTTGAGAGATGCTCACTAATTAATTTGGAGTGAAAGATTGCAATTAAATTATGTGTTATGGTTTGGATCTAGAATGTCCCCCCAAAGACTCATGCATTCAGAGGTGGGGCTTTTGTGGTTTTAAAAAATTTTTAAAAAATTTATATATATATTTATTGGCTCATTTTAGGTATAAAATACATTTACATTTATCACTGGGTGTTTGTACCAGAACATGATGTATCTTAGTTCTTATTTTTTCTCCCATTACCTGTGGACCCTTCACCCCCTCCACCCCTCCCTATTTACACAGACTGTGATTCCATTTTTTTTTCTTTCTCATAATTTTTCCTTTCCCTTCTTCCCTTTCCCCTTCCCCTTCCAGCATCCCCAAACCCTTGGACCGTTTCTTATTTCAAATTATCAATTATTCATTTTAATAATTTTCATCCTTATTTACACTTTCAATTTCTCACACTAGAGAAACTATTTGGTATTTACA
>NW_004624768.1:11156761-11183679 GCF_000247695.1 Heterocephalus glaber
GTGGTCTTCCAGTGCCCCTCTCCTGCTCCACTTGGGGGAAAAGGGAGTGAGCCTGAATCTCAGGTGGCAATAATGGCAGGCAGTGTGGAACAGAGGGAGAGGAAGAGTAAGAAGGAGGTTCTAGCTACCCTGGACCATGTGTTTGCCAAGGTGCTGGTTTAGTGAGCCAAGCAGGTAAAGGAATAGAAGTAGCTCTGTGAATAAAGCCCCCAAAAGACTGTACCACATCTTCTATTATTTGGCGTTTTTCCGGAGAAGCAGCCAACCAGTGATTTATTTTGGCAAACTATACATTACATTTATTATTTTGACCATTTGTAAGTGTACTATTCCATGGCATTAAAGACATTCACAATGTTGTGCAACCGTCACCACTGTCTACACTCAAAACTATGTCATCCATCCCCAGCAAAAACTTGGTACCTATTAAACAATGACACCCCTTCCCCACCTGCTCTAGCCCCTGTATGTGAAGTGAACTTTCTGTCTCTACAGATTTGTCTGTTCTGGGTACCTCACATAAATGGAGTAGTACAATATTTATTCTTCCTTGCCTGGCTTGTTTCACTAGGCATAATGTTCCCAGGGTCTACTGTAGAATTATATCACAATGTCACTTCTTAAGGTGGAGTAAGAAGGACCCCCAGTTTTAACAGGCACCCCAGGGGATTCTGATGAAGGGTCAAGGTCTGAACCGCTGACTTACAGTGATGCTTCTCAAATCTTATTGTACTCAAGAACCACTTTGACAGCTTGTTAAAATGTAGGCTGTAGTTCATTAGCTGACTTATTAACAGGTTTGTTAATGGAACCCAAGATTCAAGATCTTGCATTTCTAGCAAGCTGTGCACGGACAGGGTTGGAACCACCTCCTTAAGGCATGACAGCGGTGCCCAGCTTACCCTGAAATGGCACCAGTGAGAGTCAGTCCCGCCATGGGGTGGAGTAAGTAGAGGCTGGGGCTTGTTCTGCCCCATGGACCATAAGACAAAGACCTGGAGCCCTCAGGTCCTCTGACCTGGCCTCCCTGGCTGCAAGATGGCCATATGCCTCACTGAGCACCTGGGCTGGGAAAGCTGGCATCTGGGAACTTTTAGGGAGCTCAGTATTCATTACTATAATAAACAATTGCATGGCTCTGCAGCCAGTGGCTTGAGATTCCCACATTCTGAGATGTGAGCTGGGAAAGAGCTGGGCAGTGCTGAGAGGCCTGCGGAGAGGTGAGGCTGGCTGAGATGTCAGATTTGGGGGTGGGCACCAGCAGGCCTCGGGACAGGCTGGGGCAGGCCCTGAGCTGGGCAGCAGCCCTGGGTCCTCTGGCTTCCTTCTGATTGATTATGTCCGACTTGGCACAGGGGAGCAGGGAGTGAGGGAAGACGTCCAAAGCTCCAGGACCATTATTTCCTTGGAAATGATACCAGATTTCTATTTTCAAAGCAACAGCAATTGCCTCTGGGTGGCACAGAATATCCAACCACAGAATATCCTCAAACCATCGCTGTGCAACCTCAGGCTGTTCCGCAAAGGGAACCACTGCAAGCTGTTCCCGTTCCACTTCCCCCCTCAGGTGACCCATGCTGTCACGCATGTGTGGCCTCCAAGTTAGAACAATACTTACGGCCTTATCTGTTCTGCTAGCAGAGCTGCTGCTGCTGCATAGGAGAGAAAAGGAGTGAGTGATAAGGAAATTATGGTTCATTCATGTGGCAAAATGCTTTGGAGCCATTGAAAAGGTGGTCTAAAAGAATTTCTAATGCCAGTGGAAACGTGTTCACGACTGAAAAGGCTCAAATAATATATATTTGCATATATACACAGATGCATACAGGTGTGAGTGTACATGTACATTCTTTGTTAAAGAGATCTAAGCCATAGCAGCTTTATGATTATTTACCTGTACCACCTGCTAGACCTGTCTAGAGAAAGCTAGAGAGAGCAGTAGAGCATTGAGTCACTTAGCATGCACTGATTAAGGATTTATTATATGAAGGGAGCTGGTAACATGGTGAATAGGACATTACTCCTTCCTGGAGGCAGTGTAGTCTAGCAGGCAGTACAGCTAAATAAACAATCATAAAGCTGCCATGACTTAGATCTTGAGTGATACCCCCTAGGCTATGTGTCAAAGTCTTGGCTCCCAGCATGGTCCTACTGGGAAGTAGGTGGAATGTTGAAGAAATGGGGCCTAGCAGGAGGTTCCCAGGTCATGAGGAGCATGCCTTTGAAAGTGATAGGGGGATTCATCCCCTTCCCCTTCCTCTCTCTTATTTTTCTTTGCTTCCTGCCCATGAGGTGAGCTGTTTTGCTCCACCACATCCTCCTACCATGACACACCACCATGGGCCCAAGCAATAGGACCAACAGGTCACAGGCTGAAACCTCTGAAATTGTAAGCTCAAATAAACCATTTTTCCTTATAGGTTAATTATCTCGGGTATTTGTTATAGTGCTAGAAAGCTGACTGAGACAGAAGCAATGAGATATTATGTAAGCACAGAGGAGGGTCAGCTAACCCAGACCTAGGGCAGAAGGGGGTGGGAAAGGTTTCCTGGAATAAGTAACCTTTGGGAAGAAGGAAAAAAGATCACATCAATGGACAGGGCTTGGTTGGTGGGGGAGGCAGAGAAGGGACTGTGAAAGTTTGCCCCAGGAAGAGCCAGGAGGGGCAGGGTTTTCCTTCCAAGAAGCTGAAATGCTCAGCCTGGCTGAGTGCAGAATAATCACACTTATGTCCTGAATTCCTTTGCTTTTCACCACTTCCTGTTGTTCTCACCTAAGCCACCACTGTCTCTTACTGGTCTCCTGCAACACCATCATAACTAACGCTATCTATTCTTTATCTTGCTCTCTTTTTTAAAGTAACAGGACCTTTACACTAAACTACATCCCCAAACCTTTTTAATTTTTGTTTGGAGACAGTGTCTCACAAGTTGCTAAGTTGCCCAGGCTGGGCTTGAAACTATAATCTTCCTGCTTCAGTCTCTCTGAGTGCTGGGATTATGGATCTTTACCTTATTAATACTGAGAGAAGAAAATTTAGCCCCTAGAAGCTGAGGACTGGCTTGGCATTCACAGCTAAGCCTTTTGTGTCCTTGTGTCCAACATGAACGCATCCCAAAACAGCATCAGGCAAGGCTATTCTGTGACCATAATAGATGCAGACAAAACCAGGACTGCCTTGTAATCATGTCTGAACAGAGAGAAAAGCATGAATATGGTTCAAACCACAAAAATAACCAAACAGCCTTCTATTCTGGCTAACAGTTATTATTACTTCTTTACCAATCACAGTTTTAGCTTCACTCTATTCCCCTTATTTTCAAGGTAAGATTAAGAAATCCAGGACTGGAGGTGTAGCTCAGTGGTAGAGTGCTTGCCTAGCCTGTACAAGGCCCTGGGTTCAAAACACACTATTGCCAAAAAATAAAGTCCAAGCACAGAATCACCCTTTCTTCCTGACAGCACCTTGTCCTGCACCAACCCCACTTCTTTGAACCTTCTCCAGAGTCACCTAGCATAAACCCAAAGCCTACAATATCTAATAGCCTCCTGATGAGGGACCCTACCATATTAGTGACTTTCCCGTCACTGGTACAAAATACAAAACACCTGCAATTTAGAGAAGAGGTTTATTTGGCTCACAGTTTCCAGGGGGTTCAGTCCCTGGATGCCTGGCTCTAAGAAATGGATGGTAGAGAAAGCTGCTTATTCCATGAGACAAGAAACAGAGAAGGGAGGAGTTGTGGACAAGAATACATCCTTCCAGGTCACATCCCCAGTGACCCACGTCCCACCAGGCCCCACCTTAGCAGCACATACAGATACTGAACTCATCAACAGATGAATCCGCTGGTGAGTATGGTGCCCCCGTGATCCAATCACCTTCCACACACATGAGACTCTTGGGGGATGAACCCACAGTTCCCTGCAATACACATTCCGCAATGCGTTAGTAACTTGTTTGACCACCTGTGTGTACTGGAGGGTCTAGGACTAAAGGGCATTGACAGTTCACACATCAAGACACCTTCCTACCTGAAACCTTCTGATGGTTTTCAGTGACTCTCCGGGTCATAATCAAACTCCTTTCACTTCACTCACTATATCACATGGCTCTGTCTACCCCTCAGATCTCATTCATTCACTCCTGAAATATGACCAAGACCCACAGGGGCCAGACACCTTTCTTGGCACACATGCACTGCAGACTCGGTGTGATGGGTGGGTTGGAGAAGCCAGGGCAGGAGGTGGGGAGACCGGGTAGCAGACCCACCTACTCCAACGGAACAGCTACGTTAGAATCGAGGAGGGAGAAGAGGAAAACATCACACCCAGCTTTCTGGTTTGGGCAAGAGGGCCTGATCAGGTGTCCTTTGCTGGGAGAGTGAATGCAGTAGAAATGCTAATGAGGATTATAGAAAGACAGCCACTCGTAGAGCAACAGATAGTTTAGAATTCTCCAGTAGCTCTTAACTAGGTCCACTGTACTTGGCATTAAACACACACCTACCAGCCAGGCGTGCTGGTGGTCAGCTGTAATCCCAGTATTGTGGGAGACTGAGGCAGAAGGACCATGAGTTTGAGTCCAATCTGGGCAATCTGGCAACTTAGTGAGACCCTAGCTCAAGAAAAATTTAATAAATAAAAATATTAAAAAGGGCTGGAGGTATAACTCAATGTGAAGGCCCTTTGTTCAGTCCTCAGTACTGCAAAATCAACTAACCAACCTTTAGATACCAAAGAGCAAGGAAAGAGTAATGTGTTCACCCTAGGTGTTAATTTCCTAGCTTCTGTTGGTTTATGTTACCATCTAACACTACGTACATAATGTTTCTAGATTTACTTTTTCATCTTCAATGATGGGCTGAATTCATTTGTCAGAGAAATTTCTTTCAGCATACAAAAATCCAATTTTCACATAATTTTCAAGAGATGACTTAAAAAGATTTGAGTCTGGAGCTGGGCGCAGTTGACACACACCTGTTATCCCAGCATTCTGAGAGGCTGAGGCAGGAGAATCCCAAGTTCAAACCCAGCCCGGGCAACTGGCAACTTAGTGAGACCCTGATTCATAATAAAAAGGGCTGGACATGTAGCTCAATGCTGAGGCCCTGGGTTCAATACTCAGCACCACAGAAAAAAAATGGAGTCTGGTTCACATGCTTATGGATTTTGAATAAACTATTCAATGTCAATAAATTAGTGTACAACCTCTAACCCTCCCCTTCCCCACCGAGTTTAGCAGCAACTAAAGCCGTTAAGGGAGTATCATTTAAAAATAAAATTTACAAAAAAAAAGAAGGAGAAAGAGAAAGAGAAGGAGGAGAAGAGGAAAAGGCAGCCACTCCAGAGGTCTGAGAGCGACTCATCTGCCGAAAGGGATCTTTCTAAACATCCTTGGAGACCCTCCCTGTAGCCCAGGAGGTACCGCGGGCTTCCCCTGGCTTGGCCCTGTGCTCGGGGCCTGTCCCTGCAAAAACCCGCGGGACACGAACCTGGAGCAGGTTTGCGTTTCAGGGCCACAGACTTCACTGGCATCAGCAACTTATTTCTTATGGCCTGGGTTTAAATAAGATGATGAACAGAGTGACTCGGGTCCGCGGGTGGTGAGAAACAGCTGCCGCCGGCCTTGCGCCCGCTGGGAACCGCGGCCTTCCTAATGGGCTTCCGTAGACGCGTTGAGTTAGGCCCGGCTGCTCACGCTCGGGGGATCCAATAAAGGACTTGCTTTTGTGTCGCGACTCGCAGAAGTCAGTGATTCAGTATCTACTGCGTGTAGCGCTCAAAGAGAAACTAGATTTATTTTGATTCCCCCACTCTTCTCTCTAGGACACGCTTTAATGTTCCCGTCACAGAGACTTTGTGGAACTGACTAATTGTGTTTTGCATATTTATAAACACTTTGTTATTTATTAATGGGCCATCTCAGAGATAAAATTAGCACTTTATTCACATCACAGCCATTTCTCAAAGGCGCTCAGCCTGCTGGCAGCGGAGCTGAGCTCCGAGTGCCCAGGCTGAAAGCAGGCGATTGTCTCTCCGTGAATCCCGGGGCGGGAGGAGCTGCCAGGACGCGGTTTATCAGCCGGGCTCTTCAGAGCTGCGCTGTCCAATACGGTTCTGCAACATGTAAATTAATTAGAGTTAAAGACATTAAATTGAAGACTTGCATTCCTCAACCACACCAGCCACACGCCAAGCGCTCAGTCGTCCAGTGAAGCCCGTGACTGCCACCTTAGAGAGTAGAGGGCGTCTCCGTCAACATGGAGGTTTCTCTTCCCTTTTAAAATTAGTGTATGTTTGTGATAAAAATTAGGTCCATTGTGGGGAATCGGTACATTTGCATATGGAATCTTGATCCTTTTAACTTCCCCTTCCCCTCCTCTCCCTCCCGTCTCCCCCCAAGCCCAGAACCCTTCCCATCTTCACAAAGTCTGCCTTCCTGTTTCTTATCATCTTTCATTTCTCTCTTTAAATTATTTACACTTTGGGTGTAAGTGTGATACTTAATCTGTGTCTGATTTATTTCACAGAGCATTATGTTCTCAAGGTGCATCCATTTCCCCACGAACAACTCAAGTTTATCCTGCTTTATGGCACAGTAGTACTCCATTGTGCATAAATACCACATTTTCTTTATCCATTCATCTGTTGATGGCTCTGTAGGCTGTGTCTGAGATTTAGCCGTTATAAATTGTGCTGCTATAAACACGGTTATGCCTATGTAACTATAATATGATTTTATCTCTTTGAGGAAGTGACCCAGAAGATATGTAGCTGACTCAAATGGAATCTCTAGTTTCAGTTTTGTGTGGCATCTCTACGATGACTTCCACTAGTTTACATTCGGTTGCTAGTGCAGTTGCACTAGTTTACATTCCTGCCAACATGCAGAAGGCTCCTTTTCCCCACAACCTTGCCAGTCTGTGATGGTAGCCATTCCTCCTGGAGTAAATGTGTTGGGGCAGGTCCTCCTGAAGCCCTCTGGGTTGATCTACTGGATCCTTGGAGGCGAACTGGCTAGAAAGGCAGTGAGGTCGTGGGATGCCCCACAGTTCAGCCTTTGGACACACCCAGATCCCATCACTTCCTGCCACCTCCTGCTCATCCCATCATCAGCCCTCTTGCCTGGCCTTACTGCAGCAGGCTTCTGCCTGGACTCCAGCCTCCTTCCTTGGCACCTGCAATCTCTTCTCCACTGGCTGTCAGAATGATCCACTCTGAACATTCCAGGGCCCCGAGTGTCACCCAGAGGAAAAGCTGGGGTCCTTGCAGTGGCCCTCAATGCCAGAGTGTCTGACTCCCTGCTATCTCTCTGATTCATCTCTGGCTACACCCCTGGCCTCTCCACTCCAGCCCCACTGGCTTGCAGGAATGCTTCCTCTGCCCTGGCTCTTTCTTCTGCCCCCAAACGTCCTTCTTCCAGACAGCTCTATCTTACTTCTTCATGTTCTCTAGGTCTTTGCTTAAAAGCTTCTGAACATTGTATTTAAAAATCCAGCCCTTCCCAGGCAACACTGCACGCCCCCTTCCTGCCTTCCCACGTGACTCTTGTCTCTATGTGGTGCCATGTGCCTTACTTATTAGTGTTGTTTATTTGCTGAGGCTCTTTAGACTGTTAGCTGTGCCTGGCAGGTTTTGTCTGATTTGTTCACTACTATAGTTCAGTGTGTAGCACAACGCTGCCACGTAGTAGATGTTCAATGGGTAGTTATTGACTGAATGGGTGAATTCTGCAATCCCAGGGCCCACAGGACAAAGTGAGGGATGGAGGGAATGTAGTAAAGGAAGAGTCATGCCATGGACTTTAGAGTGTGAGGGGCCCTGCCTCCGCCTAGATAGGGGTTTTAGACAAGTCACTTAATTTCTGTAAGCTGCCTTGAAGGACTCGAAGCTGCCACCAGGCTCAATAAGGGCATCCCTGGCACGTGGTCTGTGCATAATCGTGGGATCCAGGAGCTGGGAAAGTTGGCTCTTATTCATCTCCAAGTGTCTGTGTGAAAGCCAGGATAGGATTGCTCTCACTATGCATTTAAACATATCATGCATTTATTTTGACACAAAACCTGGAGTCTCTCAATAGCAACCTTATAACTAAGCTTGGTTGTGAGATTTCGAGGTCTTTTTTCCAGTATTTTGGGATGGAGTCAGGAGTCAGTGTTGATATTCTATAAATGAATGCTTCATGGAAATTCCAGCAGTGGTGGGAGAAAGGAACTGTGTTGGCTAATGTGGTGGTTTAGGCCTGCTGAGCTCAGAAAGCGCCTGTCAGGGGAGAGGCCCGTGTGGCATTTCAAGAGGGACTTAAGAGTCAGCACAACAGTGTCGTTGATATAGCCTGTCGCATTGGGTTACAGTTATTCTGAGTATTATTACTCTTATATAACAGCCCTGTGTTTATAGGGTTTAGACCTGGTTTTATGTTTCTATATAAGTGGGAGGTAACAGAGTCCCATGAGAAAAATAGAAACCACCCTAGATGTTCCAAACAAAGGCAGCAGCTGGGCATGGTAGAGCACACCTGTAATCCCAGGACTCTGGGAGGCTGAGGCAGGAGGATTGCAAGCTCAAGTTTAGTCTGGACTCTGTAGGGATTTAATGAGATCCTGTTAGCCTGGGCAATTAGGGATTTAGCAAGATCCTGTCCAAATAAGAAAAGAAAAAGGACTGGGATGTAGCTAAGTGCAAAGGCCCTGAGTCAATCCCAGTAATGCCAGAAAACCCTCAAACAAATAAAAACAAAAAAAACAAACCAAACAAACCAAACCCAAACACAAAAAAGCAAAGGCAGTACAGCCCAGCCAAGTGGCTACCCAGGTGGTGGAGTTGCTGGTGGGAGGCAGAGGCAGGAAGCAACCGCACCCCTGGGCAGGAGTGAGGGGGCAGGAGGTGACAGTTCTAGAGCTCAGGGCTGGGGCCACCAGTAGGAAGCTAAGAAAACAAGTGGCCTTTGTGGGAGAGCCAGAGCCTTGTAGGGGGCTCAGCTGTTTCCAGGGAGACCACTGCAGCACCCTGAGATGGGGCAAGGCCTCCATAGGCCTTCCTGTGGGATCCAGTGGCAACCAGCTGAGATGGGAGCTCCAGGCTGCAGGGGTCGGGCACACACACACACACACACACACACACACACACACACACACGGCAGACTAGGCAGAGTGCAGCCCAGGGTGACAGTCTGGACGCAGGGTCCCTTTCCCAACACCCACACTCCTCCTATTTGCCTCCTTGTAGCACTAGGTTGTTCAAGTGGGCTCAGCACACCTCCAGCGCAGGGTTGGGTCCGGCTGGGCTAGCTGTCCCACCCACAGGGGACACCCCTCGCCCCTTGCCTTGGTGATGGGCTACATACCTGATGGCCTTAGATGAATCCCTTCAGATTTTCCCCAGGCTTCAGGGGTAGCCAGCAGGGCTCCATCTCCCAGAAGGAACAAAGAAAGCATGTAACCCCTGCCTGCTCCTCACAGCCACCTTAAGGGAGAAGCACATGCTGAGTGGCAGGAACCAGGGCCAGGGCCTGACCACCAGCCATGCACCCCAGGGGCCTCATGTGTTCGAACTGGACTAGTCCTCTTTCTTCTTCAAGTGAGTCAGAATCAGGTTTTCACATGTAACTCACTTAACGATAAAAATACAAGGGGTGATCAAATTAAATGGTAAATGTTTAAATTGAAAAATTATTACAGCAAAGGACACATTGCCATTAGTCTCCTTTAAAATCGTCCCCCTGGGTTCAAATGCATGTATCCCGTCGTTCTTGCCACTTTCTGAAGCGGTTTTGAAAGTCGTCATTCGTGTCTCTACCAGGTGTGATAAAAATGCTGCTGCTGAGTGCCGTCCAGTAGACAGTCAGGCTTGTAAAATTATGACAGTGTGTCCTTATCCACCTTCTTCACTGGATCTGGCACTGTACAAGTTCTAGCTCTTCCCCAAAGTCAAAATGATCATGAAAGGTAAATGGTTTGAATCGGTTCAGAACACTGATGTAGCAATGGTGGTGTAACTGAAGACTCATGAAGGAGCGCTTCCAGAACTGCTTCCGACAGTGGTGAGAACGATGGGATGAGTGTGTTTGAAATAAGGTAGAGTATTTCCAGGGCAATTAATGGCAACTTGTCTTTTACTGTAATAAATTTTTAAAAATTCAAACATCCGCTGTGTTTGTTGATCATACCTTGTAACTTAGGTTAACATTCCAAAAGAAAAACACTGTGTCTAAAGGGAAACACATGCTACTCAGGCATGAGAAACACTAGTGACCCCTCTGTAGCGCAGTGCCTTCAGATCCCTCACGAAAGAGGACCCCAGGTGCTGCATGGTGCATGGGCCAGTGGTCTTTGGCGGCCACGCTGAGGCTGCTGGTCAGAGATGCACCTTGTTTGAACCTGGAGAAGGAGCATATGCATGCTTAGCAAAGTGCAGATCTTGTGGAGCGCTGCAGGGAGACTGAGCAAGATGCATAGAGAGTCAGGGCTCTGATTTCTGTAATATGGATGGAAACTGGGGTCAAAACAAGTGGAAAATCAGTCCCTGCCACCAAGTGGCCATTCTTTCCTTAGGTGAAAAAATCAATTGCTTTGATCTTTGATAGAGCAAAGGAATCGTCTCCCTTCATTAGGGACAATGCTGAGATGTAAAACGTATTGATTTGACTGTCCTGAAATTCTAAAAGCAAAGCCTGTTGGGATGACTCCTTCTTTCTAAAGGAGGCACCAAGCCCTGTAACTCCTGGTGGAAACTTCGAGCCAGCCCAGGTAAGGGGGGGTGAGGGGGCGTAAGCATTTCTGAAGTTTTTGCCCTCTGCAAAGGATCCTAAACTCTTCTGAAAAGTCTGAATAGGGTCCTTTGGATTTCTGCAGACTGATCATCAGATAGGAGAACTGCTCAGCCTCAGTCCTTTATCTCCTCAGAGTTGACTTGTGGCCAGAGGTCAACACAGGGCAGGGAAGTTGAGAGAGAAACTCTCTTCCCCTCTGGTCCCTGAGACTTGTCTGATGGCAGGAACGGAGGGCTACGTATTAGAATTCACCGTGACACGCTGGCCAGGCTGGACGACTGCAGAGAGTTGCTGTCCTTGTGTTCTACAGCAGCTGGTTGTGGGTGCTGGGTCTTCACGTCCGTCCCTTCAGAGGAAGGGGCACAGCATTTCCCTCTCTCCCGTACTCTGGTGCTGTGGGTTTTCTCGGGTGCAGACTCACAGCTGCCAGGACAGGAGAGCAGAGCGGGGGTGCTGGTGTTTCTGTGGGGAGCAGCAGGCAGTGCAGGGGGTGGTTTTCATGGAGGATCTTTAGCCTTAGCCCTTGGAGATTTGGGGGCTCCTGGGCTGCAGGGTAGCAGCTTTGCTTTGAGTCTTCCCAGGGCACTCTACTGGGAAGGGCTGCATTTGGAGCTGTCTCTGAAAGCCCCTCATCCCAAATATTTGAGTTCATGCTCCAAGGAGCACTTTTGGGGGGCAGCGTGGTTGTCTTTGTAACTTTGTCATTGCTGGGACAAAATGTCCAATGCCTGTAACTTAAAGGAGGAGAGGTTTATTTTTGCTCATGTGTTCAGTCCATGGTCTGCTGGCGCCACGGCAGGGTGACACAGGAGAAGGGGCATGGCGGAGTAAAGCTGCTCACATCATGGTGGGCAGGAAGCAGAGAGGGTCAAAGGGAGGTGGTGGGGAGGGAGATACACCCTCCAGGTCACACCCCCAGTAACCAGCCTCTTCTGGCCAGGCCACCTCCTCACATCAATAACATTTAGCTTTAGCGCCCTCCTGATTCAATTGCCTTTCAAAAGCCCCGCCTATGAGCACGTGAGGCTTTGGGGAACATCTACATATAAACTGTAAGAGTGAGTCTGACCATGGATGCTTCCACTGAGGGTGGGATCTGCTAATGGTAGTTTTTGTTCTTTCTTGGAGGATGTAGTCAGGGACCAGCAGTGGACCGGGGCTGTGACTTGGGGGCAGCTGAGACACTTTTCAGTCTGTTCTCTGACGCTGTGCCTGAATTTTTGACACACATTGTCCTGGTGTTTTGCTCGGATTGTCTTTGAGCACAGAATCTCATTTTTGAGGCTCAGGAGAAATTTATTGATGATACAAGGGCTTGTGAGAAGATTTCAGATACAGAGACTACCTCAGTACACACAGACCGACTAACACTTGTAACCTCATCCTGAATGAGTTTTTGAACTGGCTATGAGGTCTGGAAGTCAGTTGTGAAGTTGGGATGGTTGGCACTTGGTTGGCATTATTGGCACAGGGGCGAGATCCTTTGTGCTGCTCTGCCACGAGATCAAAAGATGCACCTTTCTGCTGTGTGGTTGGTTACTTTAGTAAAACTGCAGGGCCACCACATTTCTGAACTACTGACCTTTGCATTTTCTACCCTCATAATGGCTCATCTTTGCTCTTTCCCCTACACCAGGCCTTTCTGAGCCAGGGTTTAAAGCCAAAGAAAGAGGAGTTTCAGGGACTTTATTGTCCTAAAGCTGAGAACCCTAGGGGAAAGGAGAGACCTGCGTGGTAGACAAAATGTTTGAGAGGAATAGGGGAAAGACAGAGTTGGGATTCTCTTACCTAGTCTAAAAAGTATGCAGTTGGAAATGAGACAGATCAGACACACAAGTTTAAATATCGGATTGTTTCTCTTGTGTGAGAAAACCAAAGGGTAAATAAAGAGCAAAATGGAGGCTAGAGAGTGGGAAGTAGGAAAAACTTGCTCAAAGGGCAAGGGGAACAAGGGAGGGGGAAGGCCAGAAAGGGAAACAGGATTGAAAAAGGAATGCAGGGAAAAACATGGAAACAGTTTTTGTAAGTAGAGAGGAAGAAAAGTTGAAGGGAGGGGAGGAGATGGGGAAAAAAGAAGAATTATGATATATTATGTAGAGGTACAAATTCCCTATGATGAATGTGATCAATATATGTGGCCAACATGTACTAATTAAAAAATACAGAAAAAAGAATATGCAGTTGGGCTGGGGGGAAGGAAGGAGAGATGAAGGGAACTCTACAGGGTCTGAGAGGCCCTAGCCCTGTGTCCTTTCTCCCCCTCACAAGACAGCAAGGCTGGGAAGGGGGACAGATGCATAGAGCCCATGGAGAGGCCCCCGAGGCACTGGGTCAAGGAGGATGCACATAATTCCCCTCAGGGCAGTGAGAAGGGACTACAGTAAGTTGCAGAGTTCCATCGAGGGAGCAAGGCAGCAGCAAGAGGATGTCCCATGGGAATCTGGATGGACAAATGAGCCGGGAATGTCCGCAGGGAAGAATGACTCCTCTTCCCTGTTCCCTGTCCTGCCATCCACCCACCAGACACCTCACCTAGGAGCCCCGCTGCATGTGGAGCCAGCCCATGCTGCCAAAGCTGGGATACCCTGAAGTGGTATGAAATCTGTGTGGTCTCAGCTGCCAGCATGTTCTGGGTCCTTGTGTGAACTACATAAAAACATCTCTCTACGTGGTGCACTGTCGGAGTGGTCCACTTCCCCAGCCCTGGGCTGGGTGAGCAGGGCGAATTTCAGCGCCCATGGAAGCCTTCAGCTGAGCAGTGCTTAAGGTCCTATGGAGGTCCTATGTGGACTGAGGTTCATGCCCCTGAGCCCCTGTGTGACTGTAGATATCTGCAGCTGTGTAGAAACGAGCTTTTCTTATTCCTATAAGTGAGTGATTCAGTGGTGTCAAAGCAAAACCCTGTTCTGAATCAGCAGATTCACACCTGAAACCTGTTTTATTTATTTTTTTTGGTGCCAGGGATCGAACTTGGGACCTTGCATTTGCAAGGTAGGCACTGGAACCACTGAGCTAAAGCCCCAGCCCCTCACACCTGAAACCTGTTAAGTGGGAAGGCGACCTCCGCTCCTCGCATGCTGTAGGTCAGATCGAATGTAGAGCTATCCATGAGCCTGCTTTGGAATGGGGATCTAGGGCTCAGCCACTGATGTTCAAGGTGCTGCAGAAGGTGAGCTTATGGTGTGATTCTTTTTGAGCCAAGGCTCCTGTTTTAGTGGCTCACCATGAGATTGGAGTTGGGGTGCGAGGGCAGGAGGAGAGGCTGGGGGCGGTGTGGTGACCTAAGAACTGAGCTGGGTGGGTCCTGCAGGGACAGCATCTTCGAGTGCTGGGAGCGGCAGGAAAGTTTCTGGGGGGGGGCAGGGGGAATGGGAAGGGAAGGTGGAATCTGGGGCTATTACCATTTGGGCATTGCAATAAATGGGCCCAATCTGTACCAGGCCGCTGTATAAGTGCCTGCAGCATTCGAGAACAGGGTTAGGAGCCCAGCTGTGGCTTTCTGGTCCAATCAGGAGATAAGAATGGCACAGCAGGTGGGACAGGGCAAGCCTAATCTAGAGTGATTGTGATGAAAGAGCCGCTGTAAGATACAAGGAAATTTGACGTGGTTCCCTAAGGCTGAGGGAAGGTATCCAAGGAAGGACAAACACGGCCTGAGTTGGAACCTCGCCAAGAAGGGATGGTTTGTTCACTGGGTAGCAATGACATTTACTGATTTGGCCAAGGTTTCGTCTGAAGTTGCTGGCCAGGGCATGGGGGAGGGGCATGATGGGCAAGGACCAGCGGGCAGATGGCCTTTGGACTGTGCAGCTCACACATGGCTCTGTTGCCCCACTGACGGGGCTGTAGGAATCACCAGCAGCCCAGGCTACAAGGCTGACCTCAGGGAGGGTAGTGGAGTTTCATGGGGCTGTGGCTTGCTCTCATACAGAAACAGTGGCCAGGCCACTTCCTCACAGTGCCCTCTGTGGAGAAAGCTCACCGCACCTTGGCTGCAAAAACAAAAGAGGCCTCACACTTGGGCCCTGCCCAAGCTGGGGTCCCAAGCACCTGCCTTCCTACTAGCTCCCTGCTGGCCTCTTTTGGGAAACACCAACTGAAAGAATTTTTTAAAAACTGAAAGCTATATCTTTCAGGTTAGATTTATTTTATAAAATTCTGTAATTTCAGAAAAAAAAAATCCCAGGGTCGTATGTGTGCATGCAAATGTACACACATAAATCAAGCAGACAGAGCATTGGCAATGGGGGTTAAGGGAGGAAGCCAGGCTGCAGAGCATTATGGTCCCAATTTCCTTACAATAAGTCTATGTCAGCATATTCATACAGCAAAGCAACCAGAGACACAGAGAAATGTTAGAAAGGGGTTTTCTAGTACTATTATGGATAGCTTTCATTTTCCTTTGAGCTCATTTGTGTTTTCCAGAATGAACTTGGGTTCCTCCTGTGGAGAAAGAAAGAGGAAGGAAGGAAGGTGAGTGGGGGGAACAGAGGGGTCCCTAAGGAAGAGGTGGAGGCTGATGGGAGTGCAAAGCTCTTGAGACAGGAGGCACGAGCTCTGGTGCCCTACCACACAGTAGGGGGACTGTGGTTAAGGCCAACATATTGGGTATTTCAAAATAGCCAGAAGAGAAGATTTTGAGTGCTATCACCATGAAGAAACAGTGAATGTTTACGGTGATGGCTATGTCATTACTTGGATTGAATAATTACACAGCATATTCATGAATCAAAATATAACACTGTGCCCAATAAATACATACAGTGTATATGTCAATCAAAATCCAAACTGAGCTAAAATGGAAGGAAGGAAGGAAGAGAGGAAGGGAGGTTAAGAAAAGAAGGTAGAGAGAAAGGAAGGCAAGGAGTGAAGAAAGGAATGGAGGAAGGAAAGAAGGAAGAAAAGAAGGAATTAAGGAAGGAAGGAAGAAGGGGAAAGAAGAAAGGGAATGAGAAGGGGGGAAGGACCCTGAGTCCACCCGGACAGGGGTGACACAAGAAGCTGTTGAGAAATGTCCCACAGAGCTGAGGATCCTGCGAATCTTTGCTTCCCTGCCCTTGCCTTAACTGGGCAGAGAGGAAGCTCCCCATTCTCCCTGCTGGACCCTGGGTCCTCAGGCACAGGTTTTGGCCTTCAAGTTGCTTTCCAGGGAAAACAGAGGCCTCAGACATCCTCGAAGCTGCAGCCCCACCGGCCACCCTCCCAGGGTCCCCGCTCAACATCTGGGCAGAGAAGAGGTCAGCGCCGGGATCCTTTGGCCTGGCTGAGCAGGTTACACTTTTATTAGACATAAGCCTAGGAAAAAAGCTTCGACCCGGGGAAAGAGTTCTATTTAGAGCCAGGAAACTAGGCCACGTCTAAGATCTGTGACCTACATTTCCTGCTATAGAAATGTAAGATGAAATGGCAGTTGTCAGCCACACAGGCAGATGCCGGGGACTCCATCAAAGGGTGGGGAGGCCGAGAGGGAGGAGTGCAGGTTTAAAGAGCTGCTCTATTTGAAATCTTTTAAAATTAAGCCAACGGTACTTCATAATGGAAGAAAAATGAATATCCCAGCTGTGTATTCATTGTCCTGGAAGAGCACTGTGTGCTAAGCAGTGGCTCCTTTTGTGGGTAAAAAAAAAAATCTATCCCCATTCTGAGCCTGTTAGGAAAATGACCGCTCTCCTTGGCCTCTGCCAGCTGCTCACAAAGATGAATCTCCATGGCGCATGCTGCCTGCCAGCCGTCTGCTTTTGGTTACAGACTTCTGAGAAAATGTTTCCTTGATCTCATTGATCTGGGCTCTTTGGACCGAACCCTGCAGAGCATCTAAGGTTAATAGGCTCTTGGGGCCCAAGTTGCCATGAATCTTAGTAATGGAGACAGGGGAGGGAAGCTGTTGCCTAGAAGGAAAATAAAATGACAGTGATAAGCAGCGCTCTCTTATAATCCACAGCCAGCATTCAGGTGGTCATAACCGCACAAAAACTCCTGGGCCTGAAATCACTGCATTCATCTTGAGTTCCTCTTAGGCTTCTCTGTGATTGTTAAAATGTGGAAGCCAAGAGATAGCCGGACTCACGTCTGTGGTGGGTATTTCTAATATTCCCTAATATCTGCCTCTTTCTTAATTCTAGTTCACTGAGCATTGCCATTTTCCATGTCAGTGGCTTGAGTCGTTGTAATGTAGCAGAGGTGAGCCGACAGATGCACGCATTTAAATGAGGATGGTGGATTCCTTGTCCCTCCCTCATCTTTCTGCCGTGGCACCCGACAGTGTCACATAAGAAGCCGGCATCATAAGGCACATGCAGGTGATGTGGAGCAGAACCCTCTGCCCCAATCCTGCTTGGACAGGTCCTGTTGGGTCTGTTGTTGTGACTCATTGAGATTTGGGGGTGATTTGTAGGCTTATCATGACTCATACCACATGGACTTGTTCTTGGAGTAAGTTATACTGTAGTTTTTGTCAATCAACTAAGAAACCAAACCAAACCAACCAAAACAAAACCAGATAAATGCTTAGGAAAGAACATGCTATTGTTGGAGGCAAGGCATGGACACAGCACACTGCCTCTGGGGTCACAGGGCCTTCTCTGTGCCTTGAATCTTCTCTGCTTTCCTCTTGAAAGAACACATGCATTGAATTTAGGTCAACCTGGAAAACCCAAGGTAATCATATCTCAAGATCCTTAATTATATCTGCAACTCTTTTTTTTCCAAAAGAGCACACATTCACAGTTTGCACCTAGGTAGATATATCTTCCGGGGGCCATCACTGAACTAATGGCAGCCAGGCAGTTTATGCCCATGTCTTACCAGACTTATACTCCCAGCAAGTCCCTGGAGCAGGTAGATATTATTGTGCCCATTTTATTTATTTATTTATTTATTTATTTATTTATTTTGCACTTTATTAAATTCTTTTATTGGTACATTGTAGGTATACAACACAATTACATTTCTCATTGGGAATTGTACCTTTACATAATGCATCTTGGTTCTTATTTTATTGTGCCCATTTTAAAGACAGTGAAATTGAGTTGCAGGGGAGTGAGTAACCTGTCATGGGTCAACCAATGGTGAGAGCCAGGAGCTACACCCAACTCCTGTTTCTAACCGTGTGGGATTTCATATACTCTATATATCTGAATAGGTGTGATTTTCTTTAAGCCATCACAGTTGCTTGAAAGATTTCTGAAGCACCTCTGCTTCTGAACCACTTAACAAGCCTTGCTAGAAAAGTCTGCCTGCTTGCATTATTATCACAATTTGAATGTATGTGGTTTCAGGCAGTTTTATTTTCATATGATGTAGCTTCCAGATTAAATTCTGCTTACAGTGAAGAGGCTGCTGCATCTGATGAATCAGACTATGGCTTCCCCAAAGGACAAATTACTCAAAATTAAATTAACCTGTTTAAACTGAGTTCAGCCTGTTTCGGTTCAGCCGAAAGCTTTAGTATCTAGTATCGAGGTCTAGGTGGCGATAAGACAGTGCAAAACACCACAGTCCAAAGGGTGGCAGCACTGAAGTGACCCCTCTGCTATGCCCCATGACATCAAGAGCATGCAGTGTGGCCTGATAGCAAACACATGAGTGAATTCCATGTGTGTAGGTGTGCAAGATATGTCTTTCCATTCTGTACTGGATTCAGTCTGAGTCTTCATAGAATACCAGCTCCACCTCCAACAGCCACTGTCTTCTGTCTCCTTTGCTGGGAATGTTCCCCCACCCTTCTATATCTGGAAATGCAGGGTCAGCTCCTAATGGCAGGGAAACAATTGCTGAGCTGGAGATTCAGAACAGAGTGAGGCAAAGCAGCTCTGGTTTAACCAGCTGTGTCTAGAATGCCCTATCTCTGGACTCACTGCAAGGCAAGCAGTGCCTTTATCTGAATCTTATGTTACCTACTCCAATAGCATCCTGTTGGGTAATAGGAATTATTAAGATGTTGAAGTAACTCTCCTTGAGTATGTAGTGTGTGCTAGAAACTTCACAGATGGTTGTATTTTATCATGGCAGTGCTCTGAGGGAGGTATTGGGATTACTTCCATTTTATAGGTAAGAACAGCAAGGTGCAGTGAGTTTAAATAATATACCTAAGGACAACACTAAGTATAGTGGAGGTGGGATTTAGATCCAGAGCCATAAACTTTGCCTGTACCCTAGGCTGACACTCATTTGTCAGGTCACCTGGAAATCCCTCTTCCTCTTCTGGTTTCCTTGTCACTTTCTGTCACTGTTCTCCCCTTGCTCCATCTTAGATCCCTGTACTAGCCTGGGGGCACACTAGGGAGATCTTCATTCCTTTTCAGTGTTCATCCCACTGAGAAAACCTCATTCCTGCTACTATTGACTCCCATCTTTGGGGAAGGGGTGAGGGAACAGAAAGCCCCACTCCACTACCTGCTTTGCCTATCTTCCTGAAATGGCTGGAGTATGTGCTGCCTATGGAACTGTAACCCTTAGACCTTTCTCACAGAACAGAATATTTTCTAATTGGAAGGAAGACATCAAATTTATTATTTGAGACAAAGGAACACACAGAATCCCTTCCTTCTTCTGAAGCACTGTATTGAGAAGGGTCTGCAAACTGTGATCAGCTAGTTATGTCTGCAGGGGGTTTGGGGAGGGAGGATAAGGACAGTGTGTTCCTGCCCTGGTGAATAATAAGATTGAACTCAGCAGAGACAGGGACTTTATTATTACATGAGTGGGCATGAAGTACTCTACCTTAAAGTTCATTTTCCTTTGGGTATCACCTTGTGGGGGAAAAGAAAAGAATATGTGAAATGGCAAAGAAGGGGCCCCATGTGAGGTGGTTTGCCAAGTCTGTTGCCATCCTAATCAGTGTTCACTTGCTGGAGAAGCCTGGCTACCATAGGTTAAAGGCAGGCTTTAAATTAAAGGGCCTTGGATTCATGATAATGGGCCTTGATTTAATGGGATTTAACTGTCTGTTGTCTATGTCTGTCAATGTTACTTCCTAAGGAAGGCGTTCTATAAGTAGAGGCTCAGGAGTAGAAGGGATCGACAGCTTAGCCCAGTTGTTGGGCTTCTGTTTCCTCCCTAACTTCTGCCCGTACTGCTGTTCCCAGTCCCAGTGCCTTCCTGGAAATGGTCCTTGTTTTCTTTGTCATGTCATTGGGAGTTACTGGCTCCTTTTTTCACCGGGACAATGAGACTATGGCTATGGTCACCCCTGTGACCATGAGCAGGTAGTCTGGATGGGGGGCTTCAGGGGTGTGATGTGCATCAGTGCCCTTGATGAGGGTGGTGGGCGGGGCTTGCTGTGAGGTTTAGGGGTTCTGCCAAGTGTCACAGTCATGCTTTTGGTGACATAAAGCTGTTCTGCTTTGCTGAGCGCTTGTCACAGATGCCCAAGGCTGGAGTAGGCCTCTGCATCTTCATAAAGCTCCGACCTGTCTCTCTAGTTCCTTTGTTGGCTCTCTTTCTGCTCTGAGAATCTTGACAGAATTATGGAGTAATGATCCCTTTCTCTCCATCCTTTCTTTGCTGTATCCCATGTGCCCTCTGTGGAAACTCTCTAAAAATCTTCTGTGGGGCGTTTTCCACTTCTGAACAGCTCCCACGAGTCAGGCCTGGGGTGGGGGCAATTTGCATTCATATTCACACTCATTTTAATTCTCCCAGTGAGCCTCGGGCTATTTTTAAGATGAGGGTGACCAAGGCTGGGGAGGTCAGACAACTTTGCTAGTCTTCTCCACACAAGGACCCAAATGTGACTCGGGTCTCTGTCCCATCTGTGGAGGGTCCTCCACAGGACCTCTGGCTTCTTCCTCCAACACCATCTGCCTTCTGCAGGCTAAATTTTCCTAGCCATTATCTTTTGTTCTCATTAATTTTCTATTCCATTATTTTCCCCTGTGGCAGAACGCTGCCTCTTTAAAATACAAATCCAATCACATTCACCTTTTCGTACAAAATTTTTTGTGGTTCCCTATTGCTTTCCTGATGGAACTCAGGCATGGCCTCTCAGGTTCATCTGACCCTAACCCTTTGAAGTCCCTGTCCTAACCCTCAATCACACTCATCTTTATGGTCTTCTCAGAACCACTACTCCACCTAGAATTTTTTCAGTTCTCTTGGCATCATTCCATTGCTCTTAATATTCTCTCCTGCCTGAAAGGACCAAGCTCTCACCCACCCTCCAACATTCAGCTGGAGAGTCACTCCTTTGGGAACCCCAGGCCACACTGCATAAGACTCCCTTACAGCAGGACCCCAGGCCTCTCTTTTCTGGGCGCAGCATGGCAGAGGCCCCTTACTCTCCTGAGGCCCCTCCCACCCAGCGCATGTACCCCCATCTAGACCACAGTGTGGCCTCAGGACCCATACGTTTTTTGCCCAGATAGTCCCAGCCTGTTTCCAGGGCTATGTACTCAAGGTCAGGGGGACAGATGACCAGAGGCTACTTTAGGAGGAGAAGGGTTGTGTATGAATGGAGCTTGGACTTACACACTGTTGGACACAGTCATGCATCATGGCCTCATGAAGCCACAAGGGGCAGAAAGGAGCCAGGCTGGGGTTGAGAGCACCCCTTTCCTGGCCACAGGAAACTCATACGCTGCCACTCACCTCTATGTTTTTTTTTCTTAACAGGGGACACTTGAAAGGAAGCTCTTGACTGCAGGCCACACTGGAGGAATTCTGGAGGTCAGAGCAGAGATGAGAGCCAAGGCCAGGGAGTGCATTTTGCTCAAGAAGTTCAGTCTGATTGGAAGGCCAGTCCTGGTGGGTGGGTAGGGAGGGCCAGAATGCAAGGCTAAGACAGTGGCTTTGAATCACTGTCAGCACTTTGAGGAGAGACCTTGCAGCTAAGGTTCGGAAGGCTGTGTCAAGTGGCAAATCATTGCCAGTGCCCTGTAGCTGAGGGCTGTGTCACAGGAAGTCACATCTTTAGCTTTCTTTGCTCACTTCCCATGGCAGAGCTGAGTACATCCCTCATCAGAGTACACTTTTAGGGATGCTGGAATGTTCAAGAATAAGGCAAACTCCATAGAAGGAGTTGGAGATGTTTGCTTGGAAGAGAGGACTCAAGGGGCAAGGTAATTATCTTCAAATCCATGTCATATATAGTTCATACAGTGAGATGCTCTGTAAATAACTGTTCAGAAAGCCCACGATGCCCTGTGAATTGAAAGCAGAAATTTGCAGAACAGTATGCTTAGTATGTTCTTACAGCTTGTTTACAAATGTTACCAAAGATAGCAGTGCATAAAGATCTGTCTGTCTACCCATCTTTCTGCTTATCTATCTGTCTCATGTATCTCTGTATATGAATCGGCTCTGAGGCTGCAGAGGTAGAATAATTTATAAAACTCAGTTTTTCAGTTTACAAAAATGATTTTCTTTAATCTTCATATCCAAACTCAACCTAAACCACGTTCCCATTTTCTATGAGGAAGACCTGAATCTTGCCACCACAGGGCCGTTGTTTCACTCCTGGCTTAAACTTTGATCTTTGGGAGGAAATGCCAGTTCATGGGAGGCTCTCCTCTTGGTGCTTTGTCCCTGAGGTGGCTTCTGGCTGAGGAGGGCAGAGTCATAGCCTGGTGGAAGGGGTGGGCTGCATGTCTGATTGTGCTGGCTAAGTCCTGAGGCTCCTCTCACTGGAGTGGGGAGGGAGGCACTGACCTTCTTGTCCAGATGTGCCCAGAAATGGTGTCTGTTGCTGCACAGGGGTCTCTGCTAGGCAGAGTGCAGGTTTTTTGAGCCATGTTAGCTTTACTCTGGCTCTTGGTGCAGATACCTACCAGAAGTACAGACTTGGCTCCTTTGGGTCTCTGACAGTGTTGTGTGCAGTACGTCTAGCGTTCTCGGTCTTGTTCCCCAGAAAAGCATTGGCCTCCTTAGGGTGATTGAGCAATGGTTGACATTCTTGAAAATGTCTCCTGGGCTACTTATACAAGAGTTTCTTAGGGTGTGGTATGATAAAGAATTTGTTTGGTTTTTGTTCCTAGTTTCTTGGGATTTTCTGAGTGATAGGAGCATCTCTGATGTACTAATGATATGACTCTTGGTGGGTGTCTGTGTGGCTTTGGGATAAGGGCTGTCATCAGAAAGACTAAGCATGAGAGAGCTGGGGTCTTCAGCTGCCTAAATTCTCCAGAGCAGAGGGGGCTGAAGGCTGAGTTCAATCGCCTCATTAATGTTTTTCTTTTTCGTATTTATTTATTTATTTATTTTGGTACCGGGGATCGAACTCAGGACCTTGTGCTCGCGAGGCAGGCAGCGGAACCACTGAGCTAAATCCTCGGCCCTCCTCATTAATGTTTTAATTAATCACACCTATGTAATGGAACTCCAATAAATGCTCTGTACTGAAGCTCAGTGGAGCCTCTTGGATGGTGAATCCATTGATTTAGAGGGAGGCTGATATACTCTGGCTTCCAGGGAGAAGCCATAGGAACTTTGAGCCCAGAGCCCTTCCTAACTTGCTCTATGAGCATCCTTTACATTTAGGGCGTTTTGAAACCATGGGTGGGTATTGGAAACACTCACAATTAATTACACCACTTGGTCACAATTGTGAGTGGCTTCTGAGTTGAGTCCCAATGTAGACACTGCCCTTAGCCTGCAGGATCTGCACGAACTGTAGGTGAGTAGTGTCAGAGTTGTATTGTAGCACATTCAATTAAGAGTAAACAGCACAGGGTATACACCCGGGTGTGGGATGGCTGTCAAGATGCTTTCCAAAGTGTTGGCCAATTCATGCCAGTCAGTGTGGGGTGTTTGGTTATTCCTCAGGCCTGACAAATGGTGAGCTTTCTAATGCATGTCCATTTGGTGGGTTCCATTAGCTTCTCACTGTGATTTTAATTTGCATTTCCCTTTTTCCTAAAGAGATTGACATTTTTTCATATGTTTATTCTTGTTTCTTCTATAAAGTGCTTATTTATCTGTCTCACTCATTTTTCCTGTTATCTTTTTTCACATATATATGTATATATGAGATAGTATTTTCTTTTTTTTTAAGAATAGGAACAATTTATTGAGGGAAAGATAGCTTCTGCTGAGAGAGACAGAGGGGGATGAGAAAGTGAGTTGCCTCGAGGTGGTATTTTCTATCTTGACTTGTCACTTTCATTTTGTCTTTTGAATACTTTTTAACATAGTAGTATTTATTAATCTTCACTTTGTGATTTCTGTTTTCTAGGTCTCATATTAGAAAAATACCTTTACCTTCAGGTTCTTCAAGATATTTTTCTGTATCTTGTTCTTAAAATTTTGCTTCACATATGTGTTTATCTACCTATAATTTATTTTGGTATATGAGGTGAGGTAAGGGCCCACTTTGACTTGTTTCTACATGAATAACCCTAGCAAAATTTATTGATTGGTCCTCCATTGCTACAGAAATGCTAGCTCTATAATAAATCAAGTTTCCATATATGAGAAAGTTTATTTTTAGCAATCTATTTCATTGGTTTACTTGTCCATTTTGTGTTGATACTATACAATCTTCATTGCTCTTTTTGGTACCTGCTAAATTACTCCAACTCCTTCTAATACCTTGATTATTCTTGGCTCTTTGTTTGTCTGTATGTACATACTTGAATCAGCTTGGCAAATACTATTAAAATAAAAGCTCTTGGAATTTTTATTAGAATTTTATTAAATCTGAAGGTAAAATTTGATATAATCGACAATTATATGAGATTAATTGATACTAATCTTAATCCATTAATATGGTATGTCTCTATCTACTTGGCTCTTTCTTAATTTTCAGTGTAAGTCTTGTACAAGTTTTATTAAATTTATATTTAGATATTTTATATTGATATTGGGTGATCTATATAGTGTAATATTCTAAATTGTATCATTCGGTCATGAATGTATACCCACAAAGTCTCTTTGCCTCATAAATAGAACCACAGTGAACATCTCTGTATCTATTTGCTTACAGACCTGGAGAAGAGTATATTTGGGATCTGGGAGCAGAAGTGTATATTTGGGTCTATCCTTGGGGAATGCAATTCCTGATTTGCTGATGGCGTCCCCATGGCATCTCAGAACAGCTCCCCCAGCAGGATGGAGTTTCTGTGTTTCCACATTTCCTCTAAAGCTCGGCATTAGCCACTTTCCTAATTTTTGTCAGTCTAACAGATCTAAAGGAATATCTCTTTGTTATTTTATTTTACTTTTTAAATTAAGTTTATTGGTACATTTTAGGTATACAATATGATGACATTCATCATTAGTACCTCGTACCTTTACATGATGTATCTTGGTTCTTATTTTTTCCCCCTTCCCCTGCCCTCCCTTCAACCCCTCCGCCCTTCCCTATTTATAAAGACTTTGCTTCTGTGTTTTCCTTTTCTCATATTAATTCCATTCCCTTCGTTCCTTTCCCCTACCCCTTCCCCTTCCCCTTCGCACCTTTTCTTCCTGTTTCACATTATCTATTATATATTTTGATCCTTATTTACACTTTTAGTTTCTCACACCAGAGAAACTATTTGGTATTTATACTGTGTGTCCTATTTATTTTACTTGAGTATGGGCTCAATGTGCATCTACTTAGTGGCTCTAGTTTCTCATTCTTTTTTTTTTGGTATCGGGGATTGAACTTGGGTCTTTGCGCTTGTGCAGCAGGCGGCAAAACCACTGAGCTTAATCCCCGACCCTAGTTTCTCATTCTTTATGGCTAAGTAGTACTCCATTTTATAAAAAAACCACATCTTCTTTATCCAGTCTCCAGTTGATGGGCAACTGTTTCCAAGTTTTAGCTATTACAAACTGTGCTGCTATAAACATGGGTACACATATATCACTGTGGTATGATTCTTTTAATTCTTTTGGGAGGATACCCGGCAGGGGAATAGCTGGGTCAAATGGGACCTCTAATCCTAGTTTTTTGTGGCATCTCCATATTGACTTCCACAGTGGTTGCACCAGTCTGCACTTCCACCAACAATGGAGAGGGGTTCCTTTTCCCCCATAGGCCATCCAGCACTTGTTGTTATTGGTTGATTTCTTGATAGCAGCCATTCTTTCTGGAGTGAAGTGGAATCTCAGTGTTGTTTTCATCTGCATCTCTCAAATGACCAGCGATGTTGAACATTTTTTCATATGTTTATTTGCTGCATTTACTTCTTTGTCTGAGAAATGTCTGTTCACTTCAGATGCCCATTTTGGATTAGGGTCTTTAAATTTGGGGGGGTCTGATTTTTTTCAGGTTTTTATATATTCTAGCTAGTAGTCCTTTGTCTGAGGAGCAGCTGATAAAAATTTTTTCCACATTGTAGGTTGTCTCTTAATTCTGTTGGTTGTTTCTCTTGCAGCGCAGAAGCTTTTTAATAAGATGAGATCCCAGTTGTTGATTTTTGTGCTAGTTCCTGTGCTACTGACGTTTTGTGCATAAAATCTTTTCCTATGCTAATGTCTTCAAGAGTTCTACCTAACTTATCTTCCAGCAAGTTTAGTGTTTCTGTTTTAATATTTATATCTTTAATCCACTTTGATCTTAGTTTAGTGCATGGTAATAGGTATGGGTCTAGTTTTAATCTTCAGCAGGTTGAAACCCAGTTTTTCCAACACCATTTATTAAAAAGGCTATCTTTCCTCCAGAGAGGATGGTTGGCTCCTTTGCCAAAGATGAAATAGCTGAGTATGTCTGGAGTTGTTTCTGCATCTTCTGATCTATTCCACTGATCCTCGGGTCTGTTTCTTTGCCAGTACCATTGCTGTTTTTTATCACAGTATCTTTGTAGTAGTTTCATGTTGGGGATTGTCATGTCTTTGTTGCCTAGAATTGCTTTTGCTATTCTAGGTCTCTTCTGGTTCCAAATGAATTTCTGGATTGTTTTCTCTAGTTCTGTGAAATATACTGTTGGGATTTCAATCGAGATTACATTGAATCTGTATAGCAGTTTTGGAAGTATGGCCATATTTACTATATTGGTTCTTCCTACCCAGGAACAAGGGATGTCTTTCCATTTTCTGATATCCTCTTCGATCTCTTTTTTTCAAAGTTCTGTAGTTTTCAGTGTAGAGGTCTTTTACTTCCTTTGTTAGATTGATTCCTAGATATTTCATTTTTTTGGATGCTATTGTGAAAGGAATTGTTTCTCCAATTTCTCTCTCAGTGAATCTGTTATTTGTACACAAGAAGGTGATTGATTTTTTTTTT
>NW_004624768.1:11183779-11205251 GCF_000247695.1 Heterocephalus glaber
TTTTTTTTTTTTTTGGTACCAGGGATTGAACTCGGGTCCTTGTGCTTGCACAGCAGGCGGTAAAACCACTGAGCTAAATCCCCAACCAGAAAGTTATTGATTTTTGAGTGTTGACCTTGTATCCAGCTACTCTACTGAATCTGCCAATTAAGTCTAGAAGATTTTTAGCGAGTTTTTTGGGTCTTCTATGCAGAGTATCATGTCATCAGCAAATAATAACAGTTTAGCTTCTTCCTTTCCTATCTTTATTTATTTCTTTCTCTTGTCTAATTGCTGTGGCTGATGTTTCCAGAACTATATTGAACAGGAGTGGTGATAGTGGACATCTCTTTGTTATTTTAATTTGCTTGTCTTGGCTTCCTTATGAGTCTGAGTATCTCTTCATATACTTGTTGGTTTTTGATTTTCTGTTTTATAAAGCTTGTTTACATCTTTTATTCATTTTTGTTCTTTATTTTTGGTATGTGCAGAAATTATTTGTATATTCTAGATATTATTTCCATGGTGATTTTAGTTATTGTAAATTATCTTCTCTTAATCTGTCTTATTTCTATTGAGTTTGTTCACAATGTCTTTTATTAAACAGAAATACTTCATTTTGGGAAAATTAATTTTATCCTTTCTTTCTTATGATTTTTGCTTTTGCAAATTGGCTTACAAATTCTTCCTTACTCCACTAAGATCACAAAATATTTACTTGAATTTTGAGGAATAATTTTATATTCATATTTTCTTTCATATTTTGGCCTTTGGTCCATTAAGAGTCCAACTTTGACATAATTAAATACAGTAGTAGTGTAACTGCCACCACAATGAAGATATAGAACATTTCACCCCCTTCAAAAATTTCCTCATGACCTTTTGCAGTCAGTTTCCTCTATCTTTGCCCAGTGCCTGGCAACCTGTGATCTATTTTCTGTCTTTATTGCTTTGCCTTTCTAGGATGTCATATAAATGGAGTCATGTAGTTTGGAGCCCTTTGTGTCTGGCTTCTCTCACTTAGCACAATGCTTTTGAGACTCATTCATTTGTTGAATGAATTAGTTCATTCATTTCCATTGCTGAATGCTTTTCTATTATACAGATGTATCATAATTATATAGATGTATCATAATTATGACAGACATTTATTTTTTCCAAAGTTTTTGGTTATTATGAATAAAATTGCTATGAATGTCTGCCTACAGTTCTTTATATGGACATGTTTTTATTTCTTTTGGGTAAATATCTAGGAATAGGATTTCTGAATCACATTCTGTCATTCTTGCCACTTTTTGAAGTAGATCTGGAAGTTCTCTTTGGTGAGTATCTTCGGTCGTACTGTTGTTGCTGCCTCTATGTCCTGAATCAATGAAAAATGTTCACCTTTCGTGGTTGTTTTGATTTTGGGGAAGAGCCAGAAGTTGCAGGGTGCCACATCTGGTGAATAACGTGATGAGGAAGCACTGTTTTCATGGGTCTTCATTTCTGGTGGATGGTAGTCAGCAATAGCATTCACCATGTTCTGGTCATATACCTCATAAAGACAACCACAAAAGAGAACTCGAAAAACTGCTTCAAAAAGTGGCAAGAACAGCCAGGTATGGTGAAACATTCCTGTAATCCCAGCACTTGGGATGTTGAGGCAAAAATACTGTGAGTTCAAGGCAGTCTGAACCACATAGCAAGACCCTGTATATATATGTATATATATACACATATATATACATATAATATATGTATATATACATATGTATATATATACATATATAAACATACTATATATATATATATATACACACACACACACACATATATATATATATAGTATGCTTACCTGAGATGCACTTACCTGAGATGCACTGCGAGGACTTTCTCCAAAGTTAGCCTACTGTTCTTACACTAGTAATGAATGAGAACTCAGGTTGTTCCACATCCTTGGCAGCACTTGGTATTGTCAGTCTTTCTAAGTTTAGACATTGGAATGGGTAAGTGGTTCTTCTGACATGTATTTTCAATTTCACCAAATGTATTTTTTACTTGTAGAGGTTCCATTTGTGTTTTCTCAAATTTGTCTAGTTATTTTGAATTGTGCTTGCTCTTGATTCCCTTCTCCTTTACATTTTTTTCCTTTAGAGTTTATCTAGTAAATTTTAATAGACAATTTTTTAGAGTTTTACATTCACAGAAAAATCAAATGTGAGGTACAGACTTTTACCACATAACCCTGGCTCTTGCACATGCATGGCCTCTCCACTAGTTTATATACCTCCACTACCAACACCCTTTACCAAGGTGGTACATGTGTTGCAATCAACCTACAATGACACATCATTATCACCCAAAGTTCACAGTTCATTATGGGGTTCACTGTTGGTGTTGTATATTCTATGGTTTTTGATGACTGTGTAATGCCATGTGTAGTATCGTTATGGTATCATACAGAATACTGCTTATTCATTTCTAACCTATGGCAATCACTAGTCTTTTTACTGTCTCCATAGTTTTGCCTTTTCCAGAATGTCATACACTGGGAGCCATACAGCATATATCCTTTTCAGATTGGCTTGTTTTACTTAGCAATATATATTTTAACCTTTACTTTAGGAAATCATATTCAATTTACTTTATACTTTGTGTTTGATAATGCAATAGTTACGTTGTTTTCAGGGCTCATTCTGCTGTTGTTTTCAGCTACTTTAGTTCATGATTTCTTGAGGATCATGAGCTCATATTACTTGGAAGTTTATCTGAAAGAATGCTTTGAACCTGTCTTGAAGATGGCTTTCTTCAGATGAAGGTGTTTGCTCTCAGCTGTTCAGAGAATTACCAACCCATGACTATTCGAACTGAATTCCCACCTTGAGGTTTCTCACATCAGCCAGGTGTTTTGAATTCAGCCCATGAACTTGAATGAATCTGACCTGAGATTACAAACTCTCAGGGGAAATGTTTCCCTCTTCCCCTCTACTCACCACAAACAGTGAGTAGTTTGAGATAAATTTCCTTGCAGGTCTTGGAGATCTGGGTTTGCTTCTAGATGTAACCTACATGACCCTTTAGAGGAAAAACTACATCCAAACCATGGCTCTGTCTGAAGAACTCATTAGGATAAATTACTGGAAGCCAAATCACAGGGGAAATGTATGCTGACTTTAAATTTGATAAATATTACCTAACTTTTCTTCAGTTACTTTCTTATCATCACAGTATGAGGGTTCTTTGTCTTCTGTATCCAAGCCATCACTTGATTATAATTTAAAAATGTTTTTTTGCAATCTTTAGTATGTAATCTTGTAAGAATTCTCATGTTAGTTCTAACTCTTTTCTATAAATATCCAATAAATTCAATGTCCAAACATCCACCAGTGCAGTTTCTCTTTCAAATATTGTTTTCCACTCTCCATCTTTCAAGATAGTGTCTGGGAATGGGGAGAACCTCCCTGGTGTTATGGCAATGAGAATGTCGGCTGGTCCATGGAGGGGTCCCATTGCCTTGGACTCTTGCTTGCTCTTTCTCTTGCCTCCTCAGTGGACTGCCTCCTGGCATCTGCTACTTTCCTGGCCAGAGGTCGGGTCCAGTTCTACCCCTACCCCCACCACCGAGACTCCACATAGGTTCTTGTTGCAGGTCTCGAGTCTCAGTTACTCATTCCTTCTGGCCCTTGCACCCTCTGTGACCTCAGCCTTCTATGGGCCGACCTTGTCCCTACATTGCTCTCTCACTGCAGACCCACTGACTGGCAGCATTCTACTTCCTGCACTCCCAGTGATAAGGGAAGGGAAGCATTCTGGCTATTTCCTCATTGGGGAAACATTCTCAGAGTGTCCCAGCCCACATACATTCAGGTATGGTAGATAAAATGCTCAGTAGATACCCATCTCCAGATTTGCTTATGTGAATATTATTCTATGGTTGGATTGGGATGGGGGGAACCTTGTTTCTCCTGTCTCCATGTTTCCAAGAGATGAGACTGCCATTAGAGTAACACTATAGCCTTTCTCTAATGCTTCTCTTAACCTTCCAAAGACAAGGGGCTTAAAGAAGTTGCTGAGCCTATTAAGCTCAGAGACTCATTCTTCCTGGGATTTGTAGAGTCTGCCTTGGGGCTCCCTGATATGGATTTTACAGGGACAGGATCTGGCACTGTTGAAGGAGCCTGTGTTTGTCTAAAGTTATGTGTGATTGGGTAGGCAAGGCAGAAAGTGGTGAGCTCTGTATTGGGAAGCCTGCAGTATTCTTCTTTCCTCTCTCTCTTCCCCCATATTGTTTAATCCCCTATGGATGGTTATTAAGATGCTTTCCTTGTTTTACCATTATATCACACTGTTCTGTAAACATTTGTGTACATATTTCTCCCAGTTTAGTTCTTTTTTTTTTTTTTTTTGTACTGGGGATTGAACTTGGGTCCTTGTGCTTGCGAGGCAGGCAACGGAACCACTGAGCTAAATCCCCGGCCCTTGTGTACATATTTCTTTCTTGCTTGTTTGACAAGCTCATTAGGATGAATTACCAGGAGCAGAATTGAAAGGTTAAATGTAAGCTGATTTTAAATTTGGAGAGGTATTACCTAATTTTTCTCTACTTTCTCATCCACACAGTGTGGGAGTTCCTTTTTCTCTATACACAGCCAAAACTGGTTATAATTAATGTTTTAAAAAAACTTTGCTCATCTGCTAGCTGAAATATTGTTTTAATTTCCACTCATTTTATTAGTAGTGAGGCTGAACATATTTTTCAGTTTGTTTCCCTTCTTTAATTTCTTTGTGTGTATTCTTTGCAAATTTTTCCATTAGGGTAGTTTTTCCCTCTCCTTTGATTTGTAAGAGCTATTTTTATGTTTGGGATCTCAAACATTGGTTGATGGTAGATTAGCGTTATGGTTGGAAGATTGGGTTTTCCAGATGTGATTTTGGATTAAGTTCCTAAAAAAGCCCTGTTGTCGCTCCTTCACATCTAAATTAGCTCATGTTTCACAGATAGGAAGTGGCCTCTTCTCCCTCCACCTTACACCACATCCTTCCTGGGATAGTGGGAGAGGCAGCACTGGTAGCAGGATCAGGACTGGATGATTTTATATAAGAGTGATATATCCAGAGAGAACGGGAATCAGAGGAGAAGAACCAGGCAGTGTTCTGGAGGACAGATGTTGAGAGAGAACATCAGGGCAGCTGCTGCACTCTGGGAGGGGTGAGAGACGGACACACTAAGCATTTTCTTTTAAAGAAATTTTTCTGTATGTTGTAACCCTCCAGCTGAAGAGCCTGACCTGTCTCCCTCACCCCCCTCCTCGGGCATTTATTAAATAACGTTCTTCTTCTATGGCTTGGCTCTGAGCTTCGTTTCTTCAGTATCTGCTGCTGTGTGGCACTGGACTTAAGGAACTGGGAAGCAGGTCTTTTGGCCTGGCTGTCAGGAATGGGCCCAGGAGGTGCATGTGGCAAATGTTTTCCCTGTTCTGTTATCAGTCTTTTTACTAAATATGTGGCATTTTGCCGTATAGGAAAATGTTTTAACTTTAAGTGCTTAAAAATAATATTCACTATGTATGTGTCAGGACACATTTGTCTGCTGGTAGCAGAAGACACAATACAGAAGGGCTTAGACTGGAACCAAATTCATTGGCTTATATGAAAGGAAGTCTGGAAGTCAACAGTCCTCAGATCAGCAACACACATCTTTCCATCTTTTGCATCAGTGACATCATATGTCTGATTTCTCTTGTGGTTAGAAGATGTCTGCCAGTGACAGTCAGGGCTTCATTCCCCTCTGCTCATGTTTAGGCTCAGGGAAGGAGGAAGGTGAGAAAAAGCAGGGAGAGGAAAATTTTGCTTGCCTTGTGAATCTCCTGAAGAGAAGAAAATTTTCTTATGAAAACCTTCCATCACACATATCTTAGTTACATCCTTGTTGCTGGGACAAAATACCCTACAGCCACAAGTTAAAGGAGGAAAGGTTTACTTTGGGTCACAGTTTAGAGAGGTTTCAGTCCGTAGTTGGCTGGCTTTAAGGCAAGGCAGCATGTCAGAGGGGCATCACAGAAGAGAAACAGTTCATGGCAGGGCAAGCAGAAAAAAGCAGCAGCAGAGAGCCTCCCTTTCCCTTTTTATTCCATTCAGGCTACAAGCCTATTGGTTGGTGCCACTTGCACCCAGGGTAGGGCTTCTGCCTTCAGTAAATCTATTCAGTCACACCCAGAACTATGTTAAACCAATCAGTCGATGAATCCAGTGTCACACACCCACCATCCACTCACTTGCAAAGCCTCTCCTGGGAGTGCATAAGGCTTTAGGGGACATTTTAGAAATAAATCATAACACATCTCACCACATCCCTAGTGGTAGAGGTATCCTCTCTGAAGCCATCTTAGGAAAAAAGCTTTCAGTACTTGGCTTATACTATGGGTCTTGAAAGCATCAACCCTTTGGAATGAAAATTCTTCAGGGTTTTTCTCATCCTAGACCTCCTGAATCAGAAACACTGATTTAACATACCCTCCAGGTGCTTCCTGTTTGAACAACCCCCCCCCCACCTCAGGGCCACTGGAGCTGTCATTTTTGCCCCAATTTTGGCTGATAAAAGTTTAAGTTCTGATAGGAGGAAAGGAGAGGTAGCAGTGATGTCAGCGTGAGACAAATGGCCCATAACTGAAAGAAGGGATGATTCTTATCCTTGACTTTCTAATGAAAAGTTAACGTATGCCTATAGTAAACATTTCTAATTAGAGAATAGGATGGTGGGTATATAATGCTCATGATTCTATATTTGCTCTTTTCATTTAATGTACCAGGGAGATTGTTTTATGTGAAGGCTTATAAATCTCTTTCACTTTTTATAATAGCTATTATTCCGTTTCATGAATGTTTCATAATGCATTTAACTGGTCTCCTGTTTATGGACCTTGAGGCTGTTTCTAATCTTTTGCTAACATAAACACCATGCAATGACCATCTATGTCTATATATCTTTGTGTGTGGGCAGAGATGGAGAGGTGGAATTTCCAGCTCAAAGGGAGGTCTATTTTAAATTTTGATAGATATTTGCAAATTGTGCCCCAGTGTAGTGGCACGAGTTTACTCTCTGCCAAGAGTGTATGAGAAGTGCTGTTTCCCCATGCCCCACGCCTCACTGGCCTTGGGTTCTACCATGCTTCTGGATCTTTGCTTGTTTAACAAGCAAAACTTATTATTTTATTTATTTACGTACCGGGGATTGAACTCGGACCTTGTGCTTACAAGGCAGGCACAGGAACCACTGAGCTAAATTCCTGGCTCAAAAATTGTTATTTTAATGTGCATTTATTCATTTGTTTTCATTTAGACTGGCATTTCTTTATTTATAGGGAAGGTTGGGCACTTTTTCATATTTTCTTATGCTTAAAATTCAAGTTCATGTCTTTTTCTAGGGACTGGCTATATACAGATATTTATATTTATGGGGTTTCTTCAGAGGTTTTGGGCTTCGGCATCCTGTAGAGAAAGGCTTTCTCAGCTCCAAGGTGTTTCAGCAACATTCTCCCAGAGCAGAGATTACTGCAGCCCCTCTGGAGTGATACAGAAGGTCACGGCTCTTCCATTTGCCAAAATGCAGCTTGCTTAGAACTTTTCAGGAATGCATTTCTTGGGCGCAGACTGGTCCATGTGTTTTTCTTGCCCATCCAGATGCCTGGTTATAATGATTGTTAGCCCCTGGATGGAAAAATTATGAGTCTTTCAAGTCTGAGCTTTTGGCAGGGGCCGTGTTCACAGCCCTGGGGGAACCCTCCAGCACAGCCCTCACCACCTTGCTCTTTGTCTCCCAGACCTGTGCCTGGTTGATCCTTGGCAGATACCTTTCAAATACCAGCTCCTCTGGGACTTGTTAAAATACTTTATCAACGGCCATCTTTCTCAGCAGGGATGACCTTTAACTCAGCTTTGCTGTCACTACCTGGCTGGGATAACCTCCAAAGCAAGGTTGCCATGGCGATCCTGCACTCAGCTCAACTAAATCTGCTTCTGTATCTTATTAAATGTTCCCCCAAAAGGAAATCACACTGTGACATGGAAGAGGAGGGTCATTCACATGGGGCAGTGAGGTTCTGTTGTCCTCACCCCCTCCCCAATTACCAGCCTGACCTCCTCCTCCGTGAGTGAAGTCACTGCCGTCTAGCTTCCCTTCTCCCTAATCTCAGTTGTCATGGTAAGTGCTTAAATTTTAGGGGGTGAGGGGGTGGGAGGTGGTGAATGGTGAATGTCAATCTGCCTTTCAAAAGATGTTTTTACAGCTCAAATCTGACACCACTGGCAAATGTCAAGAGTGGGTGCATAATGAGGCCGTGTTAGAGACTAATTGGATGGATATTCTTTTCTTTTTCTCCTTTTCATTGTGAGGTTTTCCTCCTTTCCTATGGATACTTTTCACAGTGATTCTCATTAAATCCTAGCAGGTAATCTTTAAACCACAAGCTCTGGGCTCCTTGCTCTGGGAGAAGAGTCAGAATGCACAATAGCTGCTGTTGACTTTCAAGAGGTTGTTTTATATTCATCCCATGGTTAGGAGAAGAGAGGAGATAGCAAGAAATATGAGGAACTCGTAGAGCCTGCAGGAAGGGACCTGCCTGTCAGTCCTCTGGCGGCTGTGAGGTTAGCAAGGGGAAGACTGGATATCAGAAAATAAAGATGCTCTTGGGAAGGGCGGGTACCAGCACCTATTCCTGGGCTGGTCAGTGGCCTTGTCTTCTAGAGGAAAAGGCCTCACATCTGCCTGATGGGAGGGGAGGCCTGGCCTTCCAGCTGGCACACAGAAAAGGGGGAAGTGGGCAGGCAGGGGAGAGGGCGCGCCTGGCTGGGTAGGTGGTCTGCTCTTCTGGAAGGTCTTCCCGCCATGTGGTCTCCTGGGGCTAGGGCACCATAGACCAGGGGCTTAGACAACAGAAATGTACTGCTCAGAGTTCTGGAGGCTTGTCATAATCACTTTTTGATTGTTCAGATACAATACCCAGCACCAGACATTTAATTTTTGTTGTGGCTTATGTTTTAGTCCACAGTTGGCTGGTTTAAGGCAGGACAGCAGGGCAGAAGAGAGTTGCCCAAGACATGGCGGACGTGAAGCAAAGTGAGATCAAGGGAAGAGGGAGGGAGATATACCTTTCCAGGCCATGTCTCCATTAATCCACCTCTTCTGGCCAGATCCTACCTCCTAACGGCAAGTCAGCTATAAGCCCCCATAATCCAATCACCTCCCTAAAGCCCTGCCTATGAGCACAGGAGGCTCTCGGGGTACATCAAGATAAAAGCCATAAGAGGGAGAGAGAGGGAGAGGGAGAGGAGAGAGAGACAGGAGAGAGAGAGGAGAGGGGGGAGGGAGGGAGGGAGGAGAGAGAGAAAGGGGAAGGGGATTTGGGTGGGATGAACACAACAAGGCTGGAAGTTGGAAGTTCCAGGTCAATGTGGAAGCAGGCTTGATTTCTGAGGCCTTTCTCCTTGGCTCAGCAATGCCATCTTTTCCTTGTGTCCTTGCATGGCCTCCTCTGTGCCTGTCTATGTCCTGATCTACTCTCCCCGTATGGACAGCATCATGTTGGGTCAGGGCCTGCCCTAATGACCTCAGCTTCACTCAGTCACTTCTTTGAAGACTCATGGTCCAAATCCAGTCCTAGCCAGAGGCATTGAGAGTCAAGACTTCAACACAAGAATGTTGGGAGGACACAGTCCAGCCTGCCCTGCCTGCCTGCTCCTGTCTTGAACTCTTGCTGTACTTGTGGAGGGAGCAATCAGAATTCTGTTCTGGATGGAGCCCTTTGTAGTACAAAACTAGAAGAGGGTCAGGAGCCTTGTTTTTCCCTGGTGTCCGTTGCTGTCATGACAATATGCCAGTAATATTTGATTTCAAATAATACAAGAATCTGCTGTTAAATGTGCAGTACAATACAATGTCCTAATAAAATAATGAGAGTTGTTGGTTGGATGGCTTGCTATATTCTCTTCCTTGCCCCTGTTCTCTCTTACTCGCTCACCGCAGCCACAATCGTCACATTGCTGGTGAATGATCATTGTTCATCCACGCAGCTGGAAGCTCCATCCAGACAAGATGGGGTCTGTTTCCTTCACCCTGAATTCTGCATTCTGACCACTGAGCACGGGTCTGTTACACAGAGGGGCTGAAAAATGCACTGTGTATATGTGAGGTGACATTCACTCTTATTTCTTCTTCTGTTAGAGAATGACTGACCACCACATCAGGCACCTTTCTGAGCAATCAGTGTTCAGCTTCCACTCTCATCCAGAAAGCCCAGTTATGGCCTGAAGGGGGCTTCCTGCTTTGGGGGGCCCTTTGTCACCCAGCAGTCTGCCTTGACCCCAGAGTCAACCCCAGAGTCCTTCCTTTTATTTTCTAAGGGTGCAACATAAACATTGATCTGCTTAAAAAATCACCAAGTTTTGAAGGAATTACATTAAAAAAAAAATAAGACCTTGAAACTGGCCCTGGGATTTTGCTTCCTTCAGAGATAGTCAATCCTGTAGTCTTACTGTGGTCAACCCCTTCCCATCCCATAACAATCTATTTTTTTTGTACTGGCGATTGAACCCAGGGCCTTCATACTGAGCTACATCTCCAGCAAGCACTCACCACTCTTAAAATTTTGAGACAGAGCCTCATTAAATCACTAAAGGCTGGGCTCAAACTTGGAATCCTCCTGCCTCAGCCTCCCAGAGTGCTGAATTACAGGCATGTGCCATCACTCCTGGTTCTAAATTTTTGTGCCAAGTCCTAGACCCGCATCCAAGCTGCGAACCTCACCACCTTCCATAGCAGTTGGTCTAGTGTTGCACGGCCTCTCCCCGACAGCTCTTCTAGAGCTCCCCACCCCCATGCCTATGTTTGGGTCAGGTTGGAGCTAGGAAAAATGAGCTAACACTGGGTTTGCTGCCAGAGATCCCTGTTTTGTAGACTTCCTTATCCATGGACTAAAACCAAGATGTCCTCATTTAGGGACAGTGGATCAGCCCCAAAGGGCTCAGCTTTTAGGGAAAGGTGGTAGAATTGCCCAGTGAGGTGTGGTGCACACAGCAATGGCTTTAGCCTTTGGTATCCACCTGGGTGACCCAGAATGTGTCCCCCTGTGCAAAGTAAGCCACTAGCAGGCTAAGTGGAGTGAGGAGGGAGAGTGCCCTAGCCCCAGGAGGTCACAGTTCTTCCCATCCTTCTCTCTGTATGCCACAAATCCAGGGCAAAAGCAGCGGCCATTGAATTGGGTTATAAAGACAGGGCCTGCCTGAGTACAGGCCATGGAACCTATGCTTTGCTCCTGGGAGGCGAGGTGGGGCTGGTGGCTGTGATGATGCAGATAGCTGGATTCTCTGTGTCCTTTGCTCTCATGGTGAGCTGGACCTGCACAGAGGATTTCACACAGACATCCATACCCAATTCCTGAGAGCATGTGAGGGTTTGCACAGATTCTGAGAGGCTTCTGAGAGGCCCCTGCAACCTCACAGTGGAGGGGTGAAGACTGAAATGTAAACAAAGCCTTCACAGCACCCATAACTTCTTCCTGAGGGGCTCCAGGAGGCTGTCTGGGGACAGCCGTCCCTAGCACATGGTGGAGGGAGGAGCCAATGATAAGTGTTACAGCTCCCCAAGGAGATGGACACAGAAATCGCCAGGGGCTCCATGGAGCATCAGCCCTGTTGTGTGGGGGACATTCTGAGATCCTGCTGCCCATTTCCACTCACACCCTGCCTTCCAGGGAGGAGGCTGGATGTCCCCACCATGGCCACAGGCTTCCCTGTCCCCAACCCTCTCAAGCTCAGACCACCTTCCAGATGGGGAGGAAACCAGGTCACACCCTGGGCTGAAGCTGCAGGGCCACTAGGAGGGTGGTGTCAGGTTTTCAAAACATGCTATCTGTGTTTGTTCCTTGCTAATTCCCACCTTTGCCTTTCCTACACAACACAACCATAATCATCCAGCGTCCTGCATCTTGCAGTGGCCACAAATTGCATCAAATGAAAATGCAGCGAAACCTGCCTGGGGCCCTTGCCTGAGGGGTCCCACAGGTGACTGCACTTGTGGGTAGGGAAGGAATTCCAGGCAGCTGGTGAGCATAAGAATAATGTCACCATTAGTGGGCGTGAAGAGCAGAACTTGGAAGCTGGGTGAAACCACCTTCAGCTTTTCCCCAAGCCCCAGAAGGGCAGAATCAACAACCTTCCAGAAAAACAGGGGAGAGATGGCCAGAAGGGCACCAAGGAAAGGAGTGAAGGGGGTGTTGGTGAATGCCTGTGTTGACAGTTGACATCAAGGGCCAGATGGCATCCCTGGTCCCCTGCATCAGCATCAGGTAAGACCCCAAAATTTAGGCACAGCTTTGAAGAGGTCTGGGAGGTCCGGGAGGTCTGGGAAGTTAGACCTTCCTCCAGCCCCTGGAGTGAAGGTGCAAATAGAAACAAACCTGCATTATGGAAAGATGAGGCAAGCTTTATCACTCACACACTGAATTGGGAACTATGATTTGTGTCTGCTACATGCATTGCAAGACTTAAAGGCCCCCTTTTTGCACGGCAGACCTCTGGGCTTGCCTGCAGATTGGGTGTTGGGAAAGAGGGAAGGGTAAGTCCTGACTTAGGGAGTGGGGGAATGTGGGCCTGTGAGAGGCAGCAGAAAGTGGGGACTGGGAGGGGGCACATGTTGGAGGATGTCCTTTGGCTTCCTGTCCCAGGAAGGGGGTAAGCAGACAGGAGTCTAAGTCTCAGCAGAAAGTAAATTACCCAGGACACAGGCTCTGAAGCAAATTTTCTTTTAGAAGCAAGAGACAGCTGTGAATGTGGGCAGCCAAGCCCTCTTGCTGGGACCAGCTCAGCACCGTGTCTCCTACTTCATATCACTTCTTTATTTTTGCCACCATGTCCCTGAAACGCACCTACAGTGGCCTTCCTGGGTCAGCTGCTGAATTGCTCCTTGATGAAGAACTCTGATGTGTGTGCTCTGAGATTAGGGAACCTGGAATAAATTGTGCTAAGCCTCATACTGAGTGTCAAAATGAAGGAAGACACACACACACACACACACACACACACACACACACACACGCACATGAGCCCGCTCGTGCCTCTGAATTTCCAGCAAAGAAAGCCCCTGATCCACCTTTTCAAGGAATCCACATTTTATTCTGTTGCTGAGAAAGCTGTCATCCTTTAATTTCCTTAGACTTTCCATCTCCATCTTGAAAGCAACATCAGGCACATAACAAATCGATGTGATGGCTTCCACGGACTCCTTCAAATCCAGCAACAACTTCGGCACAATCACCTTGCACACTCCGTGTGACCTGCTGCAAAGGAAAGCTCCCTCCTGGCCTCTGTCTCTTGGAAATGATTCAGGCTTGGGCTCCCTTGAACTCCACCTTCTGCCATCATCCAGGATGGCATAGTTTGCTTACCGTGAGCAAATAGGAAGATGGCGCTGGGTAACAACAAGCCTGGGAGCTTTCCACAACCATTCTGCTTCCTAGCAAGAAGCTGAAGACTACGTGGCCATGACTGATCTACCAGGACCTTAACAGATGGAAGGTGAAAAATAAGCCTAAAACAGTGGGTACCCAGCGATGATGTTTGGAGCCCTAAAATTCCTTAGATCCTTCAAGGTTTGCCCTTAGAGAGAGAAGGAAGCTATGAGTCCCTATCCCAAATGGAGAGGTTCTATTTCCTAATTCCATTTTGGGAAGAAAGTTGCTGGAATAGGTCTGAGGATGATGTGACTAAACAACCAAGATTGGACCCTAAGACACCCTAAGCCGTCACTCCCTAGAGGAAGACAGGCAGTGGGGTTGATGTGAACTTTGGCCTGTATCACTGATGTCTTGGTCCAAGTCCTATAATGAGGAGTGAAGGAGGCCAATGTGAAGATCATCATTCGAGGGTCAGATGCAGTGCATATGGGAGCAATGCCCTCAGAGTTTCATGCAGTAGCCCTGATGGGTGCTCACTGGGGTGAATGAGTCACCTGTTCCTTTTTAGACTCAGCCTGGCCTTTGCAGCAGGAACACCAGAGTTTGCATCCTGGTCTGCTGCTTCCCAGCTTGGCACTTTGGCAGCTTACTCTTGGAACTTCTGCTTCTTCATCTGTAAAGTGGAGAGGACAGTGTGTACCTTCTCAAGAGATTGTAAGAATGGAATGGAGTAATTCACATGGAGCCTGGCACAGAACAGTGTCTCATGGCAGTAAATTATCACCACCACTGCCACATTGCCATCGCCATTTACTAGTCATTAGAGTTCAGTGACTGAGCAGTACCTGGAGCTGCGGTTGAGTTGGGGCTGCAGTGAACCCCTTGTGACATCCCAGTGACATGTGTGACACGGAGGCACAGGGCAGTCATTCAGGGATGAACTCCGAGGTCTCTCCAGCTGCGTTTGGAAAGGGCAAGGTCTCTTGCTTCCTGGGTCAGTTGATGACATGTGGTCTTTGGAGGTTTACACATTTACTGGAAGGGCAGGAAGTAGTCTCTCACTCGCTAGATGAATACATTAGGTAAGTTTTTTTTTTTTAATTTCGGTATTAGGGATCGAACTCAAGACCTTGTGCTTGTGAGTCAGGTGCAGTGCTACCGAGCTACATCCCTGGCCATTAGGTAAGTTTTAAAAGGAGCATCTTCTGGGTTCTCCCTCCCATCCTGAACATGAGATGCTGAAGTAGAACCACCTGGGCCTCTGTTGAACCTCTTGAAATCTGGCCTGGCATAGAAACCAAAAAGCTTAGTGGATTTCCTAGGAGGAATGGCTCCAAGGAACCGAACAGACAGTGGCATGAAAGGAGAAAGAAAGGCATTTTGTTCCTTCAAGGAGACTATCAAATACTCAGTCCAAACACCCTGTAACTAATTCACTTCTTTACCCTAAGCACGCATCTTTTAAATTAGGCAGAGTACAAATGGGTCTTGTTTTGTACCATTAAGTTCAATGGTTTTATGCAATATTTGAATCAGTGGCTTTTCTTTTCCCTTGGAGGAAGACCAAATCAGCCTCAATCTACTTGCATTAAAAGGCATTCATGAGACCCAGCCAGCCCCATCTTGCAGATGGGGAACCATATGTTTTGGCTCACCCCTCCATATGGAACAGTAATATGCAATCCAAGAATAGAAAGCACTGTTGCTTCTATCTGCATTCTGGGTCACCTCTAATCCAGAAGCACTTTCTGTTCTGGACAGAGGCACACACGTTCATTAGGAAAAGATCTAGAAAAACACCAAGAATCTGAAGGGATAAGTTTTGTTTTGTGTTTTTTAGGACTCTTCTAGACTCAAGAATTTGAATGGAATCAGTTCTAAGACTTTAGGGGACCTACCATATGGCACCTGGAAGTATTCTGTTTTCACTTATTCTGGAACATGTGAGGCCTTTTAACTTGAAAACATAACATTTGAGTTTTTCAAGGGTCAGGTGGCTCTAGAAATAGTGCGTTAAATGATCTGGTCCATTCAAAACATTAGTTCTTAGTTGATGTTTCTTAAGAAGATTTCAGGATATAAACTTGGAGGCCTTGTGGTTCAGGAGAGACTCTGGTAAACATGGAATCTAGGTCACCACTTTAACAACTAAAATAAAGCTTCAGTTTTTGGAGAGGCTTCGTGAGAGTGAAGGACGAAGTCAAGTAAGAGGTAAGGGCTCTTCTTCCCACTCCTCTAGAGTGAAGGAGTTTCAGGAACAATGAATCAGGGTTCTTTCTTTGTTGTTGAAAAGCTATGTAACCTTGAGCAAGTGACAACATACAGTTCTTCACCTATAGAATAAGGGAATCGGGTATGATTCATCTGTCATGCCACCTTTGCTTGCTGGGTACCGCTGAAGAAGTCTCAGTGGGCAGGGTGGTGAGATGAATTAGATGTTTACCATGGAGATGGGATCTGAAAGTGTGCTCACTTTTTATTGTACCTATGATTCAGTTTATTCATAAAGAGCTTTGGTGCTGCAGATTCCAAACCATCCTCTGACAGCAAGAAACCTCTGTAGTAATGCTCATATCCACTTTCCCATTGCTGTGAAGTTTTACTTCCTGGCTAAATAGTTCCAGCAACAGATTATTGGCTGTCATGGCAACACAGATGCTGCTAATCTGGAATTCTGATTTTAACATGATTGCAAACCAGAGGCAAAGAGACAGATGATAGAATTTCATCTTGTTTGTGGGTTGCCAAGACCCCCATCTTCTTCAAGATATTTATGTTTCAATCAGCCATAATCACTGAACTTGAGTTGCCCAATATTTATTTTCTGAGACCTGGAAGATTGAATCTAAAAATTCTAGGCCTTTGAGATTTCCTGATCTCTGTAGGAAGGGCGTTGAAGCAAGCTACTTGAACTGCTAACTATGACAGCATATTAAAACGGGACTCGGCTTTTCTTTTAACTGAGATGCTTTAGCTGAGAACAAAACAACCACAGCTAAGCACCCTCACATTCCAAAGTAAAATGTTCAATATCTACAAGGGATGATCAAAATATACAGTGAATGTTTAGTTAAAAAATTTTATTAGAGTAAAAGACATATTGCCAGTAATCTCCCTCAGGATACTCTCTCTTGCTTGAAACACACTTACCTCACCGTTCTTGGCACTTTCTGAAGCAGTTCTAGAAGTCCTCTTTTGTAAGTAGCTTTATAAGATGTGGTAGCTGGGAGTGGTGGTGCACGCCTGTTGTCCCAGCACCCCAGAGGCTGAGGCAAGAGGATTGCCATGAGTTCGAGACCAGCCTAGACTACACAGTGAGTTCAAGGCTAGCCTGAACTACATAGTGAGACCTTGTCTCAAAAAAATAAGCCATAGTTTATAAGACATGGTAAAGAAAATATGGTGAATGTTAGTGTCAAGTGCCATCCAATGGAAAAGCAGGCTTTCATCTTCTTACTGGATCAGGCACCATTGTGACATCTGGCTCTTCCCCAAAGTTAAAATGACCAAGAGAGGTAAACATTTTGAATTGATTCTGGACATCAAGGCTGTGCAGACAGCATAAGTAAAGACATTTGTATGTAGAACATGCAAAAAGAGTTCTCACAACCCAGTAAGCTGATCCCTAGCTCAAAAGCTGTCTCCAGGGTATAAAATCATTGAGATCAGGAGGGATATGTGAATTCATCCCCCCACGCTACCACCATCTATACACTTTAGGGATGGGAGGCGAAAGTGGCAGAAGACATCCGAAGGATCATGTAGAAAACCAGTCTTCCCTAAAAATGGGGGCAGAATATGTCAGGGCCTGAGTTTGTGACAGCTTGTCAAGAAAACTGTAGCTGTTGGAAGGCAGTGCTGTGAATTTCCTATGGGTCAAATGAATCAGAGGAAGAGATTTTGCCTGGAGACACCTTGAAAGGGAATTTGTCCAAGATATACAACTGGAAAGGCCATGAGTCTCTGAAGGGTGACTTTTGTGTCCCCAGGGACTAGCAATTGGAAATAATCAGCCAGAAGAGTTGTCTGTTATGGCAAGGGAAGTGGGGGAGAAGACGGTGGAGATACAAATGAGAAAAACTGAATGTCATCTTCCTTCTACACTCATACATATGCTTGAAAGCAGTAAAGATGTGAAGGAAGGAAGGAAGGAAGGAAAGAAGGAAGGAAGAAGTCTAAAGTTATTCATCCATTCACAAGTTTTTCTTTTTTTTTGCTGAGTAGCATCTTGCATTACCATTTCAGAATTTGCTTATTCTTTCTCCTTTTGATCCAGATGTGGATTGTTTCCAGTTTGGGGCTATTAGGAAGAAAGCTGCTATGTTTTAGCATTCATGTGCAAGTCACTGTGGGAACATATGCATTCATTTCTCTTGATAAATACCTAGGAAGAGACTCACAGAGAAACTTTTGTTTAACTTATTAGCACAAACACCATGCTGTTTTTAAAAAATCCTGAATTGTTCCATTTCTGTACTTGTGCCGACAAAATGAGCTTTGCTTAGTTATTTTTGACTGTGTGCTGCTCATTTTTTGGAAAACTTATTTGTGGGAAATCCCTTTTGGACTAGGATGAAAGTGCCTTCCTTTGGGAAATATTTACTTTGCTTTTGCAGGGGTCTTCAGGCACTGCCAGCCCAGTATCATTTTCTACTGCATTTATAGGTTGAAGTCTGCTTCGCCTGTCCATGTGATACACAGCTGTGCTGACAGTCTACATAAAAGCCAATTTGTGGTCATGGGTGCTCAAAAAGGGCTTTTAGATTTTTATCCCTTCTGCTTTGTTGAGTGCCAAACACTTCTGCTTGCAAGCCCCTGGGTATGAAGGCACAGTGAACTGGGTTTCTTTCTCGTTAGTGGTGTGACTCTAGTGGTCCCATAAAAACCAAAGCTCAGTTTGGGAAATGGCTTTAGGGTGAAAGTGACCTCAATTTGCCTCTCTGTGTTTCTGTTTTTACTTAGGTTTTCAATTTACTTCCCTAGATTTCTGCTTCTGCTTAGGTTTTAGCTGGGATATTCATTGCTCTCTGATTAGTGTTTTAAATATTTTATCTAACAGTTTTAGCTTTTTCAAGAGGAAAAGTCCAAATCACTTCTGCCATGTTCCCATATGGAAGGTATATGGGTCTATTTTTAGGACCCTTGGTGAGACGTTTTAAAAATTAAAACTTATTTTCTACTGTTATGGAGAATTTTACTGAATTATCTTTTTGATAATTTTCTGTCTCTTCAGTTTTCTCCATTGTCTTTCAGAGCTACAATTATTTGGATGATGGCTCTCCTATGTTGAGGCTCTAATTTTCTGATTTTGTGTTCTTTTTTCCATTTTTATCTCTTTGCCCTATTTTCTGGGAGAATTTCTCAATGTTCTTTTCTATTGAAAATGCTTTTATTGAATTTTTATTTTCTGCTATCATATTTTAAATTCTACCAGCTCTTTGTTTTTCATGGTTCTCTGAGTGCAATTTTCTCCCTTACAACATTTCTTGTCTTGTCTCTCGAGTAAAATATCTTCTCCCACTTCATTGAGATTATTAGCGAGAGTGTTTCTTCTCTGGCTCCATCACTGCTCCCCCAAGCTCTTCTATTTGTTTTAACCTTTATTTTCCTATTAGAGATGCCCTCAGATGTCTGGTGGTCTGTGAGTGCTCATATTTTAGCACTGTGCACCACAATGGTAACTGAAAACTGTGTGGCCTTGAGTTAGGAGAGACAAAATTTATGTTTTGAGATAGTTCGTCAGTGCTGTAACACCGTGAAGGTCGATTTCCTATGCAACACCCCCAGGGAGAGTTGTTCTAGGACTCTGCTCCACACTCAGAGACCAGAGCTCATGGAGGCGCAGTTAATTCCTTCATTGTTTCATCTGAACTGTGCACTCTCTCTGGGCTTGTCCTGTAGGGAGCAGACTGCCTAACTCATGTGCGGGTTCTTAATCCATTTCCGTTCAGTGCAGCGCCACTTCTGTTTTCAGTTGATTGTCCAGATCTAGCTGCATGTTGGCTCTGCCCATGGGGTGGGACGTGTGGGTAGCACACAGAGTGCTTGTCATCTACTGCTGCCTTTGACACAAGCGTTTGACTGTGTTCTCAGTACACCTGATCTGGCTGGCCCCAGTGTCAGCATCTATATATTTTTTTCTCTTGAGCTGGCCACATTCCCAAAGGAAGTCTCTTTGAATCTTTTAGCCAATTGGCGGAGCTGGCAGCCAATGTTGTTGGGAGCTGAAATGGAAGAGAAGGCTGGAATTGGGATGGTGGCAGGGTCACAGCATGCAGTATACACGTGGTCACTCGTCTGTATCAGTCAGTACCTGTGTCCTGTCCTCGTCCCTGGGGCACACGGTTTTTTGTCTTCACCTTCTGTGCTTTTCCAGAAGTCCTCATACAGTTTCCCAGAAGGGAGAGGGAATCTGAGGGCCTGATTGCTTCTTTAAAGTCTTTTAATCCATTCTCCTGTGTTTAGCCCCGTCTCCGACCCCATATTCATGGGCATGTGGCACCGCCTTTCCTGCTGCCAGCTTACAATCTAGTAAAGTCGGTTCCCATCCATCTTTCTGCTTTCTGTCTTCCAAATGTCTCTCCCTTATTGTTTTCTCTCCCATTATTTATGTGCCAATAGATTTGTACCTTTCAAAATCATTTTAGTGGTGTTTCTGGAGGAAGCAGAGGTAAATGGATGCTTTCCATCCCCTTCTTTTTACAGAAGATTTGTTCCCACAATTTTTTTGGGAAATGCTCTCATTGGGTGATAGTGCCTGAGATCTTACATAGGTATCATCATTCCAAGTTGTTTTCATTGGGAATTGGGACAGTTCTGTCCCACTGTCATTCAGAAAGCAAAAGAAAGTATTTTAGTTCACCTTCTGTTTCTCCTCTTTAGCAAGGCAGATGAGTACATTTCTTACCTTTGGAGTATTTTTGTAGATGAAATACCATGGTTTTTCAAGGAAACTTGGTAAACTAGAACCATTGAATGAGGAAAGGAACTTTGTTTTTTTCCCTCAGCACCCAGAACAAAAATTTATCTGCCAAATATGTTGCCAAGACCTGAGGCTAAGAGCATGTTGGAGTAGTTTACTGTGGCTTTATCATGAAATTTCTCAGTGCAGAAGAGGCAGAATGTCTCTCAATGTTTTAAGAATTTATTTAAAGTTTGATGAAGTCGAATGTGTCCTCCTTGTAGGGAGTCATTAAAAGACTTGATTTCTGGAAACACACTGTAACTTAGCTGCCACTTTGATTGGGGAATATGACAGAATGAAGGGACACCAGGTCAGTAGTTAAGGTTGTAGCCCTGAATAGGCTCTCACCATCTTCCTTTTGTTTCCAATAGAAATGGGCCATTGTTTGTGCTTTTCAATAGGAAGTATAAGCAAAATGTTTTGTGCTTGAGGTTTGGCTTTGAGACCCTTGTACAGTATTTAGAAGAATATTCAGGCTGTTAACCAACACTGCATTTAATTCTACTCTGCACGTTTATTAGGCATCTTGGGCCTATGACCTACATATACATTTACATGTGGACATTTGATGTTATCCAAACCCTATATGTTGAGCTAAGGGTCTTTCGAGTTAAGCCCAGGTGGTGTTGCCCAGTTTGATGCACAAGTACCAGAGCTGGAACCACAGATCCAAAAGAGACCCTTCTTGCCTCTAGCACAACTGGGATATAAAGTTTTGTTTGAGTCTAGCCTATGATTTAGTATTTCCCTGGGAAGTCTCATAGCAATTCCAGAATGGATGTCACATTGTTCTCCAAATTCTCTCTCAGGAGTGTCAAGGGCTAGTCAAAAGCAGGTAGGGTTTCTTTTGGTGGACTCTCAGATGATGCACTTAAAAATAGTTATTTTTAAATAATTTGTGTTCAAGGTCACCATCTGGTACAGACAGAAGTCTGGCTAGTGTTTCCCAATGGGGAGGGAACCCAGAAATTCATGCTGCTGGGTGTGAGCTTTTGAGCACTGATAAAGCACTGTCACTTTTTAAAAAAAAATTTTTATTTTATTGGTACATTTTAGGTATACAATATAATGACATTCATCATTGGAAATTTGCACCTTT